>JAUNZM010000875.1:0-230775 GCA_033459285.1 Clamator glandarius | reverse complement strand
CTCTCCCTCTTTTCCTTCGCTCCCCTCTCCCCCGTTTCTTTCCCCTCTCCTCCTTCCCCCCCGTCTCTCCTCCCCGTGCTCCCGCTCAGCCGGGCCCGGCCGGTGCCTCCGCTGCGGGGCGGGTGCGATCCCCGCAGAGCCCGCTGGGGGGCAGCACACGCCGCGCTCAGCCCGTGCTGCGGGCAGGTGAGCGGCGGCACCGAGCCCCGCGCCCCCTGAGCCCCGCGTCGTCCCCCCCCATCCCCTCTTCCCGGGACCCCCCCGCCCCGGGCACCTCCACCCCGGGACCCCCCCCGGGATCTCCCGCCCCGGGTACAGAAAGCTGCGGCCGGAGAACCCGAGGCTCCCGGGGAGCGGGGGCAAACGCTGCTCCCGGAGCCCCGCAGAGCAAAACAGAGACCCCCCGTGCCTTTTCCTCTTTCCCTCGGGGTAAAAAAACCCTCTCGTGTGGCTCCCTCGCTTGGAAACCGGCTATTTTCCGTAGGGATGATTTTTTACCTTCTTGCAATTTGAAATTTGGGCTTTCCCGAACCCGTTGATTTTTTTTTTTTTTTTTCCCGGTTAAGTTCTCAGCTCCAACAACCAAAGCTGCTTCTTGGTTTTCTGTAGAAAACCATCTCGGTGCAGTTTTCAGCCGAGGAGAGGTAAGATTCAGTCAGGGTTATTTCTCGAGAGCGCAGCTCCGGGACACCGCAGGCTTCGGTCGAGCTGCTCCACTTAAAAATTCCCTCCTTTAAAAAAAGTTAAAGTCCTGCTTTTAAAAAATTACATTGTTTAAGAAATCATGTGCGCTTGTGTACGCTAAGAAAACGCCCTAGATTTTATGAGAAATATGATTTCCTCGAAAACCGTAGACAAAAACTTGAAGTCGTTCTCAAATTATTCCAGGAAAAAAAAAAATATATAAGTTTTCTCGACAGCCGTACGTTTACATGAAATGTATTGGCATACCTCACAGAATTGCTATTTGTTTTAATAAAAAATCGACGTTTGCTCGTTGATGAAACCCTCCGAAGACCTTTATTTCCATCAAAATGAAATAATTTCGAAGCGGCCGGCGAAACTTGCCGGTCGGTTTTTCTGTCACAGGTAATTTTTAACCGTTCTTCCTTATAGAGGAGCTGACTCTTATTTTTAAGATTTTTTTCTCCCCCCCCCCCCCGGTTATCGCATAAAATCGTTTCCTTTCTTATTAGGAAAGTCGCCGGTAATTAAGAGCACGGCGAGTTCCCACGGCCGGAGCCGCTGGGAGCGGGGAAGGACCCTTCGTCCCCTTAGGCAGCAAAAAATCCCAGTCGGACTTTTGCAGGGGAGGGAATATCTTGGTTTAAAGCTTCACAAAGCCACACAAATTGCAAGGAGGGAAAGGCAGAATTACAGTGCAAGAAACCAACAAAATCAGCGCTGGGAAATCGGAGCGGGAGCAGCGGGGCTCGGGGGAAGCAGAGGGAAGGAACCCTGCTGCACTGACAGCTAATTCATTTTGACCTTATCTTGGGCTTGAATCGATTTTGCAGTGACTACATTTTTTATTTTTTTTTAAAATTTTTATTTAATTTTTTTTTTCCTAGGTAAAATCGCTTTTTTTCCCTCCCCACCTTCCTTTCTTCTCTGGGAGCTCCACGCTTCTCCCTGGTGGCAACAGGGCAGCTCGCGGCGAGTTTCCCGATCCCTAAAGTTTACACTTGGTCACCCTGCGTCCCTAATTGTCCCGCTCTGATTGCCTCTAATGAAACCATTAGAGAAAAGGCAGAGGGGCGGATTTCACAGGCACAAGAAAAATCCGCTTCAATGGCCGGAATGGAAAAAAAAAAAAAAAACCCAAACCCAAAAACCAAACCGACAAACCCAAGTCACTGAAGTGCGCTCGCTGTTTTCTTTTTAGAAAAATAACAATAAACCCCCTTCAAACCTGCCTCGAAGAGGAAGGGGAACCTCTCGGAGCCCCTCGAGGGGGGAAGAGCGGGGCGAGAGGAGTGCGGGGAGGGACCTGGGGGCCTTTCCCAGCGCCGGGCGAGGGACCGCGGGGCTCTTGGGCTGGAATTAAACACCTTTAGAAGCAGAAAGTGGGGAGACAGACCTGCCCGGCACAGGGCACCGTTAGGTCAGCGTGGCGCTACGGGGATGACCTGGTTCAAAAAAAAAAAAAAAAAAAGCGAAAAAGCGCTTCAAAATTTTGTATTTTCGATCAAGCGCGAGGGAAGGTGCAGCGGGAGAGCAGAGCCTGCTCCGCGCTGGCTGCTTTCGGGGCCAAACCGTTAAAACTATAGACCGAGGGAACGCGTATATAATTTTTTGATGTGTGTCTATATAATTTTGGAGTAAGGGAGGAGGAGGAGAGAGAGTGTGTGTGTGAGTGTGTGTGTGTGTGTGTGTGTGGCGTGTGTCTGCGGGTGATGCTCGCACCGCCGCCGCGCTCCTATTGGCTGCGGCGGGGGCCCCGCGCCCTCCCATTGGCTGCGGCGGGGGCTCCGAGCGCTCCCATTGGCTGGCGGGGCGGCGGGGGGCGGGGCTAGCGGCGAGTAAAAGCGCGGCGGCGGCTTGGGGCGCGTTTCGAGGCTTCGGCAGCGCGGCCGGGGAGCTCGGCGGCTCCGCGCCCCCCTCGCCAGGACCCGGCGGGGCCACGCTGCCCCCCTGAAGATTTCGGGCCGCTGTTGTGACAAGAACTGGGTTTCCGCAAGGCTGCTTTTTCGTCTTCTTATTTTTCCCCCCCCTCTTTCATTATTCCCGTTTTTTTTTTAATTGTTGTTGTTGTTATTATTTTTTTTTTTAATAATTCCCTTTTCTTGCAAGAACACTCCCCCCCACGCCTCCCATCCTCGGGCCATAGGTGTGTATACAAGAATCACAGTAATAAAGAGGGAGGGAGAGGCCGCCAGAGACCACTCTGCCCCGGCGACCCGAAGGATGCTGCTGCCGCGCCGCTGCTAGAGGAGACGCTGGGAGCCAGCTCGTCTCTGAGACTCTCTCTTTCTCACCCTCTCGCTCCCTCTCTCCCGGACGGGGGTGAACCCCTTGCGCCCTCCTCCTCCTCCTCCTCTCTCTCTCCTGCGCGGAGAACCCCTTCTCCATGATGCAGGCTCGCTACTCCGTCTCGGACCCCAACGCCTTGGGAGTTGTGCCCTATTTAAGCGAGCAGAACTACTACCGGCCGGCGGGGACGTACGGCGGCATGGGCAACCCCATGAGCGTCTATTCGGGCCACGCCGAGCAGTACGCGGCGGGGATGGGGCGCTCCTACGGCCCCTACCACCCCCACCAACCCGCCGCCCCCAAGGACCTGGTGAAGCCGCCGTACTCGTACATCGCCCTCATCACCATGGCCATCCAGAACGCCCCCGACAAGAAGATCACGCTCAATGGGATTTACCAGTTCATCATGGACCGCTTCCCTTTCTACCGCGAGAACAAGCAGGGCTGGCAGAACAGCATCCGCCACAACCTCTCCCTCAACGAGTGCTTCGTCAAGGTGCCCCGCGACGACAAGAAGCCCGGCAAGGGCAGCTACTGGACCCTGGACCCCGACTCCTACAACATGTTCGAGAACGGCAGCTTCCTGCGCCGCCGGAGACGCTTCAAGAAGAAGGACGTCTCCAAGGAGAAGGAGGAGGCCCGGGAGCGGCTGCTGAAGGAGCAGCCCAAGCCCCCCGGGCTGCCCGGCGCCGACCTCGCCAAGGAAGCCTCTTCCTCCTCTTCCTCCTCCTCCGCCTCGGCCTCCGAGAAGAAAGTGGTGATCAAGAGCGAGACGGCGTCCCCCGAGCTGCCGGTGATCACCAAGGTGGAGACGCTGAGCCCGGCGAGCGGCGGGGCCGTGCGGGACAGCCCCCGCAGCGCCGCCTCGCCCCCCGCCGCCGCCGCCTCCCCCGAGGGCTCCGTGCCCGAGCACCACCCCGCCGGCAACGGGCTGCCGGGCTTCAGCGTGGAGAGCATCATGACCCTGCGGACTTCCCCCGCGGGGGAGCTCAGCCCGGTGAGTGCCGCCTCGGGCAGGACGGGAGCCGGGATGCCGCTGGGCTACCCGCCGGGGCAGCCGTCGGGCTACGGGGCGGCGTGCGGCCAGAGCCTGGACGCTAGCGGGAGCTACCACTGCAGCATGCGGGCCATGAGCCTCTACAGCGGCGAGAGGCCGGCCCACGTGTGCCCGCCGCTCGAGGAGGGGCTGCCCGAGCACCCCACCGGCGCCCCGTCGCCTCTCGGGGCGCTCAGCCTCCCGTCGGGGCAGGAGGGGGCGCTGGGGGCCGGGCATCCCCCACCCCACGGCGGCGGCGGCGCTGGGGGGGCGACGGGGGGCCAGCCCGCCGCCTCCTGGTACCTGAACCCCGGGGCTGAGCTGAGCCACCTGCCCGCGCACGCGTTCGGCTCCCAGCAGCAGACTTTCCCCAACGTCAGGGAGATGTTCGCCTCGCACCGCCTGGGGATGGAGAGCGAGCACCAGGTGAGCAGCAACTCCGCCTGCCAGATCCCCTACCGAGCCGCCCCCTCCCTCTACCGCCACGCCGCCCCCTACTCCTACGACTGCACCAAGTACTGAGCAGCCGCCACCCCCCGCCTAGGGCACCCGACAAATTATTGTTGCTAATAATTATTAAAAAAAAAAAAAAATATATATATATATATCAGGAGACGTAAACCTGCGCCAGATGGATGGAGAAGGGAGGGGAAACAACCTGGCAGCTTCCCCGTGGAGCCTGGGGGCCACGGAGTTTGTAGATCCCAAGCCTCCTGAAATTCCAGGCGAGTAAATTCTACTTGAAAAGGGGGGGGGGATCTCTGCTTAAAAAAAAAAAAAAATGAAACGAGAAAGGAATAATTCTATATATATAGGTCTATCTAAAAGTGGCAAATTTTATATAGGGGGTGTCGGAAAAATAAGTTATGGACCAATATTGCAACGACCATTTATACGTTTTAAAAGGAAAACAAAAGTATATAAATATATATATATTAAAATATATGTCCTGGGTATTTTTTAAGTTCTCTGTGCTGTAAAAAATGTGTGGATTTCTAATCAGGCTGATTTTCAGAGCCGTTAATATAATATTTAAAGTTGAGTTCACTGGATTACTTTTGTCTCGCCCAACAATTCCTAACTTCCAAATTAATGACAAGTGATTTCTTCTTCTGTGTACAATTATGCAATAGTTTCTTTTGTTTTAGAGCTGTTCTTTTTGCAAGACGAGGAAATAATTTATTTTTTGCTGGTGAATTTTTTTTTTGCAAGAAAAAAAAGACAAAGTATCTGATACTTTTTTATTATTTACTACGTGTGATGTTTTGTATAATAGATTTCACCTTGACCATTCCTAAGGACTATTTGCTTTAACCTGCTTCAAAGTTCGTTTGTCTTATGTGGTCCTAATTGTTGTACTTACCTTAAAATAAATCCATGCTGTTTTTTTCTTCTCCAAGTCTGGCGCTTGTCTGTGTGTATAAGTGGGTCTTGCAGTTTTTCTCCTTTCTCCTTTCTTTAATGCGGAAAACTGGATGTTTTTAAAACTAAGTCGTTTTCCTGGATTCCTGAGGGTTTATTATTATGATGATTTACTTGACAAAAGGTTTAATTCATGTGGAGAGCTGGAAATTATACAACTGTGGGGGGACATCCACCCCCCAAATGGGCATAGCGGGGGTGGTCAGGTCTGAGCACCCTCAATCCCGAATAGAGAAATTTCCCTGATCTGCAGTGGGGAGAATGGGGAAAAAATAAGAGACAGGGAGGGATATTTCTGCTTTCCTTGCCCTGTCCCTGCCAGGCAGGCCCTGTGCGGTGCTTGGTGTGTCTCAGCGCCCGGAGCCGGCTCTTTCCACAACGGAAAACGAATAAAAATCCCTCCTTTTAGTTCTTTTTTTTTTTTAAAGGAAGCCGAAAGGCTGCGAGTGGGTGCGGGTGATAAGAACGATCGTTTAAACCCGGGCTCGCTGCGGAGTCTAGAAGGAGGCTCAAAGCTCATTTAGGAATCGTTTTAAGCTTTTAAATCCTCTCCCGCATAAAGATTTGGCTGATTTTAACCTTCTACTTATCTCTTTACGCTCCTATTCGCACTGCCGGGCGCTGACAGACGTTGTGCCTTTTCCTTAACCTGTTACAGTAGCTTTTCCCAAGCCTGGAATTGGAGGGGAACAGCAACTCAGAAAGCACCTCCCGCAGCCCCCCCAATCCACCTAAGCCCTGGCTGGCGCAAGGAGTGGTTGTACCACTGTTAGGCTGTTAAAATCGACGATATAAATTGATTTTGATCGGATAAATTTTGCATGCGCTAGAAAGCTGGCAAAAAGCACTGAAACTCATAGTTTAAATGAGGAAAAAACGGCCGAGCCTCACTTGATCTGTTTTTTAAGGAACGTTCTTGTAAAACTCTTGCCATTTTTCCCTAGCTTTTGGAAGATTTTTTTTCTTTTATTTAAATTCTTTTTTTAAATACAAAAAAAAATCCAAACTGCTTTTTTTTAAAAGAGAGAAAATAAATAGGTGAGAGGGTAGGAAAAAATAATGTAAAAACAAAAGCGGGGATAAAAAAAAAAATAAGCGGGGAGGAATTCTTCCCCGGACTGAGCCCCCATCCTTGCAAGTTTTGTCCCCGGGTGGATCCTGGTGGCTGTGGGGTGCCGGGTGGGTGGCTGAAATCAGGTGTCTGCTGTGGGCTTTCCCATACGAGTAGAGAAATCCCGGGATCATTGCTGCTTCCACAGCGACAAAGGGCACACGGGGACCCTTCCCCTCGATGGCTGATGCTTGGCAGGGGTGGAGGAGTTGTGGTGCTGGCATCCTCCCCGCCTTGCTGCTGCTGAACAGTTCTAGGGGGGCTGCTTGCTTGAGCCGGGGGTCCTCTCTCCCCCCACAACTCCTTGTTTGTGAGCTTTTTTCCCACTCCATCCCAGTAGGATGATCCTACGTGGGGTCTGTGCTGCCCCCGGCCCCCTTTTCCCTCCCCGCGCTGCTGGGCTCTGGCTTTGGAGGTGGCAGGATTTCAGGATTTGGGGATTTCAGGAGGTTGGCAGAGAAAGAAAAGCCCTCGACTAGGTGCTGAGGGCCCTGGCAACTTGCAGGATCTGGCCTTCCCGCGGGCGGGGAAAAGCATCCAGAGCAAAGTGGGCATCCGACCCCTCTCTTAGGGGCGGGGGCTGGATAACAGCATTGTCCTTTTGTTGTGCCCCATCCTGGGGTGGGGGCTAAACCCCAGCTGCCCTTCTCTGTCCAACCCCAGTGCCTCATCCCCCCCTTTTCCGAACAGAGCAATTTTGGATGGGCTGATTTTGCAGGCGAGGTGGGAGCAAAGTCGGAGTGCAGGGGACCTTTGCAGGGCTGTATTTAAAAGCTGGGATATGAAGGTTGGTAATGCGATAGGCATTTGTTGTGACAGGTGAATTCCGCCTGGCTGGAAGAGAGGAGAATGAGTAAGGAAGGAAAGGAGGAGGAAGGGCCAGGGTAGCTGTTGCAAGCAGCCACAGCTGGATCGGGCTCTTGTAGCTCAAGGACCAGCACAACCCCTGCCCCTGCAGTGGATCAGAAGGGCCAAGCTTGGCCTCAGGGAGGCTGCAGCTACACAGACAGTTTGATTCCAGGCAGCAGATGATGATGGTGGGTGGGTTTCTATCTTTTTTTACTTGCTGCGCTGCCATTAACCTACAGGTTTGCAAAGCTGCCCGAAAGCCCAGGAAGCTGCAGATTTTGAGAAGGAAGGAAAGGCAATTTCCCAGCTTGTTCCTTCCAGGAAGGTTCTTGCATAGGGTGACTCTGCAGCCTGGCCAAGGGAGAGTTTTCTTGGTTCTGCAGGAACCAGGCAAATACAATCCCTTTAGAAAGCACCCTCAGGCCTCTACACAGCCCTGGCAAGGAAATATCAGGTCTCCCCCCAACAAGTCATCCCACCTCCCCTAGAGCTCAGCAATGTGTCTTGGTAAGGCACCGGACAGAAGGTTTTGGGGGAAAGGCGGTAGCTGTTCTGTCACTTTGGAGTGGACTTTGCAGAAAGTATGTACCAGGCACTGAAGGGCCAGGAGAGAAACAAATGTACCCCAAACCCTGTGCCAATATCGTGTGACCTCGCAACAGTCACAGTGAGGGGGCCAGGGGTGGGCAGCTCCTGCTGGCATCTCCAGGGTGTCGTGTCTAAGGAAGCTATGGGAGTGCGGAGCACTGATTTACACCCCTACTGCCCAGCCCAACATGCAGGTAGGAGTGGGGAGCACTGATTTTCATCCCTGCTCCTCCTGGTCTGGGGTGCAGGTAGGAGTGGGGAGCATTGATTTATGCCCCTGCTGTCACCAGGCCATGATCCAGCAGGAGTGAGGAGCACCAATTTATGCCTTTGTGCCCCCCACAGGCCGAGAGGCAGCAGGAGTGGGGAGCACTGATTTATACCACTGCGCCCTGCAGGCCAGGGAGCAGCAGGAGTGGGGAGCGCTGATTCACATCTCTGCTGCCCCTGACCCGGGATGAAACAGGAATGGGGAGCACTGATTTACACCCTTGCCCCTTAGACAAGGGATGAAACAGGAACGGGGGGCACTGATTTGCACCCCTGCCTCCCTCGACCTGGGATAAAACAGGAGTGGGGAGCACTGATTTACACCCCTGCTCCCTCTGGGCTGGGATGCAGCGAGGAATGGGGAGCACTGGTTTGTCCCCCTGCTCCTCCTTGGCCCGGGATAAAGCAGGAACGGGGAGCATCCATTCGCATCCCTGTTGCCCCTGGCTCGGGATGCAGCAGGAATGAGGAGCACGGATTTACGCCCCGGGAGCCTCGGCCAGGAGCGCTCCTCGCTGCTGCTTTAAAAGGGGCTTGTCAGCTGGGGAGGAGGGGAAACACGTCCAGGAGCGCCTCCACCGCCGGCTCCGCGTTTTGTGTTTTTTTTTTTTTTTTTTTTTTTTTTTTTTCCGTTCAGAGGAAGAGAGACGGTAACACCACCAGCAAAGCCCCTCTCCGCCGCGCCTCTCGCTTCCCCGGCCCCCCCCGCAGCCGTCGGAGCAGCTCGGAGGATGCTCCCGGGTGGAAAATGCAGCGATGCCGTCGTCAGGAGAGGGAGAGCAGGCAGCACATGAGCTGGGAAGAAGGAGCAGAGAGAAAAGCCGCATCCCCGCCACCGAGGATTTCCTGCAATGAAGAGGGAGGAAAACAAGGAGGAAGCAAGAATTTTACTGGGGGAGGGAGCTCGGGGAGTGAGCGGGAGCTCGTGTGCCTGTCTCCTGCCGAACACGCGAGTATTTATTGTTTTAATAATCCGTGCTTGGAGTGTCCCAAGGAGCAGAGGAGGCGAGGAGAGGAGGGGGTTGGCTGGGGGGGCAGCCTTGAGGATGCGTCCTGCGGGTGGGAGCAGCCTGACTCTTCCTCATCCCTCTCCGGTGAGGATGCTACAGCAGGGCTGGTCCCCACAGTGTCGAGACGAAAGGAGACCCCGCCTCCCCAAACCCTCCTTCTTCCTCCCCTTTGCTGCTTTATTTGGCTGTTTATTGAATTTACGGCACGCCAGAGGGATCCTGCAGCTCGCGGTGGCTCCGCACCGCCGGGGGGATGCGGCGTTACCGGCAAGGGCGGCGCTGGAGGCGGGGGGTAGGGGATTTCTCCGGGGACCCTCCCGACCCTCTTCGCCCTAGAAGCCACCTCCCTCCGCACCCCAGCTGGATTTGCCAGGCTCGCAGGGCGATTTGCAGCCTTTAGGAGTCCTCGGTGGCTCCGCAACCATCACTCTGGTTTCTACCCCGGGGGTTAAGCACCTTCTCTCAATGTTTTCCTGAGGGAACGGCAGGATGGGAGCAGAAGTGCTCAAGAAACCCCCCATGGACGAAGGGGAGTTTGCAGAAAGGTGGTGGTGGGCGTTGCTAGGGCCAGGCGGGTCTGAGCAACACCTGGGAGCCCGGTTTTTACCCCTTCCCACGCCAGGTAGAAGTCCCACCACGGTCGAGGGAGCTGCACTGAGGGGATATTTCTTTCTGAAAGAGGAAGGGATTCCCCTCAGGCTTCCTCTTCCCTCACGCAGAGAAATGATGCTCCAAGGAACAGGGTCTACCCGGGGTTAAACGCAGGTCTAGGGGTGCTGGGGAGGCAGCCGACCTTTCTCACTGCATCGGAATCCCTCGCGTTAGAGCTGTTACATCAGTAAATTAAAATATATACGTATTTATATATAAATCCAACAACAGAAAACACAGCCCCAAACCTGGACGTTTATACAGAAAAAGAGCATCACAGATTCCTAATGTAAGCACCGGCCAGCTGTGTGCACTTGTAAAGTTGTTATAATCCCCCTCCTTGTTATAAACAGGAAAGTACATAATATAAAGCAACAGGCCCGCATTCACAAATAGTGACTCGCCTCCCCTCGCCTGCCAAATTCCCCTTTTATGAAGCTCGTCACAGCCCCCGGTGTCTCCCCCGGAGCTCCCTGCCTGCCTGGGGCTCGCTGCCCTCCCGTTCCCGGGTGGCCTATCGCGACAGAAGGGGGGGGGGGGACAGGAACAGGGCCACCCCTCCAGCCTGGTCCCCGAATAGGGGGGTGCAGACTTCAGTCGGAGAGCCCCCTGCCACACCTGGATCCCCCCATTCCACTCCATTCAGTCCCTTTCCCCTCCTCCCCGTCGCAGCGTTGCCTTCTCCTCTCATGCATCCTTTTTTTCCCTCCCTTTTTTCTTTTTTTCTCTTTTTTCTTTTCTTTTCTTCTTTATTTTCTTTTTTCCCCCTTTTTTATTTTTTCTTCTCCTTTCTTCCATTTTTAAATTTCTGTTGTTGTTGTTTGATGCCTCAGTTTCCCTGCGGGGCTCCCCAGCTCCAGCAGTGTACACCCTGCTCTGCTCTGTGCGCTTGCAGCGTCAAAGGGTGGACGTGATATTTCAAACATCAGATCAGTGCGTTTATATATTGGGTGCCCGGAAATTTTTCCAAATAAACACAGCTTGAATCGACTTGGGTGGGCAGACTTATCAACAGACTAATTCTATAAACAAATGAAGGAATAACCCGGAGACCATTGGCTGGTACCAGCGAGACACGTGGAGAGAGCTTGGAGTTTTGTAGCAATGAAATTTTAATTAATGTGGGTGGGCTGAGAACACAAACGACTGTTTATCGGAGACAATTTATTTTCCAGTGCTAAGTCAACATATAATAGCAAACTTACAACAATTATTTAACTTCTTTTTTCTACCCCCCCCCTTTTTTTTTTTTTTTTTTTTTTTTTTTTTAAGAGCTATGAGGCAGGGACAGAGGCAGAGCGAGCTCCTTCAGGCAGGGCTGGGATCTGAGCTCGCACAAATCGCTCCCCGGTGTACTCGCCCCAGGTTGCTGCCCTTCCCCGTCCCTTCTCCGGGCTCCGAGGGGGCAGCCCCGGAGCTGCGAGCCCTCCGGCCATGAGCCACCTCTACGGGAGCCACCTCCCCGCCGTGGGCACCCCCTCCATGGTTTATCTCCCCGCCGGCCTGGGCTTCGCCCCCGGCGGTGCCATCTCCCGGCAGGACCCCCCGCAGAAGCCCCCGTACAGCTACATCGCCCTCATCGCCATGGCCATCAAAGAAGCTCCGGAGCAGAAGGTGACCCTCAGCGGCATCTACCAGTTCATCATGGACCGCTTCCCCTTCTACCACGACAACAAGCAGGGCTGGCAGAACAGCATCCGCCACAACCTCTCCCTCAACGAGTGCTTCGTCAAGGTGCCCAGGGAGAAGGGGCGGCCGGGCAAGGGCAGCTACTGGACCCTGGACCCGCGGTGCCTCGACATGTTCGAGAACGGCAACTACCGTCGGAGGAAGAGAAAGCCCAAAGCCCCCTCGCCGCCGGAGCCCCGGGGCAGCGCGACCCCCGCGGGCGGCCCCGACGAGCCCCAAAGGGCCGAGGGCGGCGCGACCGCCGGCCGCGAGGGGGTCCCCGGGGAGGCCGGGGGGGAAGCGGCCGCCCCGGCCCCCGCCGCCGCCCCGCCGAGCAAGAGCGACCCGCGGGGCCGCAGCTTCAGCATCGAGAGCATCCTGGCGCAGGGGCTGCGGCGGCCGCCCCCCCGGGCAGCCCCCAAGGCGGCTCGGGAGAGCCCCGGCGGCTCCCTGGCCGCCGCCGGCAGCTTCGGGCCGGCCCTCAACGCCTCCCTCCTGCTCGACTCCCAGGTGCACGGGAGGCTCTACCACATCGGCATCCCCTTCCTCTCCTGCTTCCCTCTCCACTTCTCCGAGGCGGTGTTTAACTTTCAGTAGCTGTCCCCACGACTACCCCCCTCTCTGGTCCCTGCTCCGGAGGGAGAAACCGGACTCAGACCTCACCAAGCGGGTAAAGACCAAAAAAAAAAAAAAAAAAAACCAACCCCGAAAGCGATGTTAAAGGTAATTTAGGATTTCAGGGCATTTTCGAGGCACGTCTTGCTGTGGAACTCGCTTTAGCGGTTGCCTCCCACCCCTACCAGGTCGACTTTTAAAGGTAAAATGGTTTTCTTTTCCCTTGGGTGGTGGAGGTGCAGAGGCAGGCACCGGCGGTTCCCACGCTGCCCTCCAAGCCCCTTTGGGTTTGCTCGGCACCTTCGGTCTTTGCATCCCTCAGTTTTCTCAGACCTGCTTTCTGCCAGGCTCTTCGGATGTCCGGTTTTCTACTTTTTTTTTTTTTTGGTTTTCTTTTGAGAACCAAACCCACCCCTTCCACCCCTGGGGAAGGAGGCTGAGTTTGGATTTGCCATTAATACCCACAGATGCCTGCATAAAATAATTCCTGATATCGCCCTAAGTTCCCAGCCCTCTGGGTGGGTAAAAGGCAGGTAAACGGAGCTGGAGTGAGGGCAAACCAAACAATCCAGACTCATTGTGCACAATCATACTTGTTTTGACTCAGCACTGTACTTATTTACCAGTGTTAACGCAAGCTGTTTTCCTGCCTAGCACTTGTGCTTCTGGAGTATCACGATAAGTGTTTCTGTCTCACTGATGTGGCCAGAGGGATGAGCAAAGAGGTTACGAACGTGAATATGTGGCCAGTTTCCATGTCTAGCTGGGATGAGTTGCTTCTGACCAAAAAAGACTTGAAGCAGGCTTGTGGAAGCTGGTCTTGATGCTTAGTAGTAGCGGTGTTAACAACTCGGATAACTACTAGGAAAAAAAGACATCAGCTATGCTTCTAAATTTTCTTTTCCTTTTTTTTTTCTCTTAAAGAAGGAAAGATCCAATACATTACAAGCAATCAGGAATTTTTTTGGTTTGGTTTTGTTTTTGTTGTTTTTCCCATAAATAGAGGCCTTTTGTATATTAGTGGATAAATGCTCTTTTGGAAAAAAAAAATCTATATTCTCATTTTTTTTTTGTTTTGAAATCGAACCTATATTCAATAAAAGTATTTTGTTCAGGACTGTGGCTGATGTGTTGTAAAACATCCCTCAGCTCATGGAGCCGGAGCGCCAAGGAGCGAGGCCTGTTGGTGAATGCAGCAGTGAGTTCTGGTGCAAATATCCTAGTGATGGCATGATGAGCTGTGCTGCCAGGAGGAGGGAAATTACCCATTCCTCACAACTGAAAGATTGTTTCCCCAAATGATGTTGTTTCTCCTTCCCTCCCTCCATCCCACCCCCTCTGACTAGCAAAGCCTGTCCTTAAACAAGCCCCTGGAGTAAGGGAAATCTGAGTTTCTCAGGTGAGTTGTGATTTAGCTTTTGCAGAGAGTGGCCATCAAACTGCTTCAATATTTGGACCAGAATCTCAGAAGGGCTCATCTCAAAACAAGGCAGGTAGTTTCCACCTGAGGAGGTACAGAAAACCTCCAAAAGGTGGTAGTTGTTGATTTTCCCAAAAGAAAGGTGGTCATATGTGGATCTCTGGATAGGCAGAGCTACAGCTTCTCACTGTGAAAAAAAGAAAATAAAATCACAGAAAAGGGCTTTTATACAGATTTGTGAAATAGACTTTATTTAATAAAATCCCATCTTAATTCTTGTCTGGCAGAAATCTCAAATAACTCTCTAACCCCAGCTGCTTGCATATACTAGGAATTGGGCGCGTGTGTGAAATGTGAGGTTAATGCCTCCAAGGATGTGTGAATCTGGGTTTCCATTATAAGTGGCAATTTGGAATTATTTGGGATCAGGCCATCAATATAACTTGCAGGGGTTGAATACAGAGAAAAAGGCTCTTACTGACAACACGCAGAATGACTAACCGCACATGGCTTTTGCACGTCATCTGTTTATACAGAGAGGAAAAGAAGTAATGGTACAATAAAAACAGCAGCGCTTTGGTGTGTAGGAATAAGTGTGTGTATCGATACACCAGTACCTGCCGCTTGGATCCAACAGGCCAGGTTGGATGGGGCTTTGGGCAACTTGACCTGTGCCTGCCCATGGCAGCGGGGTTGGAACTACATGGTCTTTAACCCTTCCAACCCAAACCATTCTATGATTCTGTGATCCTTTAATTCTTTATACATCATGTGAATGTTGCGGTACAAACCTGACAATGTGTCATATAGATAGGAAGGGCCTGAGAAGCTGCAAATAATTGATGTCAATGCCTTCACACCTGTTCCACAACCCAAAAAAGCAGCTGCCAAACACAAAACTGCCACCCAGTATTTAACTCATCCCTGGAATCCTTCCCCTCCTGGCTTTCCCAACTTCTCAAGTCTGGCTATAAACACCAGTCTGAAATACTGCAAAGAAACGGAGAAAATAGCCTATGATGCAGTATAAACAGCATACTACTTGTGTGGGCGATATATATGCCTTTCCGTTCCAGTGGAGAAGAATGACCTCTCCCAACCAGGCAAGGTTTCATGTCTCCAAGGTCTGCAGCCAATTTTAACTCATAGGAGCAGAGAAGAGCACAGTGGAAGAGGCTCACAGCGGAGTCGTTCAGTTCATGGAGCGGCTTCGTTCCAAACACAGGTTTCCTATGAGACGAACTGAAAATTTGGCATATTGAAATAATGCAGAAATTCAATATCTCATAAATGGGGCTTCCAGTCTTTAAATAAGCTCAGTGTGTGTTCTCTTAAAGTTGGTCCCATAGCATATATATATATGTATAAAAAAAATATATAAAATCAAGTATTTACACATGAATGGAAGCCACTCTCAGGACTTGTCATTTGAACTGCATGGCTATCCATGTCTGATTTCAAGGTGACATAACTCTAAGGGACATTGTAGCTGCTTTAACTTTTACCTCACCCCCTTTTAATAGTTAATTTTCCTTCCATCCTTTAGCAGGGAAGACACATAAGGGAGAGAGCATCCCTTTTCACATCGAAACCCACTGTCTTCTTGGTAATTGCTCCTAAGCCTGTTGTGAAGAGTGGCCAATTCCTGAAATGAGAGAGGGAGAAGGATCTTCTTCGTTGGTTGATTCATAGTCCTGAATGCGTAGGAAACAAATCTCCTGGGAGACAGGATTTTGGATATTAAACAGATCACATATTTGATTTTAAGTGAAAGAGCAAGAAGACAAGATCACAGAATTAGAGAAGTTACAGATGGAAAAGGTCTATGAGGTTATACAATCCATCAGTCTGGACATTGCATAATTGCTCCCCACAGTATATTTTTAGTGCTTTATCCAGACAAATCATTAAGTGCTTTAAAATGGGTCAGATTCCTCAATCGCAGTGCGTGCTAAGTCACAGCTGATTTCACCGAGGCTCATAGCTTCCAGTGTATAATAAGACACCAGAAGAAAGTTTAGTGTGATCAAGGAGAATGGAATGGACTCTTCCAGAAATAAATACAAGTCAGATTCTGTATTCCTTATAGAAATCCTTCCTAAATCAGCTGAATTAGATCTCTTAAATCTCATTTTTGGATTACACCGAGTAATACATTATTACTTATTCAGATGTCCACTTAGTCCAAAGTAAAACATTGTTAATGTTCATGTGAATGCAATTTGTTTTAAACCAGCTTCAAAGCCAGTTCAGTAAAGCGTAAAGAATGTTTATTTAAAATATAGTTGCTAAATTTAGCATGAGCTTGGTTAGCCTAAATCTTAGCAACATTTTTAGAGAGCACATTGCAAATCAGGAATGCATGGAGAAATAAATAAACTTTCCCACATTTTTGGGAATCGAGTAAGAATTTGCAAGTTATTTCTTGCATGAGCAGTTTCTGTGGATTGGAAAGCATTATGAATAATGCAGATTTCCCACTGTACAGACAATTGAAAGCACGGTGCTAATAATTTTCATTTCAAATAATGCTCCTTCAAGGAGGAAACAATGCTATTAGCAGTTAGTGATTGTTGCAGATAATACATAGAACATTAACATGTTTCTGTGTTTTCTCAAGCTCTTTGCAAAGCACCAAAAAGTGCAGTGGAGCTGTGGTTGGCTACAAGTCGTGCTCAAGCCCCTGCAAAATAAATCTTATGTTTGTATTAGGTCTTGTGCTCTTCCTAGCGATTATGATGCTGAATTTTACACCCACCCTTTGCACACTGGCTGCTGAAGTCCTCTGGTTGGATCCTCAGCTGGGTTAAATACCAGCCTGCCTATGAGCTGAGCATTTGGCCAGAAGACAGATGATTTTATGCTTGTCCTGTCCATTCTTCCAGTGTCACCTTCCTGAGTTTCCCCCGTGTGTTTGGACCATTTTTATATTAAGTGAAATTGCCTTAGAGAAACAACCAAAGATGAACAGACTTGAGACAGTCAACAGTTAAATTCTCTTTTGTTGGGTCAGTGTTAGAGGGAGCCTGGAAATCATCCTCAGTTTTCATCATTTCCCTCCATCATTTCCATCCTTTCATTGGTATGAGCATAATACCTGTTTCTGTTCCTAAGGTGGGAGGATTACAGCTGTACCACTCGTGGGGCTGTGAGACAAAAAGGATGTGGCCAAGTGTCCCACAGTGTCACCAAAGGTACCCATGGACTTCAGCAGGATTAGGATCAGGATCAGCTCGTCACCAAGCAAACAGGTGAAATAAAGGGGCACGGAAGAAAACACCGAGGGTCTAATTTTTCTCCAAACACAGGACCCTACCACTTCCATGGGTTTAGACAGCTTCAAGCATCTGCATCCTCATCCAAAGTTCTGTGACTCAGCTTCACATGCAAGCACCAAGTCCCACTTGTAGACCCATCTTCCTTAGTCGCCTTGCATATCCCTTGGCACTTGAGATGAAGGTTTGTAAATGCACTGGCCCAAAACACCAATTCCTGAATCTGGCACAAGGTGGATTCCTTAATTCTTCACTGCCTATCTTCAATGCCTACTAAGTCGCCATTTTCACTAGGAAGGCAATATGTAATAATAGTTGTTAAAATAATTGTATTTCTGTTTTTACATCTGTAAAGATTAAGTTAAACAGTATGAAGCCCATTAAACTATTTCATGTCATGCTGCCATAAATTTCCTCCATTCCCATTGCTACTATTATTCCAGAGTAAACTCCGAGATCAAGCTGCTGCCACAGAGGGTTATTTATAGGAGCTCATTCATCAATAAAAACTTCAAAAGAAATCTGTTACTCTTCTATTGGGAAGCCAAAGAAAACTAACATAAAGACAACCCTGTCAAGAAACAAAGCTTAGGAGACCACAAGACATTCAGTTAAGGAAAATCCTGATTTCTAACAAATACCATGCGAGGAGGGGAGGAGGAAAAAAAAAAGATTGTTGGCAACATGAATCCTTTTTAAGTTCTTTCATTCTCATTGGATGATTAAAATAAACTGTTAAACAGTTGTATTTATACTGGCTCAGCCCCCTCATTAGACTTTGTGTAATGGATTTGTGATCTTACAGTGTAAGGAGTTCCTCATCTCTAGCAAAAGCTGCCGCTGCCTTTCCCCTTATCTCAGCTGCTCCTGTACCCATCCAGCAGAAACCGAATAAGTGAGATGCTGAGCAGAAAGGTGATAGCACTCACCACCCTATAGGTAGATACATAGAATAGCAAAAGGCTATATTTACTCATTCGCATTCTCTCTTATTTCTTATTGTACCTTCCTCTCTACACTTGAGTTGTGGAGCCTTGGCTTTGATGGTCATGATAGTTAGTCCACCAAGAAGTTAAATATATGAGAGGTTTAGTGCTGTGTTTTCCTATACCAGCACTTGTTGCTTGTACCAGCACCTGTCCTCATAGAAAAGATGTGAACACATTTCATTTATGTCACGGCAATTAGCCATAACCTGAAAAACAATCTCTCTCCTTTATTTCCCCTGTCTCACCAAGAGCTCTACTCGAGTAAGTTCTTCCCGGAGGTCTTTGCAGGAACAGAGACTCAGTGAGCAGCCACGTCCTGTTTACAGCATCCTCAAACGGTGGGCTTTCTGAGCTCAGCAGAAAGACTTATTTGATTCCATCACAAGGATCTGAGTCCTGAAGGCAGCATGGACCTCAAGTTCCTGGCAGGCATTGCACAAAGATATCATAATCATATCCATCCCTAGCCATTAAAGTGCAAAGCTGAGAATCCTATTTCTGAGAATTTCTTTACATTTCTACCATTATCCACGCAAACCCGGACAGGGTTCTTTACATAGGATTCACCTCAACCAACACTAGTCATCTAAGAACTCAGCATCAGGTCTAAGCTGGCCATCAAATCTATCTCCAGAGCCTGCTGGGACACAAAGCATCTTCAGAGGGCTGAGCTTCCAACTCCCTGGGCACCAGCTTCAGAATGGGTGAAATGACCCTTTGATTATGTATGGAGGAGCTGGATAAGGTGCTTTAGGGAATTTGTGGAGGTGAAATCTATCTGCAGGAGGCTGGGTCTTCCAGACTAGCTGTCAGCTGATTTGGCAAATGTGATTTATGCCTAAACAGTGCCCCTCTGAGCACATACCAAAAGCTCCTTTTATTTCCCGTGCAAGCTATTCTTGGTTGGGTTGTGTTGCGGTGGAAGTGGGACATCAGCGATTTCTTTCTACTGAGGATTTAGAGTAGGGACTCCTGAACTGACCGCTAGCGATGTGACTTAGAAGTAGCTGCTTCCTCAAACAGAGGTACTACATAAAGAAGTTTGGAAAGACTCACTAAATTAGAGGCCAAATAAACCTCTTTCCCCATGCGATCTGAAAACATTACCCTTACTTTTGCCTATCTCATATATCCAGTTTTGCACTGATATAATTAGTTGTTCAAAAAAGCCAAGTCAGCCACCTTGACTCAGTTATGCCAATGAGTAATGTTTTTGTACATTGCTAAAGCTTATATTTGCAATGGGTCTAAATACTATGGGCATGCTAATTATTAATAAACATGAAATATCTCTGATACAAACCAGATTTATTCCAATTTAGCTGTACCTACTGTTAAATATAATTGCTTTGTTATGAAAAGATATGAAGAAACCCTCAATAGTTGTGTTTGGTTTCAGATTAGATCCACATAAATTCTAAGTAACAATAACAGCAATTGTGACCCACTTCTTATGGAGTATTTTTCATTGATTTCTACTGAAGTGCTTTGCAGGGAATGTCAATAGAAAGCCCTGTTGTAAAAACAGGGAAATCTCTTGATTATTTGTTTTGGATGGCTATAGAGGAAATTACATATGCTTTCACAGAAAAAAATTCCCCTATTATTACCTTCTGTCCTAAAAGGGGCGGAGGAAGAGAGGGAAAGCCTAGTGACTCTGATCCCGCTCTAAATTATCCTAAAGTAAATTCCTGGCAAACTAAATTAAGGTAGATGGCTGGATTTAATGACAGTAAGCAGTACAGACTAACTTAAAGCTTGAAACGTGGCACTTTGCTGCTTTGCACTCTTTTGCAGCAGTTCTGATCAGTTTTCTTAACTCATTTAGAGTTATTTTCCTTATGACTTGAGCATGAATAGGCAACAGCAGGTCAGCTGCTAGCAAAACAATGTGGAAAAAACCTGTATAAAATTAAGAAAATAATTGTTTAGAGTGTGAAATGCAGTCATGTAGCAAGGTATGCACAAATACCTTTGTCTGATAAGGCTTGTGGCTGAACAGAGACACGCCAAGCTCAGAAAGAGATGTGAGTCAACACTTTGAAGTCTCATGGACTAATTCTTCTTGTATCCATGTATGATTTCTGTTGCATGGGGAACACTCTCCATCCCACCCCCAAATTAAAGCTCCTGACAGAGGGAAAAACATGCATTTTAATTAGAGATAGATCTTAGACAACTGAGAGATCAGGTATTTGCAGGGTGTGTGGAAACTGCAGAACTGCTCTTGGTGCAAAGCAAGCAACTATCCAGTTAAATGCATTGACAGCTGGGGACAGGAGCTGCTGCTGTCTCTTGCTGAGTTTCAGAACTCAGTTAAGCTTCCTTGAGTGCTTAATTTGCAATTAAGCAGTTTTGTCTGGGCAGGCATCTAAAAGAGTTTTGTTGGATTGCTGCTCAGCCTGCTCCATCAAATGTTTTTGTCAAGTCTTTAGTCAAGACAGTATTAGTCACCCTCTGACCCAGTGGCAGACCTGTTAACCTGTCCTTGAGTTTCCAAAGGTGTAGGTATATTCTGAGAAAAGTTCTTTGAGAAGCTGGAGAGTGCGAGGCCTTCGTTCCCATTCCTGCTCTTTAGCAGGACTACCTGGTGTAGGACACTTGTCCAGGTTTTCCAAGGATTCTGCAGCCTGGCCAAGTGGTCACTGCCCACAGGTACTTGCAAACCTGTTGCGCTGCAGTGAGTCAAAGCCTTTTGGCACATCAGACTGATGCGAACGGTGCAACATGTTGTATGATATTTAACCTGTGGTTCCCTTTGACTCTGCTTTGCTCTCATCCCAGAGTGGCCTATTTGGCTTCCATCTTTCGTGGTACTCAGCCCTGCCCCAATCCAGAAAGAAAAAATAAATTTTTTCTCTGTGCTTTAAGTAATCAGTTCTGCATCAAAACTTACAAGCATAACAAGGAGTAAGTGATCGCATGGCCTTTTCCAGTAATTTATTAAGATAATAAAATATGATTATATTTTCTTCCATTAATAAAATAAATCAATAGTGGAAAAATATCTTTCAAATTTGTAAGACATTAAGTTTCTCCTTCAGAGTGTTAAGCTACAGAGGAAACATGGAGAATCAACTTTGACACACATGACGAATATTGCAAGAGAGCTAAAGTTAAAAGGCAACTCCTTGAAGACTTTGGATCATTAAGAAAGTACACGAATGGGCTGAAAGTCTTGAAAGAAAACCTATCCCAGACTTACTTGGTTGGATCAGTGCCAGGGCTGTGAATTTGCCTCCCAAACTCCATCACAGTAATGATGTCTTAGAGAAAAATCCGCCTCCTTTTATTTCCTAGAGTCGGGACGAATCTGTGATGAACTGGGGGTTCCTGTGTGTTCATTTGTGTATGTGTGTGTAGTTAGAGCAGCATCCCATAAATACAGACTCATTTTGTCCCCAAACCAAGGTCATGGCTGCACAGGGACCCTTGCGAATCTCTGCTGTCCCACTTATGTGACACGGAGGTTTGGATGTGGTGTTTTATCATATATTCAGACAATACCCCCTGCTTTTAAAAGAGTGGTCACCCTGGTATCAAAGGTGAAGTCACCTCACCTTCTATCAAGGGCAGCTGCACCCTGGCTCTGTCCTTTGCTAATGAGAGAATCTTTGGGTCCTGTAAGCCGTGCATCTCTCCTGGGTGGCCTGAGAAGAGCCTGGTTCCTCTTTGTCAGCTCTCTTAGGTTTAGGCACGGTGTCAGGCGTAGGAGTTGATCCCCAAGTGGATGTTCGATTCAGAGGGTGACCTTATGGACCACGGAAACTTCACATGTGAAATATTTGAGACCGCATGTCTTCCTGTGTCTCCACACAGCTCTCAAACAAAGGGTCCTGTGTCCCAAGCTCCACACAACAACCCAACAACAATTAGGTGACTCAGCTCCCCCGGCGCTGAGGTACGCGCCGGGCTGAGCAGACCACACTGGGCTTTGCAAGGAGAGGGTGAGGGGAAGATATTCAGGGAAGTGGGTTTGAGGGTGGTTTGGTGTGAACACATCATGGAGAGGTCTGCGCATCTCACAGTGGAGGGAGGGATGTGGAGGACGGTTCAGCTGAGCTTTCCCATGACGGTTGCAGCGACTGCAAGTCATCTTGCAAGACTGGGCTATGTCTGTCCTGGCATCCACGCTTTAAAACTCATTTCTAGCTAGTTTACTAGAAATAGCCTACACAGCCCGAGATGTGAAATATCCCAGGCTGGCAAGCTAACGTCTTGTGCTAGCTGCAATCTGCAAGCTCCGAATTTCACAGCTGCGGTGAGACAGTATTTAAAATCTCAGAGACAGAAACGGCCCTCTGTAAAGCAGAAATTATAAGTTTTGGCCCTGTTTCTAACCTTTGGAGAATTGCCCAGCTTCTGACAGTCTGTGACGATGTCTCTGTGGAGGAAATCCTACACTGAAGAAAAGCACGTTGCTTTATCCCAAAGTTATATTATTTCTTTCATTCGGCCACCAGAAAGGACACTTTGTCATCTTGACAGATCCTAAATATTCCCTCCTAATTTTACAGGAGGCAGATAGAGGGAAAAAAATTAAGGAATTTTCAGGAGTCTTATTTATGGCTAAGGATATAAGGGATTTGAATGGAAATAACAATTAAACTTGAGAAAAAAATTCACACTACAGGTCACTGCAATCCCAACTTTTCCCCTTGTGAACTCAAGCCGAGGAGGTTTTCTTCCCCTTTGTGATTCAGGCTTTGCTAAACTTCTCTGAAAATAGTTCATATATCATAGAAAAGAATTTCCATGGGGAACATAAATACATCTGTGGAAAGAAGGGAATTTTTTTCCTTGTCTCTGGGAATGGATGAGAAAGAAAGACAGTTGACGCCAAATATTAATGATGAGTGGAGGAATCCATCCAAAGAAGTGATCTATTGAGAATACTAAAACTATCCTAAATTCACAGACACATAAAAATCTAGTACGGAACAATGACTTTTCTGCTAATGTAGGCTTAGAGTCAAGAAAATATTTAAGCACATGCTTAAGTCGATCTCTGCTCTGAACAGCCCTTAAGTGAATTTTGGAGGCCAACTTCAGCTTTATGGATGCGTTTCTCAACCCTGTGGATATCAACTGGCATTAAACGTGCCTATAGTTAAGCACATGCTTAAGAACTGTCTGGAGGGGAATTTTTTTACTTTCAGCGGGACCACATATCACAGTCCTCAATTTCTCTGATTTGGGAAGAGTCTGCATTAAATTTGTGGTTGAGGGGACAACTCTGAGGACACTCAGAGCTTACAGAGTTTGATCAGTAGAGAAGAAAGTCTTATCTATCTAAAGGAAATGCAAATCATACCATTTAAATATTGAGTGATTCATACAGTGATGTGTATGCACAGATCTGTTGCACATGTGGGTATGTATGAACACACACATACTTGCACCTGTGCTTCCCAGGCTTCTCACTTCATCCAGAGGGTGACAGCCAAGGTAATGATAGAGGGACATTAATAGCTGGTCTTTTCTTGTAAACACCTCTGTAAAGCCGTGTCCTGGACTTGTGACCCCTTCACAGACAGGAGTGACTGGAGCTTCCCAAGCAACTGAATGGGGCAGGGAGACATTCTTGCCTTCTTTGCTGGAAGGGACAGCATAGACACGATTGTGTCAGCCATACACAGACGTGTTCAGGCAGACCTGAGCCCTCATCCAGCTCCTGGCGTGTAGCCACAGCTGGCATCATAGGTGCCACACACACTCTGCACCGTACCCTAACAGTGCGCAGCTGCTGGGTTGTCCTGACACCAATGCAATGTATTTGACGTAGGCATTTAATGCCTCCCCTTTGTAGCTCGCTTGCGTTGGCATTTCCCACCTCAGAAAGTCACAACCTGCTCCTGAGCACCTTCTGCCAAATTTCACTCATGATTTCACGTGCTTTGTGTGCCTTTGCCTCCATCCTCATGATGGGGAGAAATGGTCAGGTGGCACAGGTTAGTGGTCGTACGAAACAACTTTGCATGTTAAGCACTTCACTGCCTAATATTGCATGAGACCGCATTGATGATGAGCTGGGGCGAGGTGTCAGCCACAAGGACATCACTTCTGCATGCTGTAACGTGGTACAAGAATTACAAAGCAAAACACACGTCTTACTCAAGCAATTGGATTTGACATAACTGGATGAGCAGTTTAATTGGGTTATTAAGGCATCTCCGTGCTGACATCAAGAGCAGTAAATGCTGTGTAAACAGAACGGGGTAAATGGCTCTGCCAACATGCTGGAGGTGGGTGGGAACACCTCTCTGAGTCTCTCTGTAAATCCTGTGGCCTGCTGCTCTCTTTGCAGCTAGGGCATCCCTTGGCTTCAAGAGGGTGGTGCTGGCAAGGGAGTAGGCAAAACCACAAATCCTTTCAGAGCTCTATCAGCTTTAAGAAGCAGAAAGGCAGGGTAGGGTCCTCACCAGCCTCACCTGGCCTTACTCCTTCTGCAGAGCATCCTGGGAGCTGTATTGAGGTGTCTTAAAATAGAACAGACATCATGTTCCTACTATAGTTTTCTTTTGTTTCATCCCCAAGAGGTTAGATTAGCATAATAATGATCACCATTAGTGGCTGCTTCCTGCATCCATTGGTGTTGCCATCTCTGATAGCATTTTTTGTACCTTTCTGCTCATGGCAGGAGCAAAGACCTAGTTGTCTGGACATGGTTTTTGAGTCACTTTCTGCCCCTTTGCATGGTGTTGTCCTGAGGCAGCAACTCCTCTACTGCCTTTGCTGTGAGCCAGTGTCAACATTTAGATGAAGTGATGTGGCTGTCACTCCGAAAACCTGTTCCTCATGTCCCGAGGGAGCAAGAGGATTAGCAAAGCACTTCAAAGTGTTGTGTAATTGGACTTTCACTCAACTCACAGGTCTTTGTTTTCTTAATTTTTAAAAGAAATGTCAGAGGAGCCTCCAGGGACAGGGGAAGGATCCCTCTCTTGGTGACAGTGGGTAAAACAGAGCCAGTACATTGCTGTCTTCAGACTGATCTGGCTGGACCCAGCCTCATCTAGCGCCTGTGACAGCGAGGGCAGTTAAAACAGATTTTAATTTTGTCCCTTTGGTCTTCTGAATTTGCAGCAGCCAGTTATCACTGCTGCTCTGCACTTTTGTGCTGGAACTCCTCTCTCTGGCTGATTCACTGGATAAGAGTCAGGTCTTCTGCATCCCCCTTCCCTTTCAGGTACTCCAGAGAGGGACGGTGTGGTGGATTCAAGGCAGTTTCCTTCCTCCCTGACCTTATATTTGGAGGTGATGCCTCTCTCCTTTCTCACATTAAATTAGTTAAGGGAGTAAATCCCTATACTCTTTTTTACCACACTGCTTCTATTGGCATATCAATAGTGTCTTCCTTAGTAGATTTACTTCTTGGTGTAGCTGTAACCTCACTCTTCTCTGTAGAGAGAGACTTGCTCAGCAGCAGAGCATGCTGGTGCAGCTGTAAGCCGTTCATTAGTATACACCTCAGTTTTCATGCGTAACGAAACTCAGATCATGGGATCCCCGAGTTTGCACTCTGGTGCCGGGGATTCATGTTTTTGCAAGCTCTGACATGGAAAACAAATGATCTGCCTTTGGAGAAAGTTTTAGTGTTTTCTCTAAAAGGTGAAATGGCAGGGAGTATTTCACACAGTTGGTAGGAAAAATATAGATTGTCAAGTCAGATTCTCCCCAAGCAAAATCAACCACTGCATGTGATGATTCTCCTAAACAAGTTAACCATTTCTTAAACTTTCCCAGCCTTTTTTTTCCTCTTCTTAATTACTGTGGAAAGGCTCTGACTGGTAGAAATCATCCTCTAGCTTACTTCCATTGATGGTAGTTCATCTGCTAACTAGATACTGGCTCTGGGGATGTTCTCTTTTCCTTTATTTAATTAATCTTCTTTCCAGAAAGAGGGTTTTGAAGAGAGAATGAGCTATCCGCTTAGCAAAACTGAAACTAGTGCATCACAGAAAATAAATATTGAGAACTGGTTTATCTTGTTTGAAAATATTCTCTGATTATCTTCCCCCCATGTTCCTGGTGAAGAGTGAACTGTCTTCTGTGATGGTGCTCAGGGCTCTTCTCATCTTGGTTTGCGTTTAGAAGCACAGACATTGAAAGAAAAAAAAAGTAAGAAAAACAAAGGAATATTTTGAATGTTGAATCCTTTTGGTGTGGTGCCAGTTGGAGGTGCTGGGTGAAGGTATGTGATTAAGCACGCTGCCTCTACTCATCCCTCAAACTATTGTGCCTAGTAAATCAGCTTTGCTTCTAGTGAGTGTCAGATGAACTCAAAGCTTGCCTGTCTATAGAAATGCCAAGAACCCTTCTAATCTGATAAAGTTTTCCCTTGCTAACTGGAATAACATTCATGCAATCAAGACATCAGCTCTTGTAGGTTTTACTCACTAAGATGTGGATTTTTGGGTCTGTGTGTACATTAAAGGCTGTACATCTGCCTGGAGCATCCCTCCCAGCTGTGGATCCCAAACTAGTGAAGCATATGACTGGAAAACACCACCCCACAGTTGTTAACATATAGCATTCACTGTCATGGTTGGCTGCTTTCCTTCTACACTTCCCAGACTTCCAGCCTGGTGTGCCAGAGCTACTTTCTGAGGTGCATGGGGCAAGTGAGCCCATCACTGCCCGGATCAGCCCTAGGGAGATGGGGTTCAACATAGCATTTTCTTACCAAACAGATGCTCAGGTCAATAAAGTGACACATTGGGCTTGGTAAGTAAAATACTATGAAACTCAGAATTCACTGGCCATGCAGCTTTGTCAAATAGATGGGATAGTCTGATCCCATCTGATAAGGCGAGTGTTTGTCCAAAAGCAACACTGCCAGGTCCATGATCTCATCCACCCAACCTGGAACAGTGCAAAGAAGTGAAAAATGAATAAGAAAAGAGAAAGAGAGCTATCCAGGAGTCAATGTGAATTGTCAAGCAACAACAGCAATAAACCACAAAAAACCCCCAAAGCTCACGATTATGCGAGTGCTGATTCTGCTTCCACTTAAAACAATAAGAATCTGGAAGCTGGTTTTGATGACAGGAAGGTTAGGCTCAGGATGGAAATATTTTGATCTGATCTTTTCGCCTCGCAAGAACCTGGTCACACTTTAGAAGAAAATTGTGTTGCACAGATGCCACTTTTGTGTGACAGCATCACCTGTGCAGAGAGAGCGCTGCGGTGCATGGTATGAACGTCACAAAACCCATGTGCTAGAGGATGAAAAGGTAAATGCACTGAATAACCAGGATAGTAAATGGCTCACATTTTGGTTTTCTTTTCCCTGGATGTAAAAATTCTTTTTTTAGCAGACTTTCACAGAACTAAAGAAAAAATCACATTTTGCGATTTTCTATCTGTTCCTATCAGTGATTTCAATCTGCTTCTTGCTGTAAAATAGTCCCAGGCTTATTGTTTGGTGGGTAAATGGAGGATAAGGAGGTGGAAAGACCCAACCAAGGCCACAGGAGAAGTTGGTAGTGGAGTTCAGAAACCAAAGCTGAAAATTACTTCATTAATCTGAGTGACAAAACCATTGTGGCTCTCTTGTTTTTCAAACAACAGCCACTACTTTTCATCTCAGGGAGTGGGATGAGAAACAACAGTAAATATTACGGAAGCAAAATTCCTGAGGCCCTTAAATGTCTTATTAATCCTGTTCATGTTTGTCACCCATAAGGCTTCAATTTAGCATAAGATTTGTGTCATTCATCCTAGGTTTAGAGAGTACTACAAATAACCAAGTACATGTAAATACAGAATAAATGAGAATGTCTAATGGCATCCATTGTATTTTTCTAGTGTTTATATTAATCTCAGAGATTCAACCAGACTTTGTGGGTTGTAGGGAATCTTTAGCTTATTCCTAGTGCCTACCCAACATGAGGAAAATAAGCAGCCAACAGCAGTGGATTATTTTTGCATCTTTGACAGAGATGCTTATCATATTATACTAAAAATATTGTTGTACCATATAAAGAAATTGAGAATTGACATGTTTTAAAGTCTTTTGAACACAGGACATAAAACAGCAGGAGAAGAGGGGTGGAAAGTTTATACAGAAATTACTTTTGGGAAAATGACACCAGGAAAACGAGAAACACATTTCCTCAGTGGAGTAAGGATTTGGGTTTGCAGAGGAGGCATTTTGAGCACACCAATTTTTACATGCAGCGTCGAAGAAAATGATGCATTTCCTGGAAAGTGAATGAAAACAAACAAGAAGTCTCACTGTGACTTGAGTGAGAGTAATCTAAAAGCAACCATGAAAATAAGACATACTTGTGAATTCCTTGCGGAGTGAGGGATGGGAAGAAAAGGACAGCTGAGTCCAATCAGCCTGGCCAGGGTTCTCGTGCTGCTCCTCTCACGGGCTGCTACTTGATGTCTCTTATCATCTGCATCAGCCCCATTGAGACTAGCTGTGTTTTTAATGAGCTGATATATGAGACAGTGATAGCTGCAGCTTAAAGCTAATATTGTACCTTCAGAGACACGATTTTTCAAACTGAACAAATGGTCTCTGAAGCTGCCGGTGACTCGGAGTAAAGGATGATATATCTGAAGGCTTTTTTTTTTTTTTTTAGATGCATGCATAGAAATGGCATATTTTCAAATGAGCTCTAATGGGAGTGGCAGGTTTGCTGCTGAGGTACCACAGACCTCATGTAGACAGGCTGACCTGGTGTTCCAAATGACTCACGTGTCTTGCCTTGGGATGAGCATTGCTCTGTGTCTGAGGATGTGTCCCACTGCATTTGTTTGCTTTGAAAGCTGCATGGGGACAGGGACTCTGGGAGGGGTTGGGAAATGGATAAGGCCATGTGTATTTCAGCTTATTGATCTGCTTCTTGAAATCACTCTTTCAAAGGAGCCACATCTTCTGCCTAGCATCTGCATAGAAATATTTCAGTATCTGTTTTTGAGTGGACTCACTCCAGGCTCCTGTCTCTCTCCTAGAGCCTCCCAGCTCTAATGTCGGCTTCTCCACCAGATCACAACAGCTTTCCCAAACCAAGCGTCCTAGGAACAATTGTAGCTTTTAGCTCTCCTGGAGCCCTTGTTTCTGAGCTTGTGAACACAGGAAATTCTCCCATACAGTCCTAAAATCTTTGAGCTGTATGAGTGAAGGTTTACATGCTGGTGAATATTTTCTTCAACATATTGTGAAGCTTTACCCAGGTGGTGGAGCAAACATGACCAAAAAACCTTTTGTAAGGTGGTTGCAACACAATACCTACTCAAGAGGCACAGAATTATGGACACGGTTAATTTCCTTCCAATCCACAAAATTATTATAGTACTGGGTTTGAACAGCATTAGGAAAATGATGCAATGGATACAACAAAAACTGCACTTATCCTAAAGGGATTTCAATCTAATAATATTCAGGCCGACACAATCAACAGAATCTCTGAACTGTTCAAGTTTCAGCCAGCATTGGCAATTAAGAAATCTTACCAAGAAATGTAACTTAACTCCTTATTAGCACTTGGATCTCTATCAGGAAGGCTGAAAAAAAAATTAAAAAAATATCCAAGAGCATTTTTCAAATTAGCAGCCTTGAGGGCAATATAATCCAAGTTCAGCCAGAGCGATCCGAGTAGGAATAGTTAATTTAGTTCTAGGAAACTTAAGAATCCCTCATCTCCTCATCAGCAGTAACTTGCTTGTTAAAAGAAGACAAATGAAAATGTTAATCAGCAAAGATTCACACTGGGGGATTGCTTGGAATGAATCACTCCTACCCTGTAGCCCTTGCGAGGTCATGTGTGTGTAACCAGCTCTGCCGACTCAAAAATGCTCTGAGCTGGAGAAATTTGACTTTAAAAGATCTGTGCCACAGCCTGCTTGGCAGGGAGTATCTGGACAGAATGGCTCCAGAATCATCACCAGGACACATGGTGCTGACAGTGCTCTGAGAACTTCTTTTATTGCTATATTTTTTATCCAGCTTTTGATAGGACTGATGAATATGCCCTGTGTTGGATTTGACATTGTTCCTTGAATGAGTTTTGTCTGTGTTGGGAGTGTCTTGTGCATCTTGGGGAAGGGGAGGCAATGCTCTTGAGGGGGACGGGCTCATGACTGGCTGAGCAAGCCTGAGGAATTGTAAGACGTTTAAAATCTTGTTAGTTCTTCACTGCTCCACCTTTTAACAGAAGAAACAGCTCTGGTTAGTTATATGGACCATTGATTTAAAAATAACTGTGTTCCTTCCTGTCTGAGGTAGAGAGAAAGATATAAGCCTGATTTATTGGCTGTCCAGTAGACTTTATATTCAGCTTCCTCTTGTCACATTCCTATCAAGTAACTGTGCAAGTGTAGCAGAGAAAGGGTTAGGCTGTACGGAATAAAAACATTCATTTACATGATGAATACCTATATTCACATGAATGGAAGTCCCTCTTAAAACACTCAAACAAATAAATACTGGCTAAACACTGTCAGCAAAAAAAAGGGTGGAGAAAAGCCATTGCGTGTACTTGAATTCAACTGCATGTTAGAGTTAGCATGCATGCTGTTAAAATGCCTTCCTAGGATGTCTATGTGGTATGCACTGAAATGAATGTCCTGCCACATCCCATGTAATGAGGACATTCCCTTGTGGGATGCTTCCACTGAAAGAAAAGGTATGCTTCATATTCAGATGGTCCAAGCATTTCGACTTGGGTCATCAAGCAGAAACAACTCCCTTTTACATTTCCATGGGTTCCAGTAGCTGGCTACAGCTTCCATAAACTTTGCATCACACATACAAATAGCTACTATTTATCACTTTCATCGTATGCAAAAAGAAAAATCTTTTCAGAGAAAACTTGGCCTTCTGAAAATAGGTTTATGAACTCACACGTATTTATGGAACCAGGACAGAGAAATGTTCGCAGGAAATTGGATGCAATCCTGTCTCCAGGGAAAAAATTAGGAAGGCAACCAAGAAAAAACACTCTGGAAAACCTCACATCCAACAAGAGAAGGGGTTTAGTTAATGTCTGAGTTTAGTCTAATACCCCGGTGATGCCAATCAGTGAAATCAGGGTGGCTGGCAGGCAAGCCACGTTCAGGATATGGCCTGGTACAAGGCTTATTGCAATGGTCAGTTCAGGGCACCAAATGTATCCAGCCTGATTTGCTCTGTTGAATTTAAAAATACTTTCCTTGTGTTGTATTAAATACAAACAAAGCATTCACTTAGACTGCATATTCTCTTGTCCAAGCATGTTATTTTAATATCCCCCAAGAGCTAAAAAAAGAAACTTAAAAAAAATTTTTGATATACATAATGTAGGCTGGCAGTGTTAGTGTGTTTTCTATTCATGGTTTTCTGAAACTTTCTAATAGAAGTCTTTGAAATGGAACACCCTTCTTTTTATCATATATTACTTCCTCCCCAGGAACTATTGCATCTCTGTGCAGCGATCCCATTAGGCTTTTAACTTTCATATGAAAAAAAGTACCAAACCTGTGATAAAAATGAGCTGATGTTTGAACACCATCCAAAACAGTCAACTTCAAAAACAACACAAAGACGCACAAATTTTGTGAATGGAAAATGGGAGCTTGATTTACTGGAAGGGGAAAAAACATAGGCATAGGCATTTACTATGTTTAATGGACCTTCTATTGACTTTGGGAATATCCAGTATCACTAGTGTTTGCAACAGCATTTATGACAAAATTTCCAAGAGAGTGGGCTGTGGGTTTATATGAACAGCAAATGACACAAGTGACTTGTTGGCTTGATTATGTCTATAGAACTGTTTATTCTTGCAGCAGCCAAGGAGTCCAGGATGGCTGTGGTTCTAATTGTAAACTTAGAGATGGTATTGAAGAGGAAAAAATAGATTTGAAAGACATAAAGCTATTGCACATATTTGAGAAAATGAAAAGATAACCTTAAATGGATATTTTTGGTGTTCAAAATGCTACGTTGGGTTAAATTTTATCAAAACTTTCTTTTCAGCCACACTCAGGCCCCTTCTTTTCATGTATCTTCAGTAAGTATTTCAATAGACTCAGAATATCCTCTTGGACCAGTGCTTTCCACATTTACGAGATGAGCTGATTTAGGAAAAATAGTAATGTTGTAAAGCCAAAGACACTGATCTGATCCATCTGAAATCACTCAGCTCCTCATCCACTCTTGTTCATCATAATGATCTGGGTCAAGCACCTGTCCTAATATGTCCGTGTTATTTTTATACGATCACGGAATCATAGAAACGTATAATCATTGAGGTTAGAAAAGACGTCTAAGATCATCCAGTCCAATCATCAGGTTTTCACTTGATGCTACATGACTATTCCAGAGTCATGAAACAAGACACATTGGCCAAGTGAATCCTGTGATGCTGCTTCTGCTCCTTGATTGGAAACGCATCCAAATGTTGCCTGAAGAAGCAAAATCAAACCTTTTAACTTAAGACATACCTTTGATGCGTGTGACATCCACACCTGCAACAAAAATCTTGCAAACTCTTCCAGTGATAATTTAGAGAAAAACCTAGTTCAGGAATCTCAGAAGTGATTTCATTAAAATCAAACAAACTGCTAGTGCTTGACATAATTAAGGATGTTTGATTTGGCACTCAAGCAATGAAACAGCCACGCACAGAAAAGTGGTTGCAGCTTTTGTCTTACAAACAGGAAGCATCATTATTCCTTACCAGCTCAGTACCAATCCTTCTCTATTAAAATCTTTCAAACACTTCTTGTTTGCCACTTTCTTTGGCTCTATAGGTCAAAAGAAATTTTTGACAGGTATTCTGAAAAGAAATGGTAGATTTTCAGATCAGCTGCTGACAAGAAAGCAGGGAAAGGGCAAATTACACGTTGTTTTAATTGCAAACTGGTAATTTTATAAACAAAACACACACGTATCATTTACAATCATGATCCAGGCCAGAGCAATAATTATGATAAATCCTTTGTCAACCCTACTCAGAAGTCTTCTATGAAGTAGTAGGAAATAAATGCACATTCTAGACAATGGTACAATAAAATTCTTTCCAGCTTCTCTGATGCATGGAATTCCACATGGGCTGCAATCAGATGTTCCCCAAATCACACTTTTTCATTGCTTAATTTCTTGACAGTTTAACATAAACAGACACTGAATTCATTAAGCCACATTCTTTAAGCTTTCTAATTAACTGAAACAGCTGAAGCTTGAATCTTCAAACACATGTTAAATGCTTAATTTTCAAGACATAAACCACTGCAAGACCTGCAGTTTATTAACATTTCAGGTTTTTAGCAGAGTACCTTTCCTTGTGGTGTTCTTCCTGCTTCTGCAAAATGTAGACTTTCAATATTTTAACATAAGGCAATTATCAAAAGAGCAAAATATCTCATTTTAATAATGAAAGACATGATATTTTTCTTATGTGGGAACAAAACTTTTGACTACAAGCTCCCTGTTTATTTTGTCCAACCTTATTACACTGTCTTCATTGATCCCTTAAATGTCCTGTCTCTCCCTAAGCAGCACATACTTAAGCACAATTCCTCAGAAAACAGGCATGTCCTTGTGCTGTGTGGTTCATGTCACATTCAAGAAACAGTCTAGTCAATATCCTGGATGCAGTCATCACCCCAGAGAAGGATGCTTTAACCCAATAAAGTATTTTAATTTTTACCATGACTTAGGAATTGTGTTTCTGGAAGCAACTAGGTTTTAATCCTTCTAGTCTTAAATATACTTTATTACACAGCAAGGACTGGGTAGGTCAGGAAACTGATAATATGGCATTATCCCTTGGACCTGTACAATCTTGCTTGCAGCCAGATGAGACCACAGAAATAGCCTGAAATTTGGTTGCTTCAAAGGTGTTTTTAAATCCAGCCACTTTGAACTTGAGATAGCCATCTTTTATTTCTTAAATGAAAGTAACACCAGCAACAGTACCACTTGTATGCAATGGCAGACACAGCATATATGTGATGTGAGGACCACATGGCCATGGCATCACCACGAACAATGGTATCAAAGCTGAAGGATGGCAGCAGATCCTCTTAGTTCTCCTTGTCCCACCAGTAACTGCTACAATGGAGCCAATCCAAAGAAAATCTGTGATATCCCTCTGCCATTTTAAAGGGCATTGAACTGAGCCATGGGGGAACTTGGTTTTGTCACCATAGATGATGAGTTGTGCCCCTCTTCTTTCAGTTGAAATAATAAAACTGACCTGGGCATCAAGTGTTCTGCTCTGCCAGCGGGTTTATGTGTGAAATGTAAAGTGAGGAGGAAATGACGGGATGTAAAGCACCATCAGCAAAACTTTCACTCGAGTTCTGTTCCCAGGGAACCACTTCCTCTGTTTGTATGGGTTGGAACTGGGATGGGAGAGCATGGGGACTCTCACTCTCAGCTAATTTAGCCAAGCCAGAAAAGCCATGGCACCCAACTAAAATTAAAGGACGTATTTCTTTGTTATTTGTTTATCTGGATTTTGCTGTCATGGAGTTCTTATTGTATGGGAATTTGTCCCTGTACTTTTTCCCTTCTTTCTCTCCTTTTTTCCCTACTAAAACAGATAACAGTGAAGTAAATTTTCATGAGTTAGTTTGGAGTAGAGAAAAAACTGGACTTGTAAATGCGGAACCAACACAAGGATGGGAAGAAAGGAGGAGCATAGTAATACACCATTTTACTAACATCTGGATAAATGACATGGTTCCTTAGTAATCCTTGATGTCATTGATAGTTTACCTATGGAGGGTGGGGAACCAAACGATTTTTAAAAGCACAGTAGCTTTCTGGCAAAACCTTTCTCTCCATTTAAAACACCAAAAATATCTCTAGTGTGAGAAGATGAAGTGAGATCCATGCAGTCTCAGGGTTATTTGATTTCCTTCATCCCTATGGACAGGATTTCTTGTGCTGAGCACTTTCATGAGCTTGTTTTTCCCTTGGCCAACAGCCTCTCCATGCCTCCAAGAGGATGGATAACAGAGGGGCTCCACTCGATGTAATCTGATTACCTCATTTCAGCTTCTGCAGTAAGGCATATCTGTCCTAATACAAAATGGTTTTTTAACAAATACAACACCATGATGCTACTGAGGAAACAGTTACTTGTCACCACATTGCAATGACACAGAGACCACAGAAGCCAAAGCAAAAAAAAAAAAAACCCTATTATTTGCTTTATTTTCAATATGTAGGCAATGGTGCAGTAAGGACTCTAAGCAGATGCTTAACTCTAAGATTTAAAGTGGTTATGCTGAAATTAGAAAGATTTCAGCTTATCATTAAACTCCATCTTCCTACAGGCTTTGCTAAGTCAGCACTTCTGTACCACTGGAGATGCCCTCAGTACTTTAGTATAACAGAGTGGAAAAATGAAGGTTATGGGGAGCTGGATCACAATTTGGAGTGCAGTTAATTAGTATTAATAATTTTTCCATTGTGGAGAAGCCCTTGACAAAAGAGCTCTATAATCCCAGAACATCTGCCATGGAAAATGTATGGGCAACAAGGTTTAAAGGGGATTCTCTGAATATGGGGAGGCTCTTATAAATCCTACATGATTAAGAAAAAGAAGTCAAACCTACTTATATACATTAGAGAATTGTTCATTGCCATAAAAAATCCTCCAATGTAGAGGAAGGTTCCAGTTGTTTCTGAATGAAAAGCACTTTTAGAGGTGACCTTCCAGCAGCCTTTCTTTAGTTCCCACTGTCACTCAAAAGTAAAGCATTTTTAAACCAGTAAAATTCCTTGATTCTCCATAAATACAGATGTTTGTGAAGGCTTCAATTTACCTCAGTCTGTAGCACCTCTGTGACAAGGGCAGTTGAAAGGGTCACCTTGGGGACTACTAGATGCCTTTGTCTTCAAGACCGAAAACTCGAGTGGGCTTACAGGGAGAAGAGCAGGTGGGCTGCTGTTCCCGCGGCATCCCCAAACCAGAAACTGGAGGAAGTTGTGGGAAGAGGAGAAGGAAGAAGAAAGTCTTTTCATGAAACCAGTGAATTTGTTCAAAACAAGGACAAGAGGAAAACTTAATAAATCTTTCATTTGTGGTCTTGCACTGTAAAACCTCATTCTAGGTGATAATTATACATTATATCAGCAAGGATATAATCCTTAAATACAACGGGAAGCTCATAAATGAGAAGTGCAGGCAGAAGTGTCTCAGAAGCCTTGTGACCCAAGAGGCATCTGGAAATGCAGAGTGTGGAGCTGGCACCTTGGCAGGATGTGGAGACACCAAGGCGATGCTGAAGGGTGGGAAGAACTGGCTTTCCTGCTGATCAAGCATCCAATCCCCAATGTGTTGTTGCATCTCAGCACAAAAAAACTCCTGGAGTGGGAAAGTGGATTGCGGCGTGCAGAGGAAATAATTCATGCTGGTTCTGATGTGCAGAGGCATTGATAAGAAAACAGTGTCAAAGAGCAGGTGTCTTTCCTGACTTTCTCTGTGCTGTAGCTGGAGATGGTTCTGATCTTCCCCACCACCCACAACTCCTTTTCACAGGCAGAACAAACTTCTGCCTGAAGAATGATTTTACTCATTATTTGCATGTCGCTTTGGATGAAAATCCCCTATGATACTAAGCTTGAAATTTAGAAAACATTTACAAGACTCTTTAAGAAGTCTTTTGCTTTAAATAAAACAAAATTTCATGCAACTCTTCACCCTGTTGTGTCAGCCCTGTAAGGCCAGAAGCATCCTGTGTGAGGCTGCTTTGGTGAGGCCTTGTGGTTTCGCTAAAAACAACAGGCACAGGATAGTTACACAAATAGTCCCTGACCTCCAGCTCTGCCTGATCTCTCGTTACATCTGAGAAGTTTGGATCAGGGTCAGTGCCGTGGTGCAGGCCCTCTGAGGTCGATCTGTGCAAGATGAGGATGGGGTTTGATGCTTGACTGTGAGCCATTTATAGGCCTGGAGGTGTTTGGGTAAGAAGATGCTTGGTAGGAGCTTTTGCTGCTTGAAATCACAGGTGGACAAGAATAAGGGAAAACCAAAGAACATTTATAAACTCTAATTGATTATTTATTAATAACAACTCTTTCTAGAGAAAGAAACTTCTTTAAAGAAAAGGATAACAGCTAGCAATGTGTTAGAAAAACCTCTGAACAACATACGTCATTCTTCTGCTTAGGGTTTTTTTTTCCACTCAGGGCTTTCTCCACTTAGCTGTGAAAATGCAGGTGGTAGACATCATTTTGGTGTCTGCTATACAAATATAGGCCCAATGCAAATCCACTGAAGTCACCAAATCTGCTGATATCACTGAATCCACCAGTAATTATTTTCTGAAGAGAGGACCATAACACAACCCCCAGCTGCAATATAAGCTTTGGGCATTGAAGCTGCATCTGCTTCCAATTATGGATGGGTAGTTTTGCTTACACGTTAGTTCAAACAAACATCATAAGGACTTTTGCACTGAAGAAAAATCATGAAGAAGACCTAAATAAACTGAGAGGAAGAAGAAAATAATTAATTACATTGAAAAGCAAAATCAAGAAATCTTTTCCTACGTGGGTTTTTAATGGCTATAATATCAGAGTGTCTTCTAAAAAGAAAGTGAAACAACCAGTATGCTCCAGAAATCAAGGACAGTTGTCTTGTGATAAGTGACTGCTGCTTAAAATCGTAAACCATTTTGGGGAGAGGATGACTTCCTTGCCTCGCACGTAGACTCTACAAAGCATTTAAAGTGTCCCAGAAATATTTACCTTCATTAAGAAACCATATGCCTTTCTGGAGCAGTTTTGTAAAACCACGAATAAAATGTAATGAGTTCAGCATTTTCATATCATTCTAATTTTCTTAGCTGATATTTGAGATAAAAGACAAAGCCTGCCTTGGTTTCAGTTCAGAGGACGTTCTGTACTATGGCTTCACTTTTCTGAAATACTGATCAAAGCGGAGCTGTGAAATCTTACTATCCCATTGCTAACTGCACTGTTGACTTTGTGCATACTTCCAAAATCCCCGCTTCCCCTTAGACCTTTTGACCACCTTATTAAAAAAAAAAAAGGCAATACATTTGCATTTGGTACTGTTCAGCACTTTCTTGCTAGAAACAGTCTTACTAGGGAGCTGAAACATGGTTTTCCTGTTCTATAATTAAAAGAATAAACCTTTTCTATGGTACCTCCAAGCTTGCCCTGCTCTGAAACATGTGTGATATCATTTTGCCTACTGTGAGGGATGCAGTTCATTAACCTTGGAGACACCCCCCTCATCAAAGAAAGGAGAAAAACGACTCATGAATTTTCCTCTCCGATTCTCTGATTATATTAATCCCAGAAGATCTGAACTTCATTTTCTTCCCATCTGGGAGAAAAATCCAGCAGGCAGAAGTTCAGGGTACCCAAATGTTTCCATAACTGTCTCAAATAACTTCATGCATTTCAGCTTGGCAGCTGTGTAACCAAGTGCCGCAGCGTGGGGCTCCCCATCAGATCCAACCCAGCCCTGTCCCTTGGCTCTTCTGCGAGAGGGACCATCTAGGGGAGGCTGTAGGGTACTGAAACACCTCACCCATCACCTGATGCCAGTTGGGTGGAGAAACTTCATGGCATGTCTTTCCCAATAACCTTCTCTGACACAATTTAACTTTTAAATAAATAAAGAAAGAAGATGTGATATTGGCTGGGTGACAGAGAGTCAATCATGGCAAAAAAGTGGCAGTCTGTGAAAGTGGATTTCAGCTAAGATTCCTAGCAGGAGAGGGACCAGCAAGACCAGTTAAACAGCAGGTGGTTTGAAGTGACACTAGAAGGATCCTTCTGCTCTGGGGATGGTTTAATGAAGTGGCTGTGGGGATTGCAGACCTACAGGAAACTGTAGTTTTCATTTGAGCAAACTTAACATCCTGGGAACGCCCCCATGGTTTGAAGTGATCATACAAGTGAGTCCTTTCAGGAGCTGTATGGCAATACCAGGCACCACCTGTGAACATTGCACAGGCTCTAACACTGCAGATGGGACATCAGCACAAGAGCTTTGGGCACAAAGACATTCACACCCATAGCAAGGCACCCGGCTAGGCATGTGTTCAAGGGGTGACTGGGGGAGCTGACACTGTGTTCAACTTGTTTCTGTGGTCTCTGAACACCAGCCTTGAAGTCAATCCTCTTTTCTGGAGGAGAAAATAGTAGTTTTGACATTCCAAGGAATCCCAAAGGGAAAAATACTGGAAATTAAATGGGTTGGTCTCCATCCAAATCATTTACTCATGGGAGATAAATGATTTCGTATGCTAATGACCATTCCCTCAAATCTCTGACATTTTCTTACAATGTACTTAAGTGTAGTTTGTTTTGCTTTCTGTCTCCACGACAATTACAAAGATTTATATTTTATTGCTCTGGTTATGTTTGCCAGGACCACACTTCCTTTCCTTTTTAAAGGCACAGCGATATTGTCTGGTACGACACATAATGGAGCTTTCTGAATAGCTAAAATGAAAATAAACAAGGCTGAACTTATCTTCTGGAAGAGGGCAGACACTTTCGCTAGGCACAGCAAAGCCAATAAAGGCTTCTGGCTCTTTTCTTCTTGACAGATAAGTACACATAGAATCAGCAGCAGTTCATAAGCAAGACAACTCTGTCACCTTTTGTGATAACTTAAAATTAATTCCCTCCTCTAGTGTGATTATGAACAGCTAAAACCTGCCACCTCTCAAGGCGCTTCTGGTGGCAACAGCTAATTTCTTCAGTCTACTGTTTGGCAACGTGCTTTGTGGAGGAGGGACTCACACAGTGGTGCAAGTGGGTGGAAGAACAGTCCCACCGTATCCAGAGGCAGGTAGGAGAAATGATGATTGTTTCCAAAGACACCTTTCCCTGTCTCCTCCACCCACCTACCAGCGGTGTGACTTAGATCTCCATTGAGGAGAACCAATGGGAGGAGGAGAACTTTAGTTCATGGCCTCTCTGCTGACTTTGCCAACCAGGAAGCTGGTGTTAAATTAGCATTGCTGGGTTAAGTCTGCAGGGAATGGAGCTGAGGTCATGACATTTCAGACTGGAAACCAGATAATCCTGGGCTGCCATGGCGCTTTGCCCACAGTTGTCTGAGGAGCCTTTTCTGTCGCCCTGTCTCTGCCACATCTGAGTAGCTCAGCACCACAAGAGGTGCTGAGTCCCTGTGATGCTGCTGTGGCACCCCACTGCCTGCCACTAATCAGTCCTCTGCTGTGCTCTTGTTATTTTATACCCCGTGTTGTTTTAAAAGACTAATCCTCTTCTAGCCTTGCATGTGTGGCGGGTATCAGCGTGGTCAGAGAAGTCCCACGTCACCAACAGGGACTGGCTGCCCAAGACGTGGGCAGTGACTGTGGGAGCATGGCTAGTCCTCTGCAACACATACCTCTTGAGGGGTGGCCGTGCGCGTGTGAGTTGGCTTCACGGTTTGGTTCCAGCCAAAAATGGGCTGCTAACTATGACCTCATGGCAGGTTGAATCCAGTCTTGTTTTCACAGACAGAGGGAGAATCCACTGACTGTGGCTTACTTGGAAATCATTTGCAGTCCATGAGTAATGTGGACCACAAGATGAAAAAAAAAGAGAAAAGTAGTCTTAAAAAAGAAAGGAGAAAAGACAGTAGAGTCAGTGTTCTCCATTAGGTGCTGTGAACATCTTGAATGACTCTGCAACCCAAAGGCTCCATTCAGATAAGCTGTACAGGCTTGGAAATGGAAAGGTTGTGAAATATGCTGTCCCTAGATAAGTCTCATTCAGGTTCATAACCATTTGCATGGGCTTCATCAGAAAAATGCAAAGTGGCAGTGACTGCAGTCTGTGACAAATGTTTCCCCTCTGATTTAAACAGTTTAAAGTACTGCACAAGCATTGTCAGTAATTGGGAAACTTTTGTAGCTAGTTGCAGCTCTTCTTAAACTCATAATTATCCCATCTGAAAAGTACATTATTTAGGCTAAAGAATGTGCATTTTATATCCTAGAGAAAATAAAAGGGTTTTCTTTATCGATTGTAATGAAGGACTCAGACACAGAAATTCAGGTTTTGGTTCCCGACCTCTTCCTTAGGCTTCCTGTGTGACTTTGGGAAAGTGTCTTTGTGCTTCCGTTTATCATTCAATAATTTGGGAAAAGGATATAAGAACATGGGCTATTCTTTTGTGGGATGCAAAAGACAGTGTTTGGCCAAAATTTGAATGAAAAAAAACTGCTGATCACTTCCACAGCTGATGAAAGAGTAGAGGGATGCCATGGAGAATGTTGTAAAAACTTTAATAATTACCAGTAGGTCTAAAGATATTTGGAGTTTCTCACCACTAGTCAATCTTCTGCCATTTGCTCATGGTGTCTTCCAGCAGTTCCTTGTGCAGTGCTCATTGCGGCAGTCTTTATTTGGTACCAGCTGAAATATGCAGCCATAATACTGATATTTTATTTCAAAGTTTCTTTCTCTGCTCGTGGCCAGAATATCTGAGTATCTTCCACTGCATTTCTGCTAATAAAAATAAAAAAGGCGAATTGTAGAAGTATCCTCCGCTTGTATTCAGCCTAAGCACTGCTCATCTGAGCTGGTTTCGGGAGAGGATCTTCCAAGCTGGATTTGCTCTGCAGGTCAAGGAGTGCTGTGGGCATACACCACCAGCCCTATGCTCTTGACACAGGGAGGAGTTGGAGGGCTTTTATCCCACTGGCATGGCATATGATGGTGTGCGGTCCCCTGTGATGTGGCTGTGGCTGCTGTTCCCTGTCCCTCCCTCCATGGGAGTGTGGGCAAGCCACCAATGTGGGCAGCGTTGCCATTTAAAAGAACAATAAAGGCTGAGCTCCTATTCTCAAGAGGAAAATGTAAATTGTAAGAGCTTTCCTAAAAATATGGATTATGAAAGTGCATCCATTTCTATTGTTTTGGTGAAACGTTGCGTTAAGTGAACTTAATCAAACACACATTATTTGTCTCTGTGGATGAAATTCTCTGGCCTGTGTTACTCAGGTCAAACTAGATGATCTAATGGTCCTTTTGGCCTTAAAATGCTCTGAAACAATGAAACATGGGTTTCATTAATGTAGCTAGACATTTGGAAGAAAGAAATATGAGCTACACATATCCTAATAATGCATCTTTCAGATTCCTATGGCATTTGTCCATCTTTTTGCCAGACTGCATTTTGTGGTATGAAGTAGGGCCCTGAGCTCTTTCCCTTGGGAATGAATTCCTCCTGGCCGAGCTTTGCCTATTGGAAGGCAGATGCATGTGTGCTCTTGGCAGCCCACTTGACAAAAGCAAGTCTCTGGGGGACCTCAATCTCCTTTTCTCTCCTTTCAGTCACAGTCAGTAAAACTCCTGCTGCCCATGATATGCATTCTGTCACAAGCCTTTCCAAAGCCATCTTCTGCTCCTGGGCCTTTACTTTCTCCATTCTCTATGATGACCTGTTCAACATCAAGACAAGGTGATTCCTGAAAACACAGTCCCCATGAATCTACTTGCATTTAATGAAGGACTGTTGGCTTGTCCGATATCCATATCTTCTGCAGAATGAGACCCTTCATGCTTCTACTGATTCGTCTCTGACAATGGGAAGAAGAGAAGGTAGTTAGAGCTTGGCAGACATGGGGTTAAGCGTGAAGGCATTCAACAGTGGATGCCACCAGCAACAGATGGCACCACGGAACGTTGCAGTCTTCACATTAGGGCTGCAAGCAGCCACATCTGCGTGAATCAGGCTTTGTCCAACTCTATCCCTTTCTGACCTCCTTGCTTAATGCTTGTGGATGCTCACAGCCACTGCCAAGAGAGTGTTCCAGCCTCAGGGAGTCGTCTAATTTGTGTGAAAGACCAAGGGAAAAACAAAAAAGGCTGCAGAAGGATCTCATTGCAAAAACTAGCCCCCCTGCCTGGCCCAGGGCAGGCTGTGATTACAGACAATACCTTCCGTCTTTCTCAAAGGGAAGTGATATATCCTTCCCAAGGCAGGCCCATGACGGCTGTCATGCTTTGTGGCTGCACTGGGTATGTGATGATGTCATTTCAGAGAAGGAATCAAAGATTGGCTTCAGTTTGAGGAGGTTTAGCTGTTTTGGTATTTTTAAACTTTGCCTTCATAACTTTGTCCTTCATTTCCTTTTTTTTTTTTTTTTCATTCAAAATTCACTGAGAGATGATTCCAAACCAAATTTCTCTCCAAGAGCCTTTCCTCCTGCTCGCTCTTTCCCTGTCGTCCTGTGCTGGCACCGGACACTGGATCCTTACTGGGAAATGGGTAGGTCACACTGTTTACAGTCAGCCGCAGAGACTTCTCTGGCCACTGCCTGAATCACTCTGGAGAGAATCTCATTTTCTGCCCTACCTCCTGAAATGTCAGAGAAAACTAAAACCCACTGTGTGACTGTAATGAGGCATATTCTGGTCCTGTTTATTTTGTAGGCGAACAGCCACTACCAGCAAGCAACGTTAGCTATAGGTTCCAAAAAAATATCCTTTACCAAGGATATTGTATGTGAAGGAGAACTGCCAAATTCTCCAGGCTGGAATGTCTGTTTTCCAGGGAATGGGCTTTTTTTGGCATGTCTTGAGCAATCCAGAGTCAGATGGCAACCAAGCAAGCCTGCCTGACAGCGATGCAAAGACCCCGCACCAGTGAGATGGGTGTCACCATTACATGGAGCAAGGGGTATGTGGCAATCAGATGTAAGATCAGTCCTGAATCTCTACCCCCTCCTAAAACTCGTTAATCTTATCCTGAAGGAAGACCCATCTCTGTCTTGGCTCGGTGCCCAAACCCATTTTGGCTTATCACTCAGCCAAGCCGGTCAGTCAACACTGGGAGTTTCCATCTCTGAGGATGGACTGCAGGAAGCCAAAATCTGTCACTTCTTTCCTCTGCCTCATTAGATCCTGCCTTTCACAGGATGCTAAAATCAAGGCCCCGTGTGTTCATGGACAGATAAATTGGTTCAGACCACCAAATAATGGAAATTAAAACACAAGCGCCTATCTGTGGTTCTTACATTTTCACATTCTCTGCTAAAACTTTATGAGGCACCAAGTGCAATAATTAAGAAAATATTTAAGGAGAGCACCAGCTGACTTTTTAAAAGGGCTTTTGGTTGCAAGATGATTGTCATGAGTGTTGTTTGCTGAGCCTCAGAGTTATGGTCTTAATATTAGGAAGAGCTTTGGATGGGGGCAGCAGGGCTGCTGCAGAAGGAAGGCACCTACCATTTTACCCATGGAGACTGGAAAATTGACTATTATTAATTCTATATTTAGATGCCCATCTTTGATATTTAGCCACCAAACCCTATTTGCAGTTTTCTAACCAGAACTGGCCTGATCTCCGGAAAGCTGAACGTACCTGAGTAATTTCAATTGGACTTTGTAGGAATTCACAAGTCTGAGAAGGTTAGTTTAGGTGAACTCATCATCACCAGTTGGTGAAGCATATGACCCTCAACATACCAGGTCTGAACAAAGCATTTAGACTAAAGTCCTGTTTCTGGAAGTGATCCATAGAGGATATATAAGAAAATGTATAAGAACAGTGCAAATGTGTAATGCTAACTTTCTAAATACTCTCAAAGCCTCCAAAAATATTACTTGTAGGTAATTACGTGTTTTTGTGAACTTTAATCTCCTTTCACTGGTCTAATCTTGGCAGTAGCTGAGACCCTCATGACTTCAGCAATCTTGCTGTGTCCCCCTGCTACTGGGACCAGAGATCCGCCCCTGTGGTCTCTGTCTGCTCCATGAGATCATCGACACATTTTCACTTATGTTACCAGATTACTTAAACATGGTCCTTCCCTTAATCAGTACGGTGTCAATTCTCACACTCGGGAATGACAATTGTGATGGTAATTTTATAGGCATTTCTCATCTGCAAGAAGCCAAGATATTTTTAAAGTAGCAGTATCAAGGGAATATTTGTTTAAAAAATTTTAGCTGAAGGGGCCAGCCATTTGTACACTTTATGTTTCCTTTTAACTTCAGATCCATTTTTTGCTCTTTCAGGCAGAGTTTTCTATGTAAGCAGTTGCTGTGTAACACTTTTTCCTCTTCACCGTAAATGCTGGGTACCTTATAGACCAACAAGCCACAATTGGGAATGTATTCAGAGACCATTAGTACAGGAAGTCGGGTCAAATCCAAAGAAACCATGAACCAGTAAGGTTGAAAACACTGTATGAATGGTCTTTTCATACCACTGCTTTCAGGTGGAGTTTGTTTTTGGATTAAAGGAGTTTATTCAGGTATTCACAAATATCCCAGCTCTCTGAACTGGCTGGAATGTGGAAACCTCCAAGTCATAATCAATTGCCGTAAAAGGGATTGGCATGTTCTAACTAGGGAATAGAGGGATGAAAGAGTCATAATTAGGTGACATGCCTTCAAAACGGGATGAAAGACTGAAAACATCCTCAAAGACGCGAGCAAATATGAAAATCTCAAATCACCTCTTTATTTGTGATCAAGACTTTCCAAAAATGTTGTTTTCAGATGTTTTGCATGTACCAAAATCTCACATCACTTCTTTTCCCCCTTTGCCTGTTTGGCTGGGGAAATAAAGAACCCCAACAAACACAAGTGAACTGTGACAAAGCCTTATTCTCTTCCATCACAGGGACTGCAGTAGCTGGGACTGCTGCATCTTAAATAGTATAAAAATACTCAGGATGATAGTTTTGATGGTAGAACCATGATGTCATTCCAAGCCATCAAAAATGCCATCTTGACATGCGCAGAGGTACATCCGTGGTTTTTCTTTTTAGATATGTGAGAGAGTGGAGCCGGTGAAACAAGTGCAGCAAAAGCAGGATTGGAAGTGAAAGGAAGAGAAAACAAGAGCAGTTATCACCCTAGAAATCAAATGTGGATTGAAAATATCCTTGTGTGAGGAGAAAGGAAGCACAGCATTTTTTTCCCCTGCTAGATGTGTAAGGATGATCTCTTCTCTCCCTGCCTTCCTCTCACTTGAGTTTCCAGGAACGGCAAAAGGGACCTTTTTGTGACCTGCAGGTGACGACCTTGCTCTTATTCAACAAAGACCTCAATATTTCCAGCTCAAACCACTTTGGTTGTTTTCAAGGTTAACCTAGGTCATGTGGGCCAAATGCTCTGGAGATGCAATTTGCCGCAGAAATGCTAATTATTGTCTCTGAGAAGCAGATGAAAATGGGAATTTGGAGCACCCTTGCATGGCTGTAAACTAAATATGGAGAAGCCTGATCTTCTGGCACTGGTTAGGATCAGCTTATTTCAAACTTCGACTGCTTTGTGCTGTTGCTAATTGGAGGCTATTGTTTCACAGCTTAGCGTTAAAAGAAATAGAAGGTTGCTGGGATCTGGCAAGTTTTGTGGAAATAAGTGAAACCTTCTTCCTTTCTCATACTAAGCACACACTGTATGGTATGGCCATGAACACACATTATAAACAGCAAATATACAAGAGGAAAATCCACAGTTTATACATCCTGAAGCACTTGAACCTCTCAATTCTCTATATTTACAGAAGCATTTGGTATGGCTTCAGACATCCTTCAAAATAAAATCCACTCCCATTCTTATTGCACAGTGGTAAATATTTGGCACTTAATAACGAGTACCTTAATGACATTTTTTTTCCCCATTGCGGTTCTAACCATCCCACATGACATACACATTCTGCTGAACCTTACTGTTCAGTGTTTTGCTGAACCTTATCAAAACACTTACACAGGGTCCTTTTCCCCTCCCACAGGTGCAGTAAGACATTGAAGGACTGGAAGATTCAAGTATAGCCTTGAAATTGGCTTTAAATATAGACTAACACTGGCAAGCAAGGAGTATTTGAAAGGATGTTATTACTGAAATTAATCTAACAGAGTAGGATATGTGCATTTTTGTGAAACATTTCTGCTCTGTCAGTTGCTGACCCAAAGTTCATTTAAAATCAATGATAGCCATTCCATATCAATAATTTTGGGGTGCAGCTTGCCAACAGTTTTTGGTGGAGTAATTTTCCACCCACACTGGAATATTGTCTAAATTATATATGAGATGCAGTAATGTGGGAAAAATTTACAGCTTCCCAAAAGGTGAGATGTAGAATTTTGGCTTTCCCACTTTTATTTAATAATGGCAAGTAGTTTTAATTTAATGCCATAGAAACATTTAATTTTGATTTTCTTCCTTTGACTCATTTGGGTTGACTAGTCCGTCATGTTTAATAGCGTATTATTTTTACATTATGTTACATGTTCCCTGGGCCAACGCTGGCATGCAGGATGGAAACTTGTCCCTTCCACTTCTATCCATCCTTTGTGGTGATTTCCATCAGTTTGACACTGTTGAAACCAGCTCTACTGCTTCCTTTGCTAGGGTTTTGAAAAAGCTTTCTCTTGGAGATGATCTGCACATTTCCAAGGCTTAGCTGTGGGTTGTTGTGTCCAGCTTGGCAGAAGCTGAGGGCCGCAATTGCAGCTGGTTCCCGAGCTAGCTGTTAAAAACTGCCTCCACAAAGATGCTCTCCCTCCTGGCTCCACTGCTGGAGCCACACTGGCCATGCAGCCTTTGGCTGACACTTGTCTCTCTGCAGTGGCATGTGGCTCAAGTCCCCTTCTTCTCTAGGGTCGCACAGCATGAGAATATTTGTCATCTATCTGGCAGCTCACTCCAGCTTTAAGAGTAGATTTTCAGTGCTTGCTGTGGGAATTGCATGCTGCCCAGTGTGTGTGCCCCCAAAATGTTTAGATATCCAGAGAAAAGCTGGAAGAGGATGAATTCTCAAATCTTTTTGCTGGTGATGAAATCTTTCCATACTCTGCCCTGACCTCCTCGCAGTCTTTTCCCTTTTTTTTTTTTTTAGTTTTGGAAGCATCTAGTTTTCTGCCAAACTTTTCAGTGACTTGCCAGCTCTCATAGTCCCATATATTAACCACTGAAATTATAACTGTGTTGAAAAGTCTGGGCTTTATTCTGAATCTGTCCCTTTCTGATTTTCGTATGTTTTTAAGTATAGGAAATGCTGTGATCAGCCATTCTAGCCTTGCTGCTGCTTCCTTCTCGGGTTGGTCAGCCAATAATGCTCTGCCCAGGGAGTTGCATGTTGGCATTTCCTGCTGCACAGGAAACTCTTCTTATTTCTGAAGCTCTTTTGCTCTCCCAGGAGCTCCAGTTTTGGGAGTTGTTGCTATATTCTGGGGACTTTAGATTCTATAACAGCTAGGTAAATGACCAGGTTGTACAAAGAACTTATTCAAGATAAAAAACTTGTGCTTAAATAGCAGCTTAGGTTGGATTAGGGAATACGTGATGAAAAACAAAGACATACATTTTGGCTCAAAAGGAAATAAAAATAAATTCATGCCATAGCTGACTGTGCGTTGAGATCACTTCAATGCTGCTGCCTTTTGCACACTGATGGTGGCTGTGTGAGTCCTTAAATGCAAAGATTGAGATTGTGCTTATTTTAGGTGGAACTGGTAAAAATGATATTGCTTCAGGAAAGAGAAAATCGGAAAGCAAACCGAAAAAAGAGCAGATCAGTGATCTTCCAGCTGCTCACAGTGCCCACAATGCTGCAGAGGGTTTTGCAAGAGTTAAAAAAGAAATTTATGGCTCAGAGCTCTGGAGTTTCTGGAAACTGAACTGGAGCAAGTGTGTTGGAGACAGCACTGTATAAGGATAATATATGCTGCTCTGTAGCATTCGTCATGCTTCCTGTGGTCTCCAGAGAAGACAGCTGTCATCCATAGGTCTGTCAGGCACCTCCTTCCTCTGCTGTAAAAATCACTTTGAGAACAGAAAACTGATTAGTTTTCCCACTATTGCTAGAGAGCTTCTTGAGCTTCGTGGAATTAGAAAACTCTTTCTGACATCTATTCCAACATCAGTTTTTGCAAGTAGGTTTAACTGAGCAGGGAAGGATAGTAGAGATTTGAAAAACCATACAAGAGTACTGGTGAAATCTTGCTGCTCTCGTGGGCTCTGTTAGGAGATTTGAAGGATGAATAATGGAGAGTACAAGATATGATGGAAAATGGTCTGAAATGGGGTTGCCAAAAGGTTAAAAATACCAGCTCAGTGTTCAGTGGGCTTTTCTTACAATGCCAGAATTAAAAAAAAAAAAAAAAGAAAGAAAGAATAAGACTTCAAACTATTAAAACTGAGAGGAGAAAAAGGGGCCAATCATAACTGAGGGCCAATCAGACCTCTGGAACTGAAGTAAAAGAAAGTAAGTAGATGAATAGAGAAAGCATGAACCAATTCTACCCCTTCTTGATGCCTTAACTGCTGAGGAAGAGTGAAAGATGGTTTTTTAATTGAAAGTGATTTTATTTGGGGAACATGCACCTCTCCTGCCTTTTCTACAACTTGACTTGCATATTGCCATGGAGCTGCCCATTTCTCTGTCATCTCATCTCAACAAATCTTGATTACCCTCAAAACTGGGACTTGGAGAATGCTTGCTGGCAAAGCAGGCAACACATTGTGATCAGTGCAGCATTGGTGTAAGTAAAGGAAGGAACAAATAACTGCATGGCTTCTGCATGTATTTTCTTCCCATACAACTGCATGGGGTGCAAAGGCAGCTGGTGCTGTTTGCAGGCTTACAGACACCTCAGACATCTTGCAAAGAGTTGGTTAGGCAGGTGTTGAATCCTTGAGGAAAGAGAAGGGAGTTTGGCTAAGGTAATGTTACCCTCTACTCAGCAGCAGCAAACAGTGCACATGCCTCTTGTGTGATGGGAGCTGTGTCCTTCCTTGCTCCAGACATAAATTTGCCTGCAGAGTTGCAGCAAATGGGTGTATAAACACAGCAGAAGACATCTTTAATGTGAAAATGTCCAGGTAGGTGCCTACAGAGCCATTGAGCACTCAATTCATTGCATTAGCTGGGCAGACTGAATAACGATAAGCACTGATATGGGGAAATAGCTATGCAGGCAGAGTTTTTCTTTTAATGCAGACCAACGGCTTCCTGTTTTGGAAATCTTGCCTCTTCAGTGCACAAATGCATAGTTTTATATGTGCATAATTTGTGGCTGTAATTTTAGAGGCTCATTAAATAACTTGGCTGTGGAAATCAAATTGCCTTTCATCAAAATCCAGCAAGAGCTGAACTAGTTCTGCCCATCACAGGAGCCCTTCTGGTCTTCGTTATGTGGCTGAAAAGTACAAACGCAAATGGGGCTGTAAGCCTGTAACACAGGAGGGAGAAACAGGGTGTTGAGAAGAGGGAATGATGCTGGCAGCTGATTTTTAATAGCAAGTTAGTCTTCTGAGGAGAAATGAGGGCTGTCTTGTTTTTCCACCCAAGTTTTATAAGAAATCTACAGAGAGCCCTGAGCAGTGGCATGGCACTGCCTGAGACCATCTGACACATGCAGGAGCCCCATGGTGCCCCTCACTGCTCAGGGGACCTTCTGCTGTTTGTACTTGGCAAATCTGAGTCTGGGACGTGGGGAATAAAATCCTGTAAGTACTACTGTGCCAAGACTTCAATTTCTGTCCACTACACATAGCAGTAGTGGACTTTTCTGGCAGGACCTACCAGGCCTGGTGCTGTTTCTGGGATTGTTCCATTCGTGCTGGAGAACATTATAAAATTAACTAACTTACATGCTGATAAAGTCCAGATTTATTATCTGTGAAACATTGAGGGATGAGAATGAGAAACGAGTGCAAGTGAAGACTTGGTGAGAAGCAGATGCTTTTTGATGTTCAACAGCGTAATCCAAAATAGAGTGGAGATTCAGTTTTTTAATTTATTTTAATCATGATACAAGTGTATTAGCATGCTGTTCCTTTTTAGTGGTATTCACTCTGATATGAAAATAAGTAGGAAACAAGGGAGGGAGTCCTGTTTTATGCTGTAGAAAGGCTGCTTGGTTTGTACTCCAAGTTCTTGCAGCTGACCAAAAACTAAGACATTTTCCAGGGCTTCATCTTTATTCTGCACCACTAACAGCAACACAACCTCCTTCCCTCTAGCAACCCTCTCTTTTGTGATGATATTTTCTTGGAGGAGAGTGTGGGTTCAAAGACACATTGGGAAAAACTGAAGTGATTTCAAAAAGTCCGATGTCTGAAAGAAAAGCTTAAAAAAGGGAGACAAATAAAGAGATAAGGCAGATGCTGTTTCCTGTGGAATGGGAGATGGCTCTTTGGCAGCTGACGAAGAAGAGGTGGGGTTCGCCCTTCCTCTGATCCCTTCCATTTGGGGTTTCAGGTGTCTTCTTCAGAAACCCAAAGGTCATGCAGGGGACAACCCGCTCACCAGAAGGGCCATCGGGCTGCCAATGTGTCAGCAATTCAAAGACCACTGACAGAGATAAGAATGCAGGAGAGGTGTAACTTAAGTGTCGTCTTATAGCTACTAGGAGCTTAGATACACTTCAAAGGCGAGTGGTGAAGCTGCCGCTCCAAGAGAAGGGAGCCAAACAGGCTTGAAAGCATGATTATGACTTATCGTATTCCACCGTGAATGTGTGAAAATGGGCAGGAGGGACTCTCATCCTGCAAGGTAAATGGCAATGATTTAAAGAGATGATTTTCCAAAAAAATGTAGCAGCCTCCAACAAGATGCCCAGCTTGCCAAGGCATGAGAAGGCTGCTGTCCCTTGCACCAGCCAGGGATAAAAGTTGAAATGCATCAAGGGAGGCAGCCGAAGGATATTCAAGGTAGGAGGAAGCTCATTGGGGTGTCTTCAACTAATATAAATTGGTCTGAATAGAACATTTATTTCATGGAACATTTGGAATGTTGCAGCTGATGGCATGATTGAGGTGCAGAAAGGAGAGCTTGTTCACCTTGGTGGCAAGTCACTAGCCTTCAAATCAGTGGGACAACATCTCTTGTTATCACATGCCCAAGCTCTTAATTTCTTCCAGTGATTTTTTGTTCCTTCTCCTATTTTATTTTTTTTTGCGTGTGCCAAGTACACCCCTCAGCATCTACACATTAGTCCCTTGACTTTTCAAAATAGCAAAGGAAGCATAAACGACTCCAAGCTTTTATCTATGCTTTCAAAAGAATGCAAATCAGGAAACTCAACCCTAAAAGCTCAGTCTGGAAAGAGCATCCTCCCCACTGCAAAACATTTCACCTTTAATATATTCGAACCAGCCTATGAGACCATTTCTCTTGCCAAGACAACTTTTCCTCATTAACTGTTGGGTTCCAGGAACCTCTTGGCTTACTCTGAACTTTTCAGCACTAGAGCAGAATACTAATATCTAGATCACATAGACGAGAAATTAAATCACATTTCAAGAGCTTGACAGATGCTAAATGCTGATAAAGAGGAAAATCCCCAGAAAGAAACAGCACCTCTCCAAGGATTTCTGAAAGCAACCTGCAAAGGGAAATTCCTCATGACCGCATGTATTCAAGCATGGGTTGAGTTTACACTTGCCCCTGCCACCCCATGGTGCCTGTGGGAAATGCAGTCCCGCATTAATGCTGACCACCACCAATTTTAACTTGCATTGATGCTCGTGGCTGTGAACTGGGGCTGTAATTTGCAGTCCCTGAGATCTTTGGGTGTGATGACTAAATCGAGATGTGATTGTTAATCATTGTTCCCAAGCCCGCACTCATATCCGATTGTTGGTGACTGCGTGAGATAGGACCTGGGCTTCTCATTAGCGTGGGTTCAGCTGGGCAAAGAAAACAAAGAGAAAACATTCTTCTTACCCTGCTAATAAAGATTTATCCACATGGGCACTCACATATAGTTTGATGGTCATCCTCTATCACAGCACGAGAGGCAAGTTAAGCGAGCAAGGGTCTGAATAAATGGATGACTAAATCTTGATTTCTAACTCTATACTGAGATACTTCTATGAGTCATCTGAACTTCCTTATGAGTCTTTAGTAGATGTCTATAAGTTGATTTAGAAATACAGTTTTGAGCACCCAGTCCTAAAATATTTTGGGCAAAGCTTCTCCGTACCTCAGTTTCCCCACCTGTAAAAATGGGGCAAGAAATAGAAATCATTGAGTGGTGGATGTCGTGGATGTGTCTCTACTATATATCTAGAGATTTGTTACTGTGCCCATCAGGGATTTGTGCTGCGGTGGCTGAAGTGTCCATGCTGTGGAGGAGGGAGACTTTGGAACGGGGCAGGGCAGGAAGCTGTGGGAAGCCTGAGTTCAATGTGCTCCGTCTGTGAGTCAGTGCCTTAAAACTCCACATCTTCTGAGGCTTTTGTGCTGTTGTTACGCTGACTACAGCCAGCCAGCTTTCTGTTTTGCCCGACTTAATTTATGTCAAGGCCAGTTTTCATCTTTTTCACATGTACTAATGGGATAGAAGTGGTCTGTGTTGCTTCAGCTTTTCCCAGCGAGGTATAACGGCACCCAGTGAGAGCAGGGCTGGCTGGATCTCTTTTTCCATCTAGACAGCTCTTGTCAAGGAAAAGACAAAGAGGGAGTTTGTTTAAAGTGGAGCAACACGTAAACAAAGTCCATGTAAGCAAGCTAAAAGTAAAAATGCCAACAGCCAGCTTGCTTTCGCTTGTGAGAAGCCTTTGCATTCGTCTCATTTTTTTAACCTAATTTTGCAACTGTAAAAATGTGGTGGAAATGAGAATCTGGCAAAACTACAGGCTCAGTCCCTCAGATAGCAAGCTGAGAATGTCTGCAACGATTAGACGTCTATAAATCTCAGTATGTCTCTCCTAATTACTCCAACAGGAAAGCATTTAATTATGTAATCAGGATACCCTATTTGACACAGGCACACATGTACCCCTAACACTAACCTTAACCTGGTTATCTTGCTTTGTTTCTGGACTAGTTAAATATAGATGCAGACAGACAGATCCGTCTGCGCAAACACAGAACATGATGTGTGGGAAAGTAACCTGGTGTTGAACCTGTACCATCGCCTTCCCCAGATGCAATAAGCCACTTGGTTGAGGCTATATTTTACAGGCTGTTTCTTCCCAATCAGATAGAATTTATTAATTTGTTGTCATTTACTTGACAGATTTGCCTTCTTATTCAGACCTCGGGTTTATTTCTGGGAGGGTGTAGCTGAGTTCATGCTACTCTCTTCTTCTACAGATTTATCCTACCTAAACACAGCTTTTTTTAGAGGATGTTAGGTGCAAATAAATCCTGTAAGAGCCCCCTAAGAAGCAGAGAAGCTCTTTTCAGCCTCAATTATAGTCCTGCTCCCAATTAAATGGGGACACATTGAGTGTCTCAGTTTGACCTGCTAAATTTTAAGGGCTTAACAGGGAGAAAGCTCCATTGTGTCATTCCTGGATGCCAAATCCTCAGTGCTACCAGGGCTCCCCTGAAACACTCTCTTCTTGGGCTGCTGGCTCATGTAGCACAGCCTGTGACCCTCCTGGGAGCCCAGCTCTTCCCGGGCCTCTTATGGCTCTGATTAGAATCCATTAAATGTTCCCCACTGACCTCAGTCCTGCCTGTACACAGGCAAATCCTCACCCCTGTGAAGAATCCAACTGCCTCATTCTGAGAAAATACCACATTTTCTTGCACTGGTGCAGGTGCGAGTGGTGCAAACTCTGTAAAGGGAGTTTTACCTGGCAGAGATTTGCTTCTGAGGAGTAGGAAAAGGAATCACTTGCTGATGGCAGAGGTCAGGAGCTTGTTCGCTTTTAACTTTGTGTGCAGTTGTGGGACCATTTCAGTTCCGTTCCTCCAAGGAGCATGAGGCATCAGCACGTTCCTCCATGTGTGTTTGAGAGAGGGTGTCTCTGAAAAGTGACTTAGGAGCAAGGATGTGGGCAGCTCTGCTTTCATGCTGGTATTCCCCTCCCTGCATCTCTGCCACTTGAACTGCTTGTCTGGGGATGATCTGGAGAGAAAACAGCTTTTTGGAATAATATAATACCTTTATATGTGCATTCTTCCACAGAGGCTTTACACCTGTCCATTTTTTGCTTTGTTTTTTTTGCCTAAGATGGATGTAAAAACCGATTTACACTGAAATAAATCTGATTGCATCTTGTATAGAAGTTAATTTAATAGGAATTTTAATTTCTAAAAGTACTAATACTCACCTAACTGCTAAGCTTTTGGATTTTTTTTGATTATGTTTCATGTTCTTCATATTCCCCTGTATGTAATGGTTGGACTCGATGATCTGGTGGGTCTCTTCCAACCTGGTGATTCTATGATTCTATGAGTCTAATGACAGTCTGACAGATATGGTGTAGAATATACATCGTCCAAGTTAATAAGCTGGTTTCTATGTGGAATCAGGTACTTAACTGTGATTAGCAACCTAAAAGTAATAGAGGGGTGGAGAGGGAGAATTGCAAGAGGAAGCTCTTTCAGTTCCATGCTAGGTGCATCCTCTCCAGCCCCGCAGCCCCTCACACATCTTGTTCCCCATCAAGAACCCATGCCAGCAGAGGATAAAACCATCACTTGTATTTGATCACATAGGCAACTTCTTGAAATTGTTACTACATTTTTAAATTAACAAAGCAAACAGCGAGAATCAGAGTGTTTGGCAGAGGACAAAGAAACCGTATCTCTCCCTCCTCTTAGCTACATGTCATAACAAAACACTGGGCCAGATAATTAAGACAACTTCTAAAAATGTCCCCATGATAGTTGCCAGGGTATCTGTCTCTCTGAGCATACACATGAGCATATCTGCAAGAATTGCTTTAGTGCTTTATTTTAAAATAAACTGATTTTTTTTTTTTTTTTGGTAATCCAGTGCATCAGCATTAAGTGCTGCCTTTACTCCTGACAAAAACCAGAAAGATTTTCTTTTCCTCAGGAGATGAGAAACCACTGTCAATGTATTTAAGGAGTCACAAAAGAAGGTGTCTTCTCCCTTTTGAATTTGTTAGGCATGACATCTGCCTGGGTTTATCTGATTGCAAACAGTTGCTGGAGGGTGTTAACAGGTTATCAGCCATCAGCTGAGCATAATAACCCACAGGGCACTGCAAGCATTGCCTGTGGATGCTGCCAAGAAAGTGGTCTAACCCAAAGCAGGACAGGTCAAGACTAGGAAAGAGGCTTGTAAAATGATATTCTGTGCTATTGCACTTTTCCAGTTCTTTCAATTATTTACTCTGACTTTTCCGCAGTGTTTCTATGGGTGCATTGACTTTTTACTGGATCTTGTGGAATGATTTCCCTAACTTCAGCTGGCTTCTCTGCAATCCCTAACCCCACAGAAAATGCTGCTATATATATCACATGCAGTAAGTCTTTTAAAAGTAGCTTCAAACTCTTGCTGGCCATGTCAGAAAAATGGAGAATATATATTTTTTTTTTAAATGCATGGTGTATCATATTATCCATAGTATTTCAATGAAATCTTACTAAATAGCATACTTTATGGTGAGCTTAGTGTGCCATAACACGGCTGACTTTCTAACAGCCAGCTAATATCATCTCTTAGGAATTTATTATGAGTGTCCTAGTTCCTGTAATGTTTTTTATGTCAGGTTGTTAATCGTAGCAACTAGGATGTGTTGAATGCATGTTTGTAAATGAAGGATTAATTTCACACTGACGTTTTCCCCTCAAAGGATGGGAAAACAAGTACCATTATCCAATGCCATCAGCAAAGCTGGCTTTAGCACATACAAAGGCCTGCAGGAGATAAGATAACAAAGATTTATAATGAAGCCTTTCCCAATCAGGAGGTGAGATAAACTCTGAAAATTGTTTTTAGGAAAAGACACGCACAGCCCCCATGTTGCATTTTTCAATGCCCAGTGTACATTTCCTTCTGATCCATCTTTCCATCTGTCTGCTCAGTTTAATTGCTCCATCGTGGGCTTTATACTGTTTCTCACTGTATTATTTTAATGATCCTTTGAGTCAGACTGGAAGAATCCCATAAACTTAAGTGACGCTGTGGGTGATGTAGATGGGCACAAATCAGCCTGCAGCCTTGCTCGTGATTCTTCCTGGGGCTCCCAGGGGAGGGCAAACAGTTTCACGATTTGATGTGCAAAAACTTGTCAGAGGCTTGAGCTGAGTCCTACAAAAGCAGGCATCGAGGAAACACCACAGATAAGTCTCCATGGTCCAGCCCTTGATGGTTTTCAACAGCTTTTCTAGCTTGACTTTGGCCCTGGACTGATGGCGGGACTGGATGATCTTAGAGGTCTTTTTCAACCTTAATGTTTCTATGATTATATTCCTGCTTGAAAAGCATAAAACTTCTCTGCCAAACTCTAGTGCCAGGAGGCTCTGTGGAGCGTGCACCGGAGACTGCAGGAGAAACACCAGGAGACAGGAGGGAAGGACAGCCAGTTAAAACATGTTTTCAATCAGCTTGACTATTCAGACGGGGAGATGCATGTTACATAAATGGACTGAGCCAACCCAGAAATGAAAACACTTTCGGCAAGGGAATGAAGGAAAGAAAAACAGTTTCACCTGCTGCTCTTCTTAGGCAAAAGCTGCTGACAGGGCAGCATGTGGTATGTTGGAGGAGGCAGGTAAAGGCACAGCTGGAGGGGGTGCTATGCGGCAGGTTTATTTGGGATGTTCCTGGCCAGCCACAGTGTTGCATCAGCTCTCCCGGCATTAATGCAACAGCTGTTTGGCTCTGGATGCACATGGGCTGAATTTCTTAGAGCCAGCGTTGTATCAGCTGTAGCGCCTGGTGGAGATTTTTTTTCACAGACTTTTCTATCACTTATAACAAGCAACTCTGCAACAGCTATTTCTAAATAATGAATATTATTAATTATACTATTATAACAATACAATATTATACAATTATAATGACCTGAGTTATTGAGAAGTGTGGAGCATCTGGGATTCACAGTGAAGTGCTGGGTCTAGGGCATCCCAGGTGATGGTGAGAGGCATGTGCAGTAGTTGGCAGCTGTGTTAGTCCCAAGGCATGTGGGGAGGGTGGGCAACACCCTCATGAGAGGTATTTGTCACACTTTGGCTGGATGTCATGGGCAAAAGGAGGGGACATTGCAACTTGGCCTTGAAGCTACGGCCTGAGCGAAGCTCAGTCTGGCACAATGTTCTGGGGAGCAGCATCAGATGAGCTGAGATGCGGAGTGTGATGCTAATTTTGTGATTTCTGATGGGGTCTTGGTGTCAGGGCTGTGCAGACAATCCCTGCACTCATGTTACGTCCTGCTGCAAGCGCAGATACCTGCTGGGTTGATGCCCTGCTTGGATTAGGCAGTGGTTGGGCAGGGGGTTTGTGGCGTTCAGTTTTGGGTGAGGCACTTCAATAGCTGCAGAGACAATGATCAAGGTGTAATCATGTCCTGGTTAGGATTTAGTGCTCACTGCTACTTAAACATTTAGGAGGAGGGAGGGGTTACAATGCTGATGCTGCACACACTGATGTAATTTTGAGAGATCCAGTAGGGCTTATGTGCCTGGTTTATACAGACACAGCTGAAATCTGAATCATGCCTATTATTTATGCATTTGTATTAGTGGTAATTTTGCTTCTTTTTTTCCCCCCCCCTAAAACTCCTCATAAAGAACAGAAAGAGAAAGATATAAGTAACACATTTTCAAATGTTCTTTCCTAGTGAATTACTTGGCCTGACATTGGAAATGAATTATTTTCCATTGTACCAGTGACCCCTGTTGTGTGTTCTATTAACACCACATGTTAAACTTTTATATTTTTAGTAAACCATGACCTTGTACATTCTCTGTCATTTCCCACTGGCATAAGTACAACACATGTGGTACGAAAGCTAACGGTTTTCATTTGTATACAGTACTTTTATATCTTAGGCTTGTATGAAAGCACACAGGTCATGGTAATCAGGGCAACCTGTGATTTTACCAGTTACAAACAGTCACAACAAAGTCTATGTGTTTTCAAAAAACATACTTTTGGCATAATGCTCTCTCATGTGTTGTGCAAATCCAGATGAAAATGGGATCTTGAAAGGCTGTGTTAAATTTTTTGATCGTGCTAATCCAAACAACTGTCTCCAACACATGTACAAGCAGGAGGAAGTCTATAAAATGTCAGGTTTGTTCTAAATATCTGCAGAACAAATGTGGCTCAGGAACATGACCAAGTGTGCAGAATTCTTAAGAGAAAAGATGATGTCACATAGGTTCAATATTTTATTTCATCAAATGGTAACATTGTTCTACACATCTGAAAAATTATGAATGATTTATGGGTAGAGCTCAGGGTATAGAAGAAAGAATAATTCTTCCAGTTGCCCAAATATTTCTTTTCATTTTCCTCCTCTCTCTTTTTATTTTTCTCTTTTTGTAGCCTGGACTTTTTAGATGTGAATTTTAGGCACACTGGTGTGCACTCTCAGCACATGCCTGCTTACACACAGAAATGTGGCCACATGTGTAAATACTGACCTATTGGGTCATTTTTGCTTTTTTTCACTGGAATCCAGCCTGCTTTGTAGGTGCTCTCCAGTACTGATCCATCTCCTGTTCTGGGCTGACCCACAGGGCTTTCTGAATCATTGTTGTTTCCTATAAGAAGTTACGTTAAAAGTTTTTAAAGTCAGGTTGAGGTTATCTTCATTTGCTTTGCTGGACTCGAGGGCAGATCATGCAGCATCATCCAGCACCAAAACTGTTGCAGGTTTTCATGAGCCAAAATACAGCAGCAGTGAATAAAATGGAAAAAAAAAAAAAAAAAGACAAAAAATGGATGATTTACCCATCTTATGGCAACACTTGTTCCCCTCCTCCCTGTTGAGTCTTGGTGTTTTTTCTGCTTAGGTATCTCAAATCTGTGCATTTTTTGTGTGATGGAAACCAGGAGTTCAAACCTCTTCCAGAGTGACTTTTGCAGTATAGCCAGGCTTGAGCTGTGCTCTTTGGGGAGTACAATTGTTATTTCCTTTCTGCTGTTTTCCACCCATCACCTGCCTGTTGTGTTGGTGCCACCTCTCAGCACTTGGCTTACTTTTGCTCATCCGTGGTGAGGCCGCCAGTTGTCCCCTGCATCTCATGTCTCCAAGATGCTGTCTCAGACTTCCTAGCTGGCAGCTCCACATCACAACATGACATAATTTTGTTTGTGATGTAACACCATGTCTGCCAGGACAAACTTGCGATGTTTGGCACAGGACCAGCTAGGCTTGGATTTTATTTATAACAAATAACTATGGGCTCAAAAATTCTGCAAGGATTCCTTCTTGTCTCCTCCTTGTGCTGTGGCCATTTGGTAATCATCTGAGAGTTTCTAACGTAAAATCACGCTACCTGGTAGTAAAACCTTAAAATAAAATTGTGTTTACAGTCATCCTGCGTGGTAAGACTTCTTGCTTCGTTTGCCTTTTAGAATTTTGCCCAGAGTGGTGTTTAAAATTCTCCCATCACTCAGGTTAGAAAACAGACGTTTATCTTGTGTTGCATACAGAGGACCTGGTGGGTGGGGAGAAACTTTACAGGGGAAAAAGCATGATTGTCCAAAGTGTCCCCTGCCTGGTGCACAGGCATTGCCTCATAGCCACCCCATGCAGCTAGGCTGGCCAAGCTGGAAGATAAATTTTAGCAGAGAAAGAACTCAGGATTCCCTTATGCGTTATTCCTTTGTGCCTTGAAGGTTCTCTTCATACCCACTCACAGACATTCAAGCATGGCATATGTTGAAACATATATAGACACACGGGAATCAAGTTTTGATTGAGGAGGATTATTCCTCGTGGCTTGTCTTGTGCCATGCTCTCAGCTTTGGTTTGGTTCTGGGGTCTTTTCCCTTCAAATACTTTTCTGGTTCATATATTTACATCTGGTTTGCTGATAAAATAACAGCACTACTCTCCTAAATCTCTCGTAGTCTTAAAGTCCATAATGGAAGAGAAGTTGATGGACTGACGGAGATAGCAAACCAAAAGAGATTCTCCACTAGATCCCAGCTATAAATATAATATAAAATAAAAGCTAATAAATAAAGAGATCTCAACATGCGTGCCACATAATGACAACCAACCAACCAACCAAACAAACAATCCCAACTTCATTTATCTAATGGGTTAGAAGGTGTGACTTGTCAGAGATGGGGGGAAATCTCCTGTCAACAGAGGCAGTGAGGAGGGTAGCAAAGAGAATCAAACCAGGAAATGATGTAGGAATGAGGAGGAAGTATAGCAAACCAACCTAAGGAGATTACAGGGGAAGAAAAAAGAAAACCCCAAACAAAGCCAAGGAGGAAACAGGAGATGGGTTTGAGGCTATATACAAAATGTGGGATGTAGGGCATTCACCACTCTAGGTTGTGTATTTGTGTATGTAGGAGGTGTGATAGAATTTTTCACTTCCTAACACATACTGTAGGTTGCCTGTGCTTGGAAAACTGAAATTGCTTAGAAGAAAAGAAAAAAATGAAAAGAAGAGACTGAAACATTGGTGAGAAAAAAAATATATGGACTATAATTAAAGGAAAGAACTTTCTATTGAATGAAGCTAGTCCGAGAGACTAAATAAATCCATTAGCCAGACCCATAGGCTGAGATGTTGTCAGCTGCTAATCTGCTTGAGTACCTGTAGCAGATCAATCAGGGCTTGTTGTTCAGACTTAAAAGACTGCTCTGCTCTTGGGGACTTCTAAGAAAACGTGGAAGCATGTGAAGATCTCTTTGATGGGTCACTAGATCTGTAGAGATGCTCGCTTATGTTGCAGCCTTTCCGAAAGTAATTTCTGAAGCAAATTCACCCCTGTCCTACACAAAACCCAAACAGTATCCATTGGTCACCTCAGCCTGGGGACCTATGATAATGATGATGATGACGATGATGAGCTCTGCCAGGGCAGGAGCTGGAGATCATCAGAAAGCAGCTTCACTGAGGGCTTAGAAACCAAGGGAACCCATTGTCTGGGGATTTTCCTGACTTGCCGATGCTTCTTGGGGCGGCAAATCAACTCCCAGCATATCATAGAATCATAGAATTGCCAGGTTGGAAGAGACCCACTGGATCATTGAGTCCAACCATTCCTATCAAACACTAAATTATGCCCCTCAGCACCTCGTCCACCCGTGCCTTAAACACCTCCAGGGAAGGTGACTCAACCACCTCCCTGGGCAGCCTCTCCCAGTGCCCAATGACCCTTTCTGTGAACATTTTTTTTTCCTAATGCCCAGCCTAAATCTCCCCTGGCGGAGCTTGAGGCCATTCCCTCTTGTCCTGTTGGTGTTCTCCAAGGGCAGCCCAGTGACTCCTGCTGAGCATGCCTTGAATGACAAAAAACACACTAGGTCTTGATGAATAGCAGAACATCAAGTCAGACAGACGTTGGCTGGCTTTTCCACTGTAGTGCTCCTGCTGCTATTATTTATATACCGTTTCACTTGCTTACATGTAACCTAAAACCAGCCCAATGTCAGCAGCCCAATCCAATGGCAGGCCAATTAGCCTCACTTTCTTTCTTTCTTTCTTTCTTTCTCTCCTTCTCCCTCTCTCCCTTCATTTTTTGTACACAGAAATAAGGCTGGCTACTGTTAGGTGTTCCCAGTCACAGCTGAGAAAAGCCTGTGTGCCAGTTCAGTGTCTGAATATGGGCCCTGTTTATTTTTTCAAAGTGGCAATTTTCAAGGGCTTGGAATAGTTGTTAAAATTAGCGTAAGGAATTTAAACCACAGAAACGTTCTTTCACCTTATTCTTCAAAAAGCCAGTTGTTTTCCAGAGCACCCACCCCTTCCAAACTGCCTGAAAGCCTCAATTTCCTTTTGGGAATAAAAATCACAGCCCTCAGATCCCGGAACGGTGCTCGGGCAGGTTTTGGTGGGATTGGGCTCATTTCCATGTGCCCAAATGGCACCTGCCAAGGGAGAGAGCATCGAAATTCATTCCTCAGAAAGGCTGAGCAAATCCAGCCAAGCTGAAAATCAGTCAGAGGGAGTGGCTTGTTCTTGTGCTGCTCAGAGAGGATGCCAAGCGGATAACAAATCTCTACTTTACCATCAACAGAAGTAAACATCCCCTTCAGGACTGTCGACTTTTGACACCCTGGGGTCTGTGCAGTGTCAGGATGGAGGGAGGTGATGCTTTCTGACACCTCCACGTGATGGTTGGCCACCTCCATTTCCCATGGTGGAAAGAAATAGGGATTCCCTAGCAATTGCTGGTGGTAAAATGGGGTTCTTCATATCTGCTCTGAGTCCCAGGACCTTTCTCTCCTACCAGAAAATCAGTCTCTGTACCAGCCTCGTGGTAAGTCAATGCTGCAGGCAGAGGGTTTCGCTTTAAGCCAGACTGCTTGCTTTGTTTTGGAAAATGAATGGCAGATAAGCAGTCTGGAAATGCAACAATTCGGTTTGGTTACTCCAAAGTTGCTTATTTAAATTCAGGCCAGGGTCTCTTGAGTCAGCAAAACTCAGCAGGAGCGCTCATAAAAATAGGGTCTCTTTTGAAAATTCACATGCTTCCTGTTTGTGCAAACGCTGTGAGAACCGGCTTTCCCATGGCATGTCTGCACTGGAACCAGGAAATAGACGGGAATTTGGAAACAAGAATTTGTTGCAAAAAATAAAGATAATCACATTTCTTTTTCCCTTTCAAGCTGAAGGAAAGTTTTGTTTAGCTTCTCATCCCACTCATCAACTCTCCTCGACCAGGTTGCATTACTCCAGCCCAGCCTGTTGCAAGCCAGTGCTGAAATTGCAGTAACATGTTAGAGTAGCACCATCCTAATGAGGCATATGACTCAGTGAGATGGAGAGAAAATCCTTCTTCTCTGAGACAGCATGCAGCTCGCCACTGCCTGCAAAAGTACCAGTGGATTCCTGCTTCCCAGTAAGTGCTGAGAACATGCTTGCAAAGCTTGAGCTTCACCCACACTTGCTGATACGTGGAAACCAGCATGGGTAGGTCATCTTGCACACAGCCATCTTCTGAATACAAATACACTCCTAGCAAAGGCTGCAGAAAAAAAATTGGATTGTGCTAACACTCAGCTTACTAGTCTTGAGGCAAACAGGAGATCTGCCCATTTTTCTTTACACTTAAATAAAAGTTTTCTAAGGCTTTTAACAGTTTCTAAAACCAGGGAAAATGAAAACACCCTGCAACTTTGTTCGCAAAAAGACTGGCTTTAAATTCAGAGGGGAGATTCTGATGTAACATCCAAAGTAACTCCACTCAGCCCAGTCAACTTCCTTCAGATCCACGTGAGGATAATCAACATCATCTGGCTATTTTTCCATCATCATGAATATCAGGATAATTAACTATCAAGCCTGAACAAACAAATAAACCTCAGAACACTTACATTGTCAGGATGGCTGATTTATGAGTATTTTTATTCTGTTTTATTTTTATTTTTACTCATTTCTACTATGACCACATTAAAATTTGTACTTGTTGGGCCACTCACTAACGTCTGAGAATGAGTACTTTGATCAACTGAAATTCGTAAGATGAAAAGAATTTATATTTTGCTACTAAGACATTGGGTAAATTATTAGTTGCTGTTGTTGTTTAGACCATAGATAAAGAAAATATTTAAAGTCCCAAGACCTCTGAACACATCAGGCTTTTCCCTAAACATTTATTCTTCCTAGATATTTTCTAGAAAGTCTCTCAAGTGTCTGCACAGACTATGTTTCTTTTTCAAATTCTGCAAGACAATCTCCCTGAAGGGCCATCACTAAACAGCAGGAATATACAAATTGTGACTTTCCTGACATTAACACGCGAAGAGTTGTGATTTTGTGAGAGCTGTGGGGATTGTGAAGGTGTTGTATGGCAGCTCAGTGACCTGCCAGAGAGAGAAAGTCCCTTGGCAGAGTGGTTCAGCACCATCCAGATGTGCCACGTTGCTCAATGCCTTAGTTTTAAGATGCAGAGTGAGAAAGGGCATTTGCCTTGGACACTATAGGATACTTCCACATGAAATGTGCCTTATAATAACAGAATTTCGTCCTGCCGTATTCCCATGCATGTAGAAAATTTCTAAGGAAGACAGTAGGAAACAGAATAAAACCTAACCTATGTCTTCTTTTTTTGAGATTTAGAAAATGTCACGTTTTGTTATGTAGAAAATATTTACTCTCACATAGAATCATAGGATAGTTAGGGTTGGTAGGGACCTTAAAGATCATCCAGTTCCAAATCCCCTGCCATGGGCAGGGACATCCCACTAGACCAGGCTGCCCAAGGCCCCATCCAGCCTGGCCTTGAACACCTCCAGGGATGGGCATCAAGATATTTTTTTGCTAAAGTGTGACTATCTCGTAGGGATAAAACATCACAAATGCTGCTGTGGCTTCACTGGGACCATCGATTTTCACAGTGACAGTGTTACCTGTGGCTCCGGCCTTACCCTGAATCCACATTCAGTACATTAGTCTTCTGTCTTCACCCGTGGGAGGATTCATTTATCTCCCCAAAGGTCTTGCAGGGTCCAGAGCACCAGAGGTTCCTCCCTCTGGGAACTCAGAAGGTATGAGGTGGTGATGGATGCCCATCACGTCAGAGCTATTTAAGTGTCTGGTGATGCACAGCGGCACTTTGAAACAAATTGACTGATACTGATGCAGTTTGGCACAGAGCCACTGCTGCTGCTCTCTGAGCCTCCCTGGAAACCCTCTGCTCATTTTACAGACCAAATCTCGTTTTAGCCATCAGATCCACGCTCCTTCTGGGCCAAGTCAGGTTTATTTGGCAGATCTCTTTCTGGGATGCCCCAATCCAACCTGATCCTAGAGTACAGGTCTGCCCATGTATCCATTCCTAATGGCATATTTTGTACCTGGGGCACCTGCGTGGGACTGGTAGGTGCAGCACAGAAATTATTGCCAACTGGTGCTCTTTTGGAGCAGCAGCTGTGGGCCAGATGTTATGTCCCACAGTGCTTAAAATGCTTTGGGGGCAACTTAATCCAATGCCATATGTATTTCTAGGACTTTTCCCCCATACTTTGTGTGAGCTCTGCCTTTCTTTGCCTTTCTTGTCTCCCTGTAGCCTGGCTTGACCTGGTCTCAGCTGCCCATCCACAGAGCAGTGATCTTAATTTTACATGGACAACAGCCACAAAGTTTCTACCTCTACAGCAGCAAATTCAGTCTCGGTGATTCGCAAGCACTGAATTTGCCTGTACATAAGGGTTCATGAAGCTTTTTCCAAGATCCAACAGGAACAAACTATCTTTGTGCTATATAATCCTCCTGGCACTTACATTTGTCCCACTGCTTCCAGCAAAATACCCCATTTCAGCTTGATTTAATGTCCACTAAAGCCTGTGGAAAACCTTCCATCTAGAGACTTTCTGGGATTAGAAATCTCTAACATGATAATGAACTTTTCACGCCTGTCTGCTTCATAAGGATTCAATTCTGCTCCAATTTGATTCCCATGGGGAGCTGGATTAGATGGGTATAATCACAGAGCACCAAGTCCTTAAGCAGTCAGTTGTTTCCAAGTAGTGCCTTAGTAAAGATTAGCAGAGTCCAAAAACGTAAAGCTCATACTAGATAAATAAACACATATATGGCATATAAAGTAATTTTTCTCCTCTTCCTACTGATTGTGGGGTTATGTGGGCATCGAACATTGAGAAGTGATGGAAGCCAAAGATGGACCATGACAACAGAACTGAGGAAAGTTTGGAGAACCTCACTTCAGGGACATCCACTCCAGCGCAACAGTTTTTAGCCTGTCTGCCCAGTAGACCTGTAGCCCTTTGGTGAATGTGAATCCACCACAATCCTAATTTTTCTCACCTACCTAGCAAGAAAATCTTAAGTACAGTCCAGATGCCCTCAAGCTTTCAGACTACAGGTTTAAGGAAAGCAGAGAAGTTAGAAATGGAGCTGCTTGCTGTAAAGAGTGCTGAATGAAAATGGATGAGTAGATATGGGGTGATCCAAAATGTCATATTCCAAGCATTAAAAAACCCCAACAAAAAAAAGAAACAATGCCTGCAGTCATTGTAAGAAGTGTGGAGATATTCCAAATGCACTTAAGATTCTTTATATGTGCTGCCATCAGGTGTTTGGTTCTCTATGTCAGAAACAAACTCCAAGATCTTTTCGTTGTGAGTGAGGAAAGCTGAGAAGACAACACTCATTAAATAACCAAATCTCAGAGGTCTGATCATAATTTTATACTTCCAGTACATGCATCACTGCTGCAGCTCCACAAAAAGGTGACACAGAAATAAGGAATTTCTATCTGCTACTCAGTGAAATCATTCTGTGGTGGAAAGTCACCATGAATATTACACACAGCGTGAATGTACCAGTGAGTTAACTTCTTCACTGCAGTCCAAGGAAAGCATACAGGAGGGAAACCTCACAGCGATTAGCTCTGCCCTGCTCTGAAAACAGGAGGAACTGAAAACACTACTGAATAACTATTATTTCCTAGGTGTTGACAGAAGTAACCATCTTTCCTCATTTTCTCTTTTCGTAAATACTATGGGAGCAATCCTTGAACTTTTTACTCAAATGGTGAAATTCCCACTGGAGGGCTGTGGGGCTTGAAAAGTTCCACCCTCTGTTTTTACAAGGGAACAAATGGCAGTAGTTAAAAAAAAAAAAGCAGAAAAAAAAGATTCAAAAGGAAACAAGAAAACTTTTCAGCCTATACTTTCTTTAAAGATGGTTATATGGGATTTGCTTTTCTTCTTATCTTTCCCTCCCTACTTTTCAAAGCTGGGGTTAAGTTCAGAGGGAGGAATTTGGGACTTCAGGGCGTAGGTGACCATTGCCGACCCAGACCCAGGGATCTATCTGAGCTGTCGTGTCTGCCCAGCTGGTTAGTGTTACCAGTGACTGCTGTGGTGCGGAACAGGGCTGACAAAGTCATTATTCTGTTACGTGATTGCTGTGAACTTTACAAAGTGTGAGGCGCACCCCAAAATACCGATGCGGGAGCAAAAGATGAGCTGATTGCAAGGTCAGCAGCTTCAGGCTCTCATTGGGAACTTGCTTGGGAGCAGAAATGCATTATCAATAAATTCACATATCCAGAGGAACCGCATGCAAAACCTCAGCACACTTTCAGCTAGCCACAGTGGAACATTCATTCTTAAAAGGAACTTAAAGAGGCAAAGCTTCATTTCCTGAGATTTAAGAAACTTTATTAAATTCCTCCCACCCACCCCTTACTGAATTAAGAGTTGGCAGAGGCTTTTGAGCAGGCGAAGCAGCCATAGTGTGAAAGGGCTTTTTAGAGGTGAATCCAAACAATCATCAGCCTCATAAAAGGAAACCCGAGGGGAGGAAATTTTCAAGCCACTACAGTCTCACCGTTATCTAAGATGTATAATAGAAGAACTTTCTTTTCACCTATTGCACAGTAACAAAGAGAGTTTCCTATCTCAGAAACTCCATGGACCAATCAAGGAAATGGCTCATGGTCACTAGGAAGTGGGTTTGAACTGCTCCTTCACCAAGCCACTGTCCAAAGCTCTGATTATGAAATGGTATCAAAATTAATGTGTGGTCAATAGAAATGTCATTTGGATAAACAGTAACATTTAGAAAGGAAAAAAATTAGCATCCTTGAAGAGTCAAGTTTTGATGGTGCTATGATCTTTCACTCATCCCAGCAAGGAAAGGTGGGGGGTTTATTTCCAATGTGTTTATTTATTATTATTTTAAGCTTACATGTGTGAGAGGAGGGCAGAGGTTCTTTGAGGTCAAGCCTGTAGCAGGGTGGAGGAACCATATAGTTGACCATTTTGACCAGGTTGTGCAACCTGGGAGAATGTGAGGGGAAGAAAGAAACCGTGACACTTTCCAGTTGTAGCAGAGCGTGTTCATAATGGACACGTATATATAAGTCATCACGAACACAGGCCATGGCGGGATGGTACTATGTACATGCTCGCAAAATACAGCTCGTAGAATAAGTGACAGATTTATTGGAACGTAAACATGGAATTAGGATTCACCCATGTGAGCTCTGCAAAACCCTTTCCCTCTAGATTGTTGTAAACGTGGAAGAATCTCTGCTTTTGAGGGTTATTCAGGCAATGCTCCCTCCCCTTACATTACAGAGCTGCTAGTGCCAGCTGCAAAACATGGGAAACTTGTGCTTTCTTTTATGTCCTGCTCCAGTCACTAGGTCATAAAACTTTTCACTCCATTATCTGTTTCTAAGAATATTTTCCTGCAAGATTAATCCTGATAAATACAAAACATACCCTGGTTGTTGAAAGACAATTTGAAAGGCTTAACCATAAGCTTGCTTTTTATCAGATTAATCCTCCCTTAACAGTAAGGACAGTCTGCTAGAAGTATCATTGCTTGTTCCTAGAAGCAATAGGATGCATCAGGGCCATGGTGTTTTAGGCAGAGGGAAACAGCACACTCAACCTACAGCAACCTCCTCCTTTCCACAGCAAAAAACTGGCTTGTATTTTGGATTTTTCTCACTCTGATTTTAACCACAGCTCAAGGTCTGTCCACCTGCGAAAAGGGGCTTTTCTGCCAGTTGCTTACACTGTCAACAGGTAGTTTGGCATCAGTTTCTTAAAAAAAAAAACAACAACAACAAAAAAGACTTTTTTGAAAATTTGTGGCCCCGTTTCCTTGCCTAAGCTTAGATAAGTATCATGGCAATTAATAGTGCTGCAAGTCCCCTCTGGCTATACCTGCACCTCTGGATCACACTCCATGCACTTTTGTCCACAGCTTTAGCTGGAGGAAGGGAGTCAGCATATGTGTATCATTAGTCGTTTTCCTCCTTATGAAAGTAATAAGGTTTTCTAGCATTGTGAAATACTTTTCTCTAAGGCTGGTACATAAAGCTTTGATTATCCCTCAGTGCATTTCACTCTATCAAATATGAAAACCATAGATTTCCTAGGCTTTAACTTGCAGGCGATTCAGAACACTTAACCAAACATTTTCTGTAATGAAAAATCATGCAGGCTAGTAGTTAGAAGAGGGGGCTGGAAGCAGGTCCTTGGGATTTTGTTTCCATTTCTGCCACTGACTTGCTGTAGCGTTGGGTGAGTTATTAGTTTTTTTAAATGTCATCTTGCTGAATCATAAAATGTATCTTATGAATGTCAGGAGAATTTATGTTTGTTGAGTTTTCCCAGCAAACTGCACCATAAAACACAGTTTGCTTGTTGCTTTATTGTACCTTGCACAGCAAATGTTGCTGTTTATGGCCACCCCGTTCTCTTTCTCTGTGCCTGCTGCTATAAATGTTACACATCTCCAAAGGTATAAAATAGATCCTAATGAGTCCTGAATATGCAACTGCCAGAAGGAGGTCATGCTGGGATCCTCAGTGGAGTAAAAGCTGTTGTAGCAGCCTGAAAACTCAGTTGCCATCTGCAGGATGACCAGTTGTAATGAGAGACCTGTGAAAATTGCAGCAGACTTCAGGCTGTTCCCATTTTTCCAGGGCAGCTGCTTTCCCCTCACTTGGCCTCAAGGCTGGAGGAAGGCAAAAAGTAGTTTTTTTTCTGACTCCCACCCTCAGCAGAATGATAACCCAGGAGCTCCTTAGACTGCATTAGTCTGCAATGAGTTTGGCAGGAATTCATTGCTTGTGCATTGAGAAATAGCAAGAGAGCTGTTAACTCACCCGTCTAAATGAATATCAACTGGTCATAAGCCCATAGGTCACAGGAGAACTGCTAGAATGTGTAGAAATGTTCTACTGAAGTTGCATATTTTTGCAAAGAGTATCCTAGGGCAGCAGCAGAAATACTTTATTTCAGACTTGCGAAGTCCTGAGATCTTGCATCCCATCAGCTGTATAACCTGTCTGCTTTCTGCTGCTAGAAACAAAATTTTATTTTAGCAATTATTGATTTTTAAATTTGATTATATAAAACTAAAAAAAATTCAGAATTCCAAGTTGTTGTTATGATGAATAAGATGATGATGATGATGTTACTGAGAAAAGGAAAGAGTTCTTGATTGGGGGTTAAGCTAAGTGATGGAAATCCATCCCAGCTGAAAGTTGCTGAGATATCTCAGCCTGAAAGCAGTTGGTCATTTTTCCCTGCAAATGAAGGAAAAAAAAAATACATTTGGCTGTGTTTATCATAGAGGAATGCAGAAAAAAAAAAGACAGGACGAGAGAGACAGAAGCAGCAAAAGAAATGTTTGCATGATTTATGGGAATCTTGCAACTTCAAAACAGCACCATATTGTTGTCATGAAAAGAAAGAAACAACAAATAAATCAGCTAATGATTCATGAGGTTTATCACAGCACTACTGTGCGGCAGCTTTTCTTAATTTTGAATTGCAGGGAGAAATCTCCCATTGCATGTGCACAGTTCCCAGTATGATCTAGAGCCATTCAAAGGAATATTGGGATACATTCCCAGTGGACTTTTACCCCTGTAATTTGGGTTAGAAATAGCTGTTAAAATTGATAGAGCTGCCTTGTATTTTGGTCTGTGCCGTGACATAGTTGCTTAAAATTACTGCATATGATTCACAGACTTTGCTATCCCAGGGGCTTATATGGTGCCAAAGGAGGTTTATTTGGCCTGTTTCCTAGTAATAGGCACAAGTTTATTACTTTTATTTTCTTTTTGCTACTGTTTAGAAAGAGGAAGGGATTTCTATCAATCTGCATGCAGGCAACTAAGAATCGAGCATTTCAAGAGATCTCCCATTGAGCAATTAGGAGTGTCATGGCTTGTCAGTGGACATGAGCACGGATGTTGTCTGACTGCAGCTTGCGTGGCTGCACCAGTCATTTCCAGGGTCTAATGGTGTGATTTTGGATATTTAGATACCACCGCTCAAATAGTCCTTCGCCCTTGGAACAGAGCAGCTGCTGGCAACAGAGCAGGGACCCCTGGACAGTCATTGCTGGTGCCAGAAGTTCCCAGCAAAGGACTGCAAAAATCCTTCCTCCTTTTCCTTTTTTTTTCCTTTTTCATTCCTCCTTTCCCCTCTCCTCTTCTCTCCAACGATAACATATAACTAACTAACTATAACATATGAATAACTAACAGAGCTGGATTCTTGCTCATTCTAGTACTCCCAAATTTGGATCAGATCTACTCTTAAGCAGTGCTGGGCAAATCCAACCAAAGTCATACACCACTGTTTGGTCATTCGTTTGAAGTTTGAGATAAATATGCTTATAGCTTTAATTTTGTTCTATCATTCCTCAATAGGAGTTAATTGGCAACAAAATCTGTGGGAGCTGCACATTTTCAACAGCCATTGGATTTCCACAGAGGAAGATTTTCACATTTACAATCGAGAGTGTTTGCATCAGGAATGATTTTTTTCCCTTAATGGTTGCACTTCATCAGAACACGAGACAGTCCCAGGAGACCTCAGTGTCCAGTCAAAACAGCTCAAATTTCACAGTGAGTGGACACACAAACCAGCGTTCTCAGCAAACTGGAAAATTTACTGTTGCCTGCTTGGTAGGAGGAGTTGGAAAGATTATTCCAAGCTCAGGGGTCAGAGAGACAGAAAGCTCAGAGCTCATGCAGGGAAACAGTACCAATGTGAGAAATTTAAGTGGTTTCTCTTTACGCAAGAGCCTTCATGGGAAATTTGCACCAATATCTGCGTAGAGAAGGTTGGCTGGTCTTGCATGGGAGCTGTGGAGGGCTCTCTGACCTTGACGCTGTTTCAGGTTTCTTGTATCTGTTGGGATTTTGTGCCTGAGTCACTTTGTTTTAATTTGTTTAATAGGCAGTTGATTTAAGAAGTTTGAGCCTGGGGTTTCTGGATGTTTTGTGCAGAATCATGGCAAGTTCCACCTACAACCCAGTCTTCGTGATGTTCCTATTTTATTCTGTAATTCCTATGTTAGAAAGTAAACCCCTTATTTGTGCCCTCTTCCAGGCTTGCTGCTGGCATTTGTGAAGCTATAAATAGGCACATTTAAGAGAGAGAAATAGACACACCTTTAAAGTCCATTGACATATTTTGGACCGTGAGAGCTTTCAAAGAAGGACAGAATGGAAAATAAGAGATATTTTGCTTGAAAAAATATATAGAAATTATCCTTCCTAAATAGGGACAGTTGGCATCCGTACCTCTGCCTTTGCTACAAAAGTCCATCCCAGTCTTTGCTTTCAGACTCATTTCATATTAAAAATAGCACATGGAAAATTTTTCTCCCAGGGTTTCTTGCCAGCTGACTGCTTGGCTGACCGGGCTTTTGCTTTCAAGTGACTAATTTAGAGCAAGACTCGACTAGAGAGGACTAAGTGATGGTGCCATTGGTTTCTCTGTCACATCCAGGTAAAATAACAGGATAATCCAAGGGGTGAAGAGCTCTGACAAACTCAACCTAAGTCTAATCAGTAAACAGGGTTCAACAGCTTAATGCAAAGAAAAGAACCAAGCAGGTAAATCTGTGAGTGATGTTTAATTTTTTTCAGGGATAGTCTTAAATGAAAAGCATACAGTCAACATGTTCATGCCTAGTGGTGCCTGAATGCTGAACTAGGCTTCAGATCAAAATTTTGCAAAGACTTAGCCTGGGCCAACCCAAAATCCTGAGGTGCAAATGTCTTTGCATCTGCTGAGCCTCAAATGTGCTGAGTGGCTAATCCGTGTGATTTAATTAGTAAGTCTTGCAACATATGGTACCTGCCTTAAAGCTGCACCTCTTAGAGGTGATGAGAACCCTAGCTTTTATTAAATTTTAATTTTCAAGTCAATGTTTGTCTTTTATGCTTACAGGACAAAACGTGATATCATGACATCAAGTGATAAAGGAAAACAGCCCCAAAGATGGGATTTCCATTAAAATTTGTTTGCCTCCTCTTTGGAGGATTTAGTCAATAATTCAGCTGCATTACATTTCCATCTACAAGATCGTTGCAAGCGAGTCATAAGAAACACCCTAATAGGACAATGCTGTGGCTCACGTAAATAGGTGTAGCCATTACATGCCTGAAGCTGAAATTTAGAGAAGGCAGAAAGGGATGCAGATCCATATATTTCCTTGCCCTGTCTCCACGGAGCATAACTAGTTCATCATCTGCCTGGTGCAGACACTTCTCCTGCTGTCAGTGGAGGGTGAGGGGATGGGGTCCATCCATGCTCCTCTCCTGACTCCGGGCAGCAGCCGTGTTTGAGCTCCCACTGCCCACCTTACAGCATCGTCATCAGCAAGGAAAAAAGGTCTATGAAATCAGCTGAAATGGCCACAGGACAAGTGGCCCCCAGCAAACCCTCCGCGGTGCTGACATGGTACAGTCTGCTGAATTAAGTATTATCCTGCTTTGGAGCAACATTTTCCTACTAGTGCCAAACCCAAAGGTGTATGTCAGGTACTGTTACACTGATAATTAGCCTCTGATAAGCAGAGTATCTCACAGCTGGTAGCTGTGTGGCTTTTTTGGAAGCGATGATGCTTCAGGACTCTCCCCATCTGAGCATCCCTGCTGGGGTGAGTGGCCAGCGCTGCCATGACCTCCTGGGAGTGTTGCTGCTGTGCTGAGCCCTGGAGCTTTGCCTGACAGGTTGTGGTGATAATACACAACTATTGATTCAGCTGCTCACACCTCCTTTCCCAGAGAGTTCATCTGCAGTTGGGTTTCTTTCTTGTCAAGAGGAGAGGGAGCCGTTGGAGCCAGGGGACACAGAGAGGGAAGAACCGAGAGGTTTTATAATTCACGCCGCCAGATAAAGCACTGTAAGCATTACCCAGCACAGCTCCTGTGGAATCTAAACCCTGGATTTTTCAAAATGAACTTTCTTTTGCTCTTTTAAACTCATTTATTCTGCCTTTTTGTTTTAGTACCCTCTCTGTAGCATCAGTCAGAGATTATTTCCAGAGGCATTTCTTTGTTTGCCCACTAAAGCCTAAACTATCAGTAGCTGGAGAGCTCTAGACCAACTACATGTATTACTATTTTTGCTGAAACATGGTAGCAGTTGGGATATCTGATTTACGTGAATGATCTAGGATCCCCTAAATCCCAGCATATGCAGCTTTTCAAAGGCATCCCAGGATATGAATAACCACCAAGGAGAATTATGAAAACAGGTTCATTTTCTCAGAGATATTTTAGTGGGAATTATTTTTGCCAATGTTTCCTGGTGTATGAACAGCAGTTGTTTCCTTTCTGATCAACAGAGGACAGTATTCTTATATTCAGAGACTACAATACATCTTCATCACTCAGCAGCAGGCTCAAGCATAAATGTAACACCATGCACTGAAAAGCTAAAGAGAAATTAAGGGATCTATTTTACACATCTCCTCTGGGTAAAACCCACCCCATCACAGTCTGGATGATGGAAACTGGATAAATGGGTGCCAAGCCTTGTAAAATCTGATTTACTCAACAAACTGTCACAAGATTTGGAATTACCATAAAATCTCATCATTTCTACAGTTAATAAAACACTCATCAGAAAAGACTGTTATAATCCAGCCAGAGATCTGGCAATGACCATTCATTTAATAGGGCAACACACCAGTGCTTTCGATAAAGAGCAGAACTCGAAGTAGTGTCTCAGTTATTTAATTCTCCATTAACGGAAAGACATCTACAGCCCTGGGGACTTTGTTTCAGTAAATAATGTGGTGTTGAGAAAACTTAGTGAACTGAATTCCTGGAATTTTTTAGAGATTTCTGAGCAGAATAGCCCTTTGCGCAGGATCCCCATGTCTCTGGTATTTATTCACCCAGGACATTCCTGCCAATAGAAGATATTATACCCCTGCGCACGGGGCTGTGTGGGGATGCTCCTGGGTCTGAGCCATGGGAACCTCTGCACTGCAGGTAGCCTTTCTGCAGGACAGACAGAGGAACTGAAGGTTAGGGTGGGAGGAGTCTCTGGGCAGAAAATGTGCAGACACTTTTGGAGGCTGTAGGCTCAAATGACAAAAAATGAGGAGCTAGGCTGAACCCAGGATGGGTGGGAGTAAATTCCTTTCCTCTAAGGCCCCTGTAGGATTCCCTATATCAAGTTTCGTAACTCCTGGATTTGAGCTGGAAGGGAGGAGCTCGCAAAACCCACTCTCCTTATTTATCTGCAGTGTCTTTTACCCCCACAAATTTCAGCTCTCCCAATCTATCTAGCTCAACAAGCTCTTACTGGGCTGGTTCAGCTGACAAGCATCAGACAAAATATTCATCCTTTCCATCAGTGGTGGGAAACTCCATTAAGTTCACTTTTAAGCAAAGTTCAGTTGAAATCAGAATTTTTTCTCTTTCGAGCTGCAAATACATAGATTTATTTGCTAGGACCATATCCACACCTGTGTTGGAGCTCCTGGACCTATTCCTGTGCAGCAAAACTTAACTGCTTGTTCCCATCTGATGACGATAGCAAAAACTTGTAGATAAGCTTCAGGACTTTGTGATGAATACCTGACCCAGTGGGGTGGCTCACTCATTGAAGCTTAGCGAGTAGGGAAGTATTGTGTCCTCAGCTCAGCTCTGTGGGAACTCTTGGCAGGAGCAGCTTTGAGCAGCAGTTTCCAAGAAGGAATTAAATCTAGCTTATAAATTAGTTCCTAAGATAGAGGCCAGGGTCATTAAAAGAAGAATCTGCCCCACAGAGGCCTGCCTGTGTCCAGATACCTTGCACGGTTCTGGAAGTTGCTCACATTTTAATCATGACTTGACACAAACTACATGGCCGGAGCCCAGTGGAATTAAAGCTTAATGGGTTTACCCAAATTTCCTCTTTGCTGAAGAGGAAGCAAAAAAAGGCCTCAGCCATGTTCCTCCGGCAATGTTCCTAATGTGTTCTTCAGACATTGCAGCCATTTATCTCACAGCATTGCGGTACTCTCAATTCCCCAGGAAGGTCTCCCTGTTCATCGTCTTCCAGGGTTCACTTGCTCCTTGAAAAGTTCAGCACGGGACCATCCCGGTTGCATTCCAGCATCCCGGCTCTGGATGAATACCTGCTCCATGTCTCCCACTGAGCCGCTGGCCCTCCTCACTCTAAAGGGCTGATGATAAATTGTTCCTCGGAGCAGTGGCAATTTCATGGTTCATTGGGCACAACCACTCTGCATTTTACCCCCCTAGATAATCAAGCTATTACCGGACAATGAGGAACAGATTGCATCTACCGCAGCATCCCTGAACAATGGGCCATATATCTCTAGCATCTCCCACACTGCGGATGGAAGGAGGGGATATTTTGAAGGGAGAGAGAAGGACAGGTAATCACAGGTATTTTAGCATCATTTTGTCTGCACCTTTATCTGCTGCTAAGGGAAATTACATCCCTGGGTTCAGCCAGGTCTGGGTTGGAATGAGGGGACTTTAGCCCTGGCATTTTCCATTTATTTTATCTCACCTCTCACATTCCAGGATCAGTTCCTCCTCTCATCCTCCTCTTTTATGATTTACCATAGCCGCAGGCTTTTGCAGCTGATAAAAGGCACAATGACTCCTGAGAACCCCACAATCTTTGTATTTCTTTGTATGCTCCCTTTTCTTCCACTTCAACCTGTAAGTCAAGGTTCCATCACCACTGTATAGCAGGGAAACCGAGGCACGCTTAGCTGTGCCTAACAGCTTCAAGGCACGTGCCACGACAACCCAGTCAGCCTGCCCATAGGTACTTATGGCTGCCCATGGAGAATCTATGATCTTAATGCGTCCACAGGCATAGGAAACGTTCACAGAATAGCAAGGACTCAAATGCAGCTCTCTAATAGTCTAAATTAATTTCTTAAACTTTAGGCGGCAGTAGCTGTGGCAAGGGATGTAGAATAATTATCGTTCCATACCAGAACTAGGGCTTCCACAGCCCTCACTTTGCCTTTGCCTGCAAATCTAGCTCTGGTGAAATCTGCAAGGACCAGAACACGAATGCTACATGAGAAAGAAAAAGCTTTTGTGAGGAGAATGTAGCACAGCAAGATTTAAAAGTTTTTTAAGCATAAAGATTGACTCTCTAAGACAGCAAATACTGATATGCAGATTTGTTTGTTAGAAGTAAGATTTGGATATCAGGTTACTTCTTTCCAAAAGAAGCAAAGATCTGTGCATATACTGTACTAAAAAATATTCTAGAGCTTCCACAGTAGAGCAATATATTACATCTTTCTAACTCCATCTGTTTTATGGCTTTACTCTCCTTTGCTCTTTATTTAAGCTTCTGACACTGAAATGATTTTGTGGTCTTTGACTTTTCCAGCCAACTATTCAATGTCCTAATGTTATACATGATAAATAAAATAATAGTCATAATTAAAAATAAACAGGGCAAAGAATGAGATACCAAGTCTGATGTGCCACTGTTCTCCAACAGAGGTAAAATATTACCGTATGTCATGGCAAGTTTAATCAGGCAAAGAATTTCATGCAGTTGTCTCCCTTTAACCTTCCCACCCCCTTCTTCTTCCCCCGCTCCCCCCTCCTTGAAGTGAACTATTTATGATTTTAATAAATTAAAGAACATGGCTAATTAGCTTCATCATCAACGCCCACAAGGCTGTTAAAGTGACTGAGAATGCTGGAGTTTAATATTGCTCCAGCCAGTGAAGCAGTACAGTGTTTGGTTCACAGGATGGTCCATATACATTGTCATCTGGGGTGTTCAAAGAGTGGCTTCTCCCTCAGACAGTGTGGGGAGACACGGATACCACCCCTGGTCTTGGTGGGTAGGGGTCGTTGCATTGAGTATTTGATCAAGCAGTGTCGTATACAAATAAATCTTTAGCATCTAAATGAGCTTCATGGAGAACAATTCTTCTTCAAAGTGACTGGTCTTATCATTACATCCGTGTATGAGGAACCATCCTCTTCTTCTGTCAGTGACCAGTTCCATTACTGGCCATACAGCAATGGTTTTATCCAGCCTAAATGCACCCTAAACTCTAGCAATAAAAAGTTTAGTAGAATAAAGGAAATAATTAATGTTTTCTAATTTGAGTGGTGGAACCTACTAAAACTCTTACTATGTTCATGCAGAGGTAATATTTTTCCTCTTTGCACCCTTCCTCCAGACAAAACAGATCAAATGGCAAATTCCTTGCACTCATCGTCACTGGGCTGAAGTGACAGACATTGTTAATTGAGGGTGTCAAAATAATTTACTGCAAGTAATTAAATAAAATGGCAGGTTCCAAAGCCTCTTGAATTTTGATCTAAAGTCTGTAATCAGGGCTATAATTTAAAAGCACCTGACAGAAGCTTTAATTAGAGAACAAAAATGAGAGTAGCCAGTAAAGCTCTATAATGGATGGTGGAAAGTGGGGGGAGATATCTACTCATGTCTCTTCTGCAAGATCTCAAACAGCTGGCTGATACGCTATCACACACAGGCACTGGCTGCTCTTGCTTGAGCAGCTCAGCTCCTGCCCCAAGTGATGCCCATGCCCACATCTGGTTCTTTCTTTCAACAAAATTGTTCCACCCTTAGCTCATGGTCCTTGGTTTTCCCTTGAACAGCCACTTATCTGGGAAACGGATATCACTGGCTACTGGCAGAGCATCAGAACATTTGCTAGTGGGCTTCCAGCTGGTAGAAATATGAATTTTGTCACAGCACAGCTACAATTGGTATTTGCAATGATTTTTCAGAAGGCTGCAACCTGGGGTTTAGTGACACACCAAGCTGGTCTGGTTGGCTTTGCATTTGAAAAAAAATGACTAGGTCAGCCCTTTTCTGTTGTGCTTCCCAGGCATTTCTTGCTTCCTAAATGGTTCTCTTGGGCAAGTTAAGTTGTGCAGGCTGAAAAACAGTTGTTAGGTGTTCAGAGCTGGGACCTCCCAACATGCAAAGACACAACATATGGTTTATTCTTCATGACAGTCTTGGCACCAGGGGGTCACCACCCATGCTGCTTTCTAATTCCCAGATACAGACATACAGCCTCTCTCTCTCGAGGAAAAAGGAGGGGAGAGAGGAAGGAAAGGTCATGGTTTAACTTTTTTTGTAAGTTATCTAATATACCACTGAATTATGACCTTAGTAGGGGCTGTCAAGGCTGGTTATGTCAATGTGGAGTTGCAATTGCTGGCCACCGCTCCAGAAGATACATCTTTGAGGAGATGAATTGGTTGCATCTGCATTTGCTGATGCCTCTGAGATCATCCATTGTGTGTAGGTTGTATCTAGCCACGTCTAAGTTAAATAACTAATGAAATTTACCACACCTGACCCTTAGGGTTGTGACACTCACTCTCCTTGTGCTCTCAGCTCATATCAGCAAGCAAGCCAGTGAGCACAAGGGCACAATTCAGTCCAAATGCTGGAAAGGAGGAATAATATGATGCACTTGCAAATAGAAGAATGAAAAGAAAGGAAATCCTGCTCTTTCTGTACCTTGTATCACGACCAACGCTTGTCTAAATGTTACATGAGATGTTCAAAATTCAGTGTAAAACTCTGACATGTCCTGAACACCATGTAAGGGAGTCACAAGTCAAAATTGGACCACTTTTTGGCAGGATGAATAATCCTTTGCTCTTTTGACTAAATTGCTCATGTTACCTGAGTGAAGTTGTTTGAGGCTCACTGGAGTACCTTCATATCTCACAGCAATGTGGGAACATCAGCAAAGACAGAGTTGGCACATGGACCAGGTCATTATTAGATTAGTTCATACGGAGGACTGTAATTTCTCTGTTCCTGGCTGGCATATTCAAAGGAAGGATGATCTCTTTGATGAAGGCAAAATCTGAAGGACACAGGAGCCTGCAAACCAGGTGATACAATCATTTGCAATTTCAGCTCTTCCTTAACGGCATCAGCTGGGAAAGGGGTGGGAAGAGAGATCCTGGCAGCCCTGGTCAGTGCATTTTTACGTACGTCATCGGAATAAAAATATTGTTTCAGCAGTTATTTTGACGCTATTAAAGCAGAGTTCAAGGAATAGTGCCAATCTTCTGTTACCAAAACTATAACACACTAAAGCATCCAGCTTGAAGGATAACGTGGGGCCACTCAAAGAGGGAGCATGTGCCAGAACTGAAAGTGCAACAAGTGTTAGATTGCTGGTGAGATTGAGAGAGGCTGTTTCCCTGCAAAACCTCTGCTATTGCTCTCAAAAGAAAACGTTTCAGCAGAGAGTGGAGATCCCGTGGAATAATCACTCTTCATGAGTGTTGTATCTGTGAATTTACTTCCTTTTGTATGTCCTATGTAAAGAACTTCATTGGTCCTAATTTGCTTTGCAAAAAGAGGACAAAGGAAACAAATTCATCCTTTTCCACAGCTTCAGTTTGATTCAGTTTAAGATGAGATCAATGGAAATTGATGAACACACCTGCATCCATCTTCAGGACCTCCCAGAAGTTGTACAGGACAAGAGTAAGAAGTGTTTCTACCCTGTCCAGACCCACAGGAATATAGTGGTGACTATTTTGATGGAGTGCAGCAAGTGCAATGTGATAACAGAAAATAATTTTAAAACATTCTTGCTGAGACTTATTTCAATGTAACTATGTTTAATGAATTGGCAAAGTCTTGCTAAGGGAAAAAAAAGTGCAAATTTTATGTATCTGGATCTTAATGATTAATAATTTTCCATGCTTACAATGCCAGAGTAAACATAATTAACACTTTTCTTTTTAACCAATTGACTTTAGCTTTCTGTGGCCAATAAACTTTGAAGAATTTCTTTGGATCCAGTTACACGATCATTGCCTGGGAGGGATGACAGTCCACCGTATATCCACAGAGTAAAGTAAATGGCCTAGAAAGCTCCAAAATGTGTTTTTCACATCAGTGAAGAGGAGATTTTTAATGATGATGTAACAATGACAAGTATCATAAATACTCCTATGAGAAACATACTTTAGCTACTCAAACTTGCATGGAAATGGAGGTAGGGAGCTGTGTGTAGTGTGTTGAATTGAAACACTACTGTCAGCCTAACTTACGATGGCAGTGCTGGAGACAAAAGAAGTCAAATGAAGAACAAATAAGTTCTGACACCATTTTAAAAATAGGAACTCAACTGGTTTCAATTTTTTAACATCTTCTGACATTTTGGAGGTTTTTGCTAATTCTCCAAAGGCTTAAAAGCACTTTTCCTCTCACTGCCCTATTGTGATTTCCATTCATATTCTGCTTCTATTATTTGGGAGTACTACTAAAAATGCCAAAAATGTTAATCAAGGCATGACTCATGCCAAATAACTCAAGTGATTTGCATTATATTTGGAGACTGAGAATTAACCAACCATTCATCTCTAGGCAAAAAGAATGTTTCATGTTTAGCATTAAGTTTAATTCTTTAATACACAGATCTTGTTGATTTTATTGGAGTCTTGTGTGACGTTCAAGGTGGAACTGTGTGAAAATAGCTATCTGCATCTGTTGACCTACTCTCATTCCTGCAGACACTGGGCTTTTCTTGTTTTTTTCTCCTCTACTACAGCTTTCTTCTGACAGAGATGACTACGTGGGCTCTGCCAAATCCAGGTCAGGCATGGCACAGCGGTTTATTTAAAAATGGGTGTTTTAGGACAACTCTCATGACATGGAGTTAGGAAATGGGCAGCAGCTTCCATGTAGTAGGTGGCTAAGAGCAGAAGGTCACAATCACATCTGGAAAAGGCACATCTGGATCTGGGACAGGAGATCCCTCTATTTACACAGATGGTGTAGAGAAACCTGTCTATGCTGTCATCTGGGCTGGATATGTTTCTCCTGCGCCTGGAAGCCACATGAGTGTCTTAGGGTCATGCTATATCGAAGCTAACTGTGACGCAACTGTGCAATTGGTAGTCTCTTCTGACCATCAGAAGGTTTACATTGCTGCTTCAGAAAGGAGGTTGAAATGATGGTTAAAATCACCCAAGTGTTAGAGAAAAAGTCTGAAATTGCACTCCTAAAAAAGCACTAACAACCTCTTTGTTTGGTTGTACTTTGACACAGTCCAACTCCTTTACAGAACTCAAATGATGCGTGGTTTTTAACATGCAATATTTTGTTTTACTTCCCTACATGCCACAAGCAGGATACTATTCACTTGCTTCTCGTCTCATAGTAAGAATCCTGACTTGTCTATACAAAAGATTTCTGGATATTATAATTCCTCCCTCCAGGCCCAATCAGCATCCAAATCAAATCACGTCCCATGTTAACAAGAAGTGTTGAAAAGCCCAACCTTTGCAGGTTCATTGTCAGCCTGGCAGCAGGCATAATATCTGCATGACAATAACTGGACACTAATCCGCATTTGGCATACGCAAGCTTCTATTGTTTGCCTCTCTTTGCTTCTGTTCTTTCTTCCCCACTACACTTTTTAGTGGATGGCAGAGGTCTGGGAGAATTACAGGAATTTTGGCAGCCTTAATTTAAATGCTGGGAGCTGCTGGAAATGCAGAAGGATGCACATACATGCAGGAGCTCTTAAAGCCTAAGACCATGCATGGAATTCCTGGAGTGAAGTGAAACCGAAGGGACTTTTAGCCCATCACGTGCTCCCACGTCACAGTACAAGTTCACCCATCTTTCTGCAATGATACTAGTGAAATGTTGATGTAGGCTGTGGGGTCCATCTCCATCTGAACTGTAGAGTCTCCTGGAAAGGGGATTGTTCCTAACCATCCTTTCCTACTAGTGAACAGGACTAACTTCTTCAAAAGTAGTGTCAGTCTGGGAAAGAATTTTTAAAGGAAGGGAAAGGAAAAAAAGAATTAAATCAAACTCCAGCTACTGACTGGGATCTCTATTAGGCCATGACTTGGAAACCGTATTCTTGTATCTCACTGTACTGCAAAAACAAATCTAAGAGTGAAGAGATCTGAGATCTCGTCAACTCAAAGTTAGGATTGAGCCCTAAGAATATCATATGACGGGGTCTTTATTTACCCATCTGATTTGTAGGATCCCAGTATTACTTGGATGGCTTTATACATTGACTCTGTAGGCTATGGCAACCCATTCATGTGTAGCCTCAATGCTGAGCAACTCTGGACTCTTGAGAGCGAGTTCATTCCTGGGCTTGAGCCATGACTGTCTTTCCCTCAGGACAACCCTGTATGAGCAGACAGTTCCTTCAAACAGACTTCCTCATTGTGCTCTACAACTGCACTCGTGGCAAGGGAAATGCTGGTGATTTGAAACATTTTTTTCCAAGAAAAATACTGATTCAAGCTCATTGGCTTGGAATTAACTCATCTCAGGATATGAAGGTCAGAGCAAAGCAAAGATCGAAATTAACAGAAAATCATTGACATGGGGTGATTCCTGCTGAAACAAAGTAAACATTCACACTCTCAGAAACTTTGAAATATAATCTACAATAATCTCACCCAGAGTTGGCAGCAGAAAGGTATTCCAGACCTTCAACAATGGTTTTTCCATGATCTTACAAGGAGTTCATTGTCCAATGAGGACTGTTATGCATTCAAACAAGCATTACTCTTCCAAGCCTAAAATGCATTGTTCTTTTGTTGTATACACTTTCTGTCCATGAAGTCATGGCAAGGCACTGAGACTTCAGACTAACAGCAAACACTGGCTGTGATGAGATATTTCCACTTGGCTTGTCTCCCAATGGCTCCTGCTAGAGCCATTGTTCTCAATGACGGTCATCCATAAAAAGTGACAACAGCAAAGCACCTTCTTCCTGAGTCACTCACTAAGTCCTACACATTTGGCAAGTGCATCTCAAAACGGTGAAATTTTGTTCCCAAAACACTCCCGACTTTTTCAGAGTTGTTGCAACTCTTTTAACAGGGACAATACCTCATGACTCTGACTCTGCTGGTAATTAATGCTCTTTGCCTCAGCCTGGGATGTTTCAAAATGCTTGGAGCTGTTGGGAATTAATGTTCTACCAGCCCAACTTCTATAAAAAACCCCAGCTTATCTCTAAAGAAACTATTTAGCCATGTTCCAATGTTACTTGATTCCTCTTTTAAACACTCCTAATAGAAAGCAACAAAACCCACTGCTTCATTTGGCACTGGAGCAGAGTCTTCAGCATGTGTAAACATGTGTAAGGGAGCTCGCTGCACTGTGCCATCGTTCACCAGCTGAGCATCGTACCAGCAATGGTTTCAGTGTTCATGGAATTCCCAGCCCCTGGTGTTTGCTTCTGGTTTTGGATTGAAAGTGCGCAAGAAACTCAACATAAATCTCAGACTGTAAATTTGACTTTTCCCTGGTCTCCGATCAGAACCATAAATCAACCTCAGATTTGCTTTGAACTTAGTTGTGCTTGCCCCAGAAAGTTCAGGAACTGTAATGATCCTTTGGGACAGAATCAAGTCCATTTTAGAGCATTTACAAAGAAAACATCAAGCTGAATGAATTTTATGTGGTTTTGCTACATGCCTTCAGCACTACCCTGGCAAATCCTGACAAGGATCCAGTTCAAGTGAAAATAAAAATGAAATGGGCATTCGACTGACATCATTGAACAACAAACAAACAAGCTGAAGGCATCTTAAGGATTTATTCGGTTTCACTTTGCTAGAACTTTATCAGCATAACTGGGTTGATTCTCCTTTAGTCTGCAATGATGTAAATCAGGAGTAAAGCCATACTTTAGTTGTGATGGTTATCAGGCTCAGATAAAGCTTTTCAGATCTTTTCTCTGTGGACTTGAAATGTCTGGCCAAATATAGTTTTGGATCCAAGTTAATAGTCTCTCTGTGAAAATGCTGGAGAGCCCCAAAGGCATCTGTATTACTCTGCCACGCTGGGACAGAGAAGGTTTTGAAATACAGCTTTTCTGTTTAATTAAGTTCTGCTGTCACTTCTCAGGTGCTGCTTACTGATATCAATCAGGGAAAATCTTAAGCAATCAAAATAAAAAGTCGCTCCACAGTGAGGTGAATGTGCCACTCCTGAATCTATTCTCCAAAAAATGGCTGAAGTTTCTTCTAAACATTCTCAATGCAGTTAAATATCTAACATTAATGTTGAGACAAAACAAGACATAGAATGTATTTTTTTTGGTTTATAAATACATACTATGTCCAAAAATCTTACAGCATATTTAAAAGAGGTTTGCCAAGTGTTCATAGCACTTATCTTAAAACATGCGTTTAGACTTCACAAAAATTTGAAAATTATACAAACATATCCATACATTTATACATTTTCAAGTCAAGTGGGACCTTATAATAATCCTATCTAACCTACTTTTATTGTTAGGTGACTTTTAGATTTGTTTTTCTTTCTTTAAGCTGAAATGTTACTGAATTCTGCATAGAAAGGCTGTACTTAATTCATTGGCTCGGTATCCAAGTGCCAGTATTGTCAGTGAGTGGGGTCATGCTTCTTATTTCTATTTTGCCTTAAGCATTCATACCTAGAAGTGTTAATAAGTTGTCATAGAACAGTATTCAGTAATGAGCCCAAGTTTCTGTAACCCTTTATGAAACATGAAGCTCATGCCATGACAGCCTTGCTCATAATACAAAGCATATTATTCTCCTTTACTATGTCAGAGGGCATATTTAAGAGTAGCTACTGTAGCATTATTCACATATGAAGTGATGGAAAACCCAGATCACTGGAATTCACATCTTTACACTGTTTGAACCTATAAACCTAGAGGTTGTGTGCTTATCACCTTAGTATCCAAGCATAAGCTAAATTGTATCGCTAGCAATAGCAATACCTCTGATGGATTTAACAGAAATTCTAGTTTCCTATGTCTTGTGGGTAGATACCACGCTTTGAGTGATTTGTTCAATTGATTTATCAATTATGTATCTTTCATCTGGTCATTTTTAGGTTCTAACTATTTCAACAATTTATTTTGCACATTTTGATTTTTTTTTTAATTTTTCTGAACTGTTAGCCTATAAAGCGTTGGTGGCAACAGCCCATAGATGACTGATGGGAATTAGTGGAGATAACCTTGGTTTCAGTGGACTTATGTAGATCCCAAAGCTTATAAAAATTACCAAGAAGAGTCAAGTATAAGGTAGACATCAATTCATAAATCTACTGAGAATTGCCTGTAATCAGGGTTAAGTGGGAGCTACATGTAAGAAACTCTTTCTATTAATGTGTAGTTAAGGGGTATAGGGAATTTTCATCAAAATGCAATATTTCCATCTAACTTTCTTCTCTGAAGAGAAATATTTTTCATTGCAAAATAAGGTTTTAGAGGAAACAATTTGCTCTTAAATTTAACACAATGAAATTAAGAACTGCATCTGAAGACATGAGTAACTGATTATGAGAACATTTCCACTGATTTCAGCAAAGATCTTCACACAGGAGAATTACTCACATGGATAATTGCTCACAAGATCAAGCAGCCTAGGTTATTTAATGAAATAAGGGTACTAAATCATTTTCTAATCTATATTGTTCTTTTTGACTGCCAAAATGCTGGCTGTATTTATTTTTTATCATACTGATAAGGAAACATTCCTAAAACATTAGCAAAAAAATCCTGCTTGAGTGAAAGGACAAAGTGAAACAAACATCTTTCAGCCTTTCTCCACTGTTGCTGATCTTTAAATAGCAAACTTGATCTTCTGTCAAAGCACATTTTGGGTGGTTATACAGCAAGTAGCTTGACAAGATGGGATTGGAAAATCCTTCAAGGCCCTTAATCGGCAGCCTCTGCCTCTTGCTTTGAGCTCTTCGCCTGCTTTTGCCTTTGGAAGAAGTCATGCTTGAGAACGTTTAATCCATTGCAGCCCTTAGCACTGTCCCTCTGGGAGCTCGCTCATGCTTGTTATCGTATGTTTGCCATGTCAGAGGTTAGAGGGTATAACGTGCAACGTAAGCCAATCACCAGCTCCTCTCTTGGCCGAGACTTATCTACAATCACAGCCAAGGAAGGATTGAGATGTAGCAAACTCTTTCTATTAGCGTGTAGTTTATTGATGGGGAGCAAAGTCACATGTTACCTTCTAAATATGGCCAGAATTTGTTTGAAACTTTATGAGATGTTTTCCATTCCCAGGTATTGACTTTGTAAATGATACTTTCTAAAGCCTTAAACAGGCGTGAGAAATTTAAATATACAACCCCCTTTGACCTGAAAAAGGAAAACAGTATTTTTTAAACAATTGTTCAGGGGAAGACAGTGGCAGAACTGAAATGGAGCTTGGTTGGGCCTCTAAAAGGAGTCACCCTGAAGAGAGGGAAGTTAACAATATCTGCCTATTCAAAAGCAAATCTTTCTGGGAGCAGAGCTCTGGGTAATGTGAACCACATAGATACAGAATTGCCCAAGGGGAGTAGAGGAAGTTTAGATCCATTCTGAAAATGTCACGCTACCACACTTCATTTTTTTATTGGTTTTTTTTATTGTTCCAGAGAAATGTACTCCTCCACTTAAAACCTGGCCATTCTTATTTATATAGTTCCTCACTGAAAAAAATTTTGAAATAGTGAGCACACTGAATGTTTTCCAAGGTGTGTTGCTATTGTTTAATCTCTGCTTTTGGCTCTCCAGATACTAATTGCTTCGTTCCTGTCTACCACAGGAGAAAGATACATCTTCCTAACACTCAGGAAAGCTCATATTGCTTTTGAGAAATACTGGGTTTAGAACTTCCAGAGAAGTTTGACTGAGTGCGAGGAATTTGTTATGGCAATGTGCTGGTGTAAATGTAGGACTGTTGCCTTCTCTTTAATGGCTTATCCACCTCAGGGCAGCAGCAGAGAGCAAAACAACACTGTCTTGTAGGAGAAACCTTCCTCCCTGTTGCCTTTAACTTGTAAAATGTTGAGACCATTGATCATGCTGTTCATAAAGCATCTTAGGCTGTGACAAGCAATTGACTGGGCATACTATTTGCAGTGAGAAATCAAGGGTTTTGGAACTTAATATTTGTACTTAGAATAGCAAAATTCCCTTTGAGGAAGATATCTCCCGATATATGTTCCTTAAGTAACTTCACAATCAAAAAAAAAAAAAACTAAAATCATTTTACTGACAACCAAAATGAGGGGAAAATAACCTCAGCAGCTGATCTGTAAATTAGTGACAAAGTCACAGCTTGAAGCTCAATAACTTGATTCTGAATGGGCTGATTTCACTATTGATTCATGTGGCTCGTGTGTGTGTGTTTAAGAACAGGAATAAACCAAGGTTCCTGCTTCTGAAGCTGTGCCACCTCTTCCTAGAAATGAGCAGTCCAGAAATGAAAGTGATTTCAAATGATTTTCTGGATGGCTAACAGCCTTTTTGTTTGCACAGAATCTCAATGTGTTAGCACACAAGGAAGACAGGAAGAATATAGAAAGGCAGTCGTGAATACTTTGCTCTTCTGACAAGCTCTCATGTGGTTCTTCACCTTGCTGAGATAAGGAGGGAAGGAATAACACCCCACACCAAGATTAGCTGTGATTTCTCACCATCCACCCTGGAAGAAATCCACATCTGCTTTAAACAGCTTCAGATATAAGCACCACACAAATTAAAAAAAAAAAAAAAAGAGGCAAAGGGTCTGATTTATATGACAGAAAGTCAATATTGTATTGAAAGAATGGAACTGTACTGTGAATGCATATTTCATTACCTCTGAAAGTATATATTTCACGAATCGTCATGAATAGTAGACAAGCTTGGCATGTTTTATTCAAGCCTTTATTAACTTGTCCTACACTTAATGCTGACAGCTTGATGATGTTTTCCAAGATCCAGTGGCTTCTTCTTGAAAAGAAGTCAAGTAGGCTCATTTGTAAACCGTTAAATATATACGCATCCCAGAATTTAACAACTATTAGCTAATGACAAAAGCAAGAAAATATTTTGTTGGCAAGTAAATGGGTCACCAAAAAGTGCAGTTTTGGAGAGATCAAAACAACTGGAAAATATTTCTTTTAGTCAAACAGAACATTTCAGAATCATCAGCACTGTCATTTCAACATTTCAAATTCTTGCAGTTTGGAGGACTTGTCAGAAAAGGCAAGATCTCTAAAATACAGTTGGAAGAAGGAGATATTTCAGAAGAAAATATAACCACAGCAAGCAGAGGTTTTATATGCATTTCAAAAGCTTGCTCAAAGTGCCCCACTTGGAATCAGTAATCCATATTTTTTCTCTGCATGTCTGTTAACAGGGATGACTTGGGTCCCATGAGCAACACTTTGCACTACCCTTCAATTCATTATTTCTCTTAACTAATTTCCAAACAGGATTTTCTTCTCCTGAAGAAGAAATGTAAGATGTGCTAGAAAAGATGAGATTTTTTCTTCCCAAAGCCTGTGACTAAGAATTTCAAAAATTTACATCTGAAGTTCATCTTCCATTGTGAATCCACATTTAGACTCTGTTTTTGCAAAAATACATGTTTAAATGGCATTTTTAGGGAAGTGCTTTATATTTGTTAAGACAGGAACATCTTAGAACACGTAGTCAACGAGACTGAGCAGGTGCCCAAACTCTGGGCACATGCAGAAGTGCTTTGCTGCTTACTGATCCTAAACGAATGGCCTGACAGGCAACTATAGTCAGGGTGGTCTTAAATGTCTTACTAGGAGCTGGTTTAAATCAGAGGGATGAGGCTGGGGAACATAAATGTTCTCTGGGGCCCATTTTGGTTTTATGAGGTAGGTATTCCAAACAGAAGAAAAGGGTTAAGATCAAGCCAGCCATCTTCCAGGTGAGATTCCATCTTTAAAACCCTTCTGTGAGTGTCCTTAATAACTTTGCCATGTGTAAACAAGCCTGATGCTTTTCTTATGAGCTCAGAGTGACAACCAGAGCAAGAAAAGAGTGGCGGCTCAACGCTTTTTGACGTCAGTTCTTATAAGCCTAAGTGGTTGATAACCATGACACTAAAGAAACTGGGTATCACATATCATTAGAGAGCCACACGAAGCAGCATGATAGGTTTCAGAGCTACCTCACCCTACTATTACAGCAACAAGCTCTGAGTTTACCCAGGAATTTTTTTTTTTGTGGTCTATAATGATCGAAGCACAATTTAACCCCTTAACCTCTCAGCACATGGGTCACGTTTCAATCCAATAGAGGACACACACCAAGTGGCTCATGTTTATTTTCCAATTGTCATTTTCAGTTTGCCTTGAAGAACCTGATCTTTAAGTTGGTAACAAATAGCTACCGAAACAAGTTGAGGGATTTTTTTTGAGATATAAACCAGTCAGCCCCAAGAAAGACCCCATGAAACTGTAAAACATTTGCTTCTTGTGTCAGTTGAGAATCTTCCCAGAACATCAGAAGACAAAGTACATCAGATGGCTTCTGTATTCCCACTTTTCTGTGGCCATGTTGGGTCATCAGGAGATATAAAATGTATCAGAGTCAGGTAATTTAATTTTCAGGGAGAAAGAACATTTTGCTATGGCAGTCTGATTTGAAAGAAAGGTTTCAGAGATAATGCATCTTAAGTTCTGCCCAGAGAGCAGATGTATATCACGCTTTGAAAAGCCTATTTTTTTTTAATAAGCTCAAAGGTCCTGCTTAACCTATTAAATACCAGAAATATCCATAAGGCACTTGATGACCATCCAGATTATTATTGAAACGTTTCACTATCCAGACCAAAATAGATTTTCTACATAATATATGTTGGTCTCTGGCAAGTAGTAACATGTCAGGAAAATATGCTTGTGTTGAGTGTGGCTGTTTCACTGACTGATGCCACAGAAGAAAATGCTGGCAGTACCAGGAAGCATTGTGTTCCCATCCCATGATCTCAGCCACGGGGTCAGTTATCCTTTTCCCTGTATCTTGTGTTCCCCAAGTGTTCTGCAGAATTTGTAGTGATATGAAGCTCTTACACAGGAAAAAATAGGAAATCCCCAAGAAATCTGTGTTATCATTGTTCCAGAGTCTTGTCCCAGTGTCAGGAACCATGGAAACTCACTCTGGATTTAAAAAAAAATGAATGCAATAAGGAGGAAAAGTACAGCAGTATACAAACCGGGCAAAGTCCTGTGCATTAAGAGAACATTGGGTGTATTTATACTCTGAGACTTACAGGTGAAGTAAGAGCAAGTGATGATGTTAAATTATTAGGGAAATAAATATCCATGTCCGTGTTTATAGAATGTGGTTCACAAAAAAACCAGCCTCTAGACAGATCTGATTTAATCTGGAGAAGGTGTTCACATGTGTGATGAAGATAACTTAGTAAGCAAGCCTTAACCCAAGGAATCTTATATCTGAATGCCTAACTTATTAGGCAGAATGAACCAGACACAAATTTCTACAGATAATCTCTCATCAGTTGCAAACCCAAGACCTACACTGAAAACCTCCATTATCTTCTGATTTAATCAGAACCAAAGGAAGACATTTCAAGGCTACACATTTTGCGGTGCTCACAAGGTTTTGGGTCTTCTTCCTTTTGCTCTGTTGCAAAATTATAAAAATTTGTGTTGGTGTTCCATGGTTGTTAGAGCTTCCATATTGCTTTTCCACTTCCTACCACATGCATAAACTTGTACTTTGGTTGCAAGTTTGTGTAGTCAGATACAAACAGACAAGTCAGACTTGCAACAGATCCATCCCATGTCCTCTCTGCTCCATGCTGCTCCGACTACTGCTTTCCATAGGTACAATAGTGCAAGAATTGTCCTGAGCCGGCAAAGACCTCATCCTTCTGGGAAGAATTGTCATGCCTGGTCACAGGGGAATTTTTTCTGTCTTCCAGATGCTTTGGCTTTGGAAGGTAATCAAGTCCAAAACTTTTCAAGAGGTGCGTGAGGTTTTAGATGCACAATTTGCTTTAAAGTCAAAGGGAGCCATGCAGCTAAGCCTTGGCCAGCAGCTATGGTATGTGGCCTTTCATAACTATAACATTTATTGGTTGGGTGAGCACTATGAAATGCTCTTTGGGTGGGCTTGAACTTCCCCCATGAAAAACAATCATAGACTCTGGGCTGGTAAACACTTAGGCTTGTTGCGCTGCTCTCAGCTCTGCCTTCAGGTTTGCCAAACATCTCAGCCCTTCACCACGTAGCGGCAGCTGAACTCTGATAGCATCAAATGCAGGATGAGGTCACAGCTTCCGAAATCCCACTGATCCTTACCCAAACACCATGCAAAACCTTCAAACTCTGAAAGTCGTATATAAAATATCACGCTTAATAAGGCTATTGTATCATAACAGGGTCTGGGTTTAAGCTTTCTAAAGCCTGGCTGTTTCCTTAGGCACTGATTATTTAGTTTCCTCTAATGTGGGATTCTGTGCGTTGTTTGTACAGCACATTTATGGTGCTACACTTCTAAGTAAATTCTTTCTTCTAAGGAGCAGAGCTGGAAGGTTTTATGCCCCTGAATTTCTACCCTTTCTTTGTGCACAGACAATAGTAATTTTGCTTTTAACTCTGCTGCATTACATTAGAGGAGCTACAAAAGCACATGCGTCCACGTGCCTTTGCTTCTTTCTTTGGGAGACCTCAGTGTGTTTGTTGTTGCTATTTAGAAGAAAGTTCAGGCAGCCCACATCTGTGCCCTTGGCCTTTACTTCTCAAATTCTGTCCCCATGAAGAAATTTGTCATTTAAACCATCACCACTAGCATTTCGCTACCCAGTTTTTACTCTGGAATAAGACATTTCTAAGATTCAGGCTTACACATCACCTGAAACGTTGAAGATCCCAAGGATGTATTCGAATATCTCCAGCAATGCTAGTAGTGGCCACATCAGGATCTGATGTAAAAATAAAACAACAACAAATATAGAATGAGAGGGCAATATTTTCACTGTTTCCTTTTGTTTTCTGCCTTTTAACCAATGCAGGGAAGAAAGCTCAGCAAACAGTGTAAAAATAAACAGAAAAATTAATCCCTCCAGCCTCAGTAAACCTCTTCTGTCATCTGGGAAAAATCCCTCCTTTCCCACAACTGCCCCTGTAGGCTTCTGTCTGTAATTTACTGCGGTGAAAAAATTATCCAGGTATTGTTGGGTCAACATAGGAATTATAAAGTAAATGAGAATGACTAATGTGACATTATACCCCCACTGAACTCTTTCCAGTGGCCGTTTGCAAACAGCTGAAGCCAATCCATCAGCGGATGTAACAGCATTTGTTTCTGAAACATCTGGTCTATATCAATATGTAAATCAGTTCGGCACAGAAGGAAACACACAAAGAGATTTTGATCTAAGTGCCTCATGTTTTTGTTTTTATTGTTGTTGTTTCAAGGAACTGCAACCAGCCACCACTCAGAATTGATTTTCATTTTATTTTTGATGTTTTTTTCAATACTACTTAAACATTCAAATATTAACATCTGATTATTATCGCAAGGAATATTTTTAACATTTTTTTCTGGAATCAAAGTGTTTTCTTACCAAAGGAATCTAAGCCTGTTGAATTCTGAATTAGACTTTAATTGTATCCCTTGTCAATCACTTTTTATCCAAGTGGCATTTAGGGCAAGCAGACCTCACATGTTTTGGCAAGTTAATGGTAAAGTGATTTGGAAAACACCAAGGGAAGATGATACTGTGATTAAATAGCCAGGAAGGGACTTGGCTCCCATTCTTTGAAGGAACTTTCTCCAAAATGTGCCAGACCTCCTTTTCAGAAGATGATGAGTACATTTCTGATGCAAAAGTATTAAGGCTTCCATTTTAAACAGGGCTTAAAACTTCCTCCCTGGTCATGAATTGAACTCTCAAGTTTTTTTGACAACCAGGTCACTTATTCTACAGCTTAAATATGGCTTTGGGGGCTCCTCTTTGTCCTACTTTTGAAATTACTGAAATGAAAGAAGGAAGATGAGGACACTCATTTGTTTATGAAAAGAAAGTAAACAAAATACCTTAAGCATTTTTTAACATAGTGTCTGTTAGGATCTAGATGTGAGTTGAATAGTATTTTGCAACCCACAGGTTTTAAAAGGTTTTTATTTGTTTTGAAGTGTTTCTCCTTGCCTTTAAATATTTCCATACAGTACTTCCAGTCTGAGAGAATTTCTGAACTGAGCCAAAGCTTGAGAGGCATAAAATTTAATTCACAAGAAATTATTATTACAAGGAAAAAAAAAGGAACTGATGAGCTCTTTTTCCTTATCTAGAGAGAGCAAAATATGAAAAGGAAATAAATGGTTTTCTTGTTGAAAAGCAGACCTTGGAAATTACTCCTTGTGGGTAGATTGTTGCATCTACATCAGGCTCTGCCGAATCACTTCGAGTTGTCGGAGAGGGAGGGAAGATGGGCACGAGCCCCCGGAAAGACTGATAACTTAGAAAAACTTTTTAAAAATTCCTTCAGTTCTCACTATCAGATAAAAACATGGACAAAAAGCAAGTGACTCATCTTCTCTTGTTCTCTTCTAATAGTTTCCTCATGAAGTAGTAACAATGTACTGGTCTGGAAGTAGAAAACAGAAGAGGAGAAGGAAAATCAAGGAGGGGGAGAAGTCTCATTAGCTGATCACTGCCTCCCCATGGATCTCTTACCAGTCTAACATGTGACCAAGTTAATACTAAAAGTGTCCCCAAATCAAACTTATCTATACACTTTGCACGGGTGCTCATGTACATTTAGTTACCCACTAATTAGTATGATCACTTTGGTAGCCAAGTGAACATTGTAATGCATATGTGTCTGCTGCATTAAAGTTCAGATAAAGTTTATAGAAGGAGATAATTTCTTAATATCTGTTGTTAGTAAAGAACAGAATCATAGAATCACCAGGTTGAAAAAGACCTCTAGAATCACGAAGTCCAACCATTCCTATTTGCCACTAAACCATGTCCCTGATGGGAAACAAGACAAACTCCCAGGCAGATAAAACTGGAATGGAAGCAGCAGATTTCTTGTATTTTACCTGCGATAATCACAGCTATAGTAAAATGCCAGCAAGAGCATATTCTTATGAGATCTGCTGAAACATGGTCTCAGTGAGCTGTCAGGAATATATGTTTATTTAAAACAAAGCCTTCAGAAATACATAAATGAATGTAGCTGACAAACATTTTGGAAATTATAACTCAATTTGGAGCAGAGGGGGGAAATCCTGTACTGATGTGCTTGATCAAGTACACGATCAAGTACACTGCACTTCATCATTATTTACAGATTTTTGAGAGTAGGGTTTTAATAGCAAGGGCAGTGCATCTACCTGCAGTTTTGGATGAGTGGGGACTCATCTTGCATGCAAGGAGCCGGTATCATTGCTGCATCCCTTGGCATCTGGCATAGAGCATGCCCAAAGCAAATAAAACCCGTGGGCCAAGACTTCTTCCTTGCAGCCATGTATGCAACTGGCCTCCAGCATCGCTCTGGCTGACAATACGTCATCTGTAGCTGATGGAGGAAATACAGTGTTCCAGCTTGCCAAGTGTGCAGATGCTGAAGATCTGCAGGAAATATGCAGTTAAGTGCTGGAAAATTTATCTGCAAAGTCTAGTTGTGCATATGGCCCAGCTAAATGCGTACAAAGCAGGCTGTGGCCAGCAGAACAAGCAGCACAAGTTCTGGCAGCAGGGAGAATGGTCAGTGGCTCTGTGAGTATCTGTGGGGTGATCCTTCCCAAGTCCTTTCATAGCAGCAGGCATCTGTTTCCCCATCTCCTAAGAGGGTGGATTTCTCTTTTGGAAACAGCTATGGGATGTGGGGATGAAAAAATTCTTGGTGGCCACTAAATCAGAATTACATCCTTTGCTACCAGAATTACACCTTCTTTTGCAGAGGTGGAAATGAAGATGAGAATCAATGAAGGAAGAGACTCACAGTTCTTTACTAAAACTATAAATGTTATTTTTATCCATCCATCCATCCATCCATCCATCCATCCATCCATCCATCCCTCATTAAACCAATAAATACATTATGTAACAATGTAAATATTTATTCAGCCAGAAAACTCACTATCTTAGCAAATAAGATGTTTAAGTCTTTTTTTATCTTTCCAAGCCAAATGAGGCAAAAACCTAACCAAAGATGAAAAGTAAACCAGCCTCTTAAATTCTCCGAAGTTGGAATGGTAACACAAGTACGTCTTGCTTAACAGGAGAGTTTTATCATGACAGCTTCCCTGACAACTTTTTATTAAGGCTTAAGCCATGTCCAAACAATTTTCTTCACAGGAGGAACCCACTCCCTTCATGTGTCTACTGAGAAGAAAGCCCTTATTCTCCATTTTCCACCATCCGTGTATGCCATCAAATTCTCCTTGGGTAACTGAGTGTGAAGCTGGCACTTTGGACTGAGTTGCAAACAAGAAGTGCTCTCATATATTATGGGAGAGGAGAGCAGAGCTCTAGTGGAGGTGATTGTGGATTGAACCAGTTTCTGAAGCCTTCATCCTTCCCCTCCCCTTTTTCTATCTTCTCTTTTCCATTCTCTGTTGAACTCTCCTCACAGAAGAGCCCGGCATTGCCAGAATCGGGGCCTGACGGGGCAAGGAGATGAATGTTGTGTTTTTAAAGTTAACAGAAGTTGGTTCCTCAGAGTTCATGCTGGTGTCACAGCATGTGCCGAGCTCTTACACATTTTGAAACTTGATCTTACACCTTGCCTTTTATGAAGATGAAATCCCTGGCAGGTGATTATTTTGCTTTCTCACATCATATCAGACGGTTTAAGCACCAGTCTGCTTGCTAAAAGCCAGCTGTTGAGCTCTTGTGGAGTGCAAAAAAGGAAGAAAGAAAGAGAGAAAGAAAGAAAAGTAGAAAGGAAGAAAGAAAGGAAGAAAGACAGAAAGGAAGAAAGAAAGAGAGAGAGAGAAAAAAGTTCTCTCATGGAAAGCCCAGGCTTTCAGAAAACCTGCAATGGTAAGCTGTTGCTGCTGTTATTTCTCCAGATTTCATATAGGTTTCATTGTAAAACGGTGAATGTGGGTGTTTTGAAACACTGGACCCTGCCTCAATATTAAATTAGGAAAATGTAGAAAGAATTAGGAATCCAAAATTTTATTTTCCTGAAAAAACAGAGAATAGATGCTGGTAGCTGTGCAGCAGCAAGCCCACAAGCAGCGTCTTATGTTTACAAGTGAGCTGATCTCTGGAGAGGATCACTGCCTCCACTGTTGCCCTCTGCACAGTGGCAGCAGGGGGAAAAACACACCAAAACCACTTCTGTGATGGGGATTGGTCACCCCCAAACCCTCGACTGAGCAAGCTGGGAGTGACAACTGTCTTCAGTCTCTCTTACTCTGTCTTGACCTCAGTTGGTATTATTAAACTAATAACATCTCACAGCAGCACACATGCTGACTTATATCTCCTTGGAGAGGTGAGCCTGTGTGTTCTTAGCTGAAGGTAAGAGCTATCTATAGGGCTGAGAGACTCACAAACGGAGGCTTATCCATAGTACCAACATTGCCTTTAAATGTTTGTCTTTTCCAAAGTCCTTGTTCTGGTCCAAGTGAGCCAGGAGATGTGCACTCCTTTCCATCAGAGACAGAGGTGAAGGGCAGGCTCCCAGTGAGGGTTTTGCCCTGCACACACCCAGTAGACCAACCATCCTCATCTTCAACATGTTAGCTGCAACCACCAGAAAAGATCTCAGATAAAAGTCCCTTGTATTGATGCTGTGCCATCTAGAGTAGCACACGAAACAGATGCTGATGCACTCTTCCTGACCTTAGTGACTGCTTTAAAAAAAGCAAATTTCCTTTTTGCAGGACCTTTTTCCTTCTGCCATGAGCTAAAGGAGTGTCTGTCCTGCACATACCCACCCAGAAGGGGAGGAGAGCAATGAGAGACTTCCCCGGTGCAACAGATGTGCTGAGAGAAATTCATATCAGGGCTAAATGGGACATGTCATGTATATAATGTATTGGCGAGGGCTACATAGCATTTCCTTCACTGTTCAATAGAAACAGGGCTTTTTTTTTTTTTTTTGCCAAGACTATCAAAGTAACTGTTTGCTCTTTGCTATGACCAAAGGAAACTGTGTTTCTTCCACTGTCAACAAAAGGAATGTATTTATGTCTCAAACCAGCTTTTCAACACGCACTCACACCCTCAGAAAGCTGTTTTTAAATCATTCTGAAATGAATTCAGTGTCTCTGTGCTGGATGCTCATTTCCTTATGAAAGCAATGACGGGACAATATTTCCCTAGTGCATCTCCTGAATTTGGCCCAGAACAGGCTGTTGAACTGTTTTTCCTTCCTTTTCTTCCTCTAATGCAATTGCTTAGTTTCAGCTCCAGTAAGCCTGACCCCAAACCCATTGCAGTCCATGGTCCATGCAGGCTAGGGTGAGTATTAGCCTGGTTGTAACCCAGCCTTGTGGTAAAAGGGAGATGGAGAAGGAATAATTTTGGGACAGCTGGACTATGTCTGGTACCAGGTTTCTTCATTGCTTGTCTTTATTAGATCATTAAGCATGTAACAAGAGGCTACTGCTGTCTGACCATAGCAAACCTGACATAAACATTGTTTTCTCTATAAAAACACATTTGGACATTCAATTAGTAAAATGAGCAGAACTCCCTGCTGAAAAGCTTTTCTGTCTACAAATGCACCATTCTGAGCTGCCACAGGGGAAACTTGGTTGCTGTGGATGTTCTTTAAGGCCTCAGCACACCTGGGAGTGAAAATGTTGTTCTTAAGATGCAATAAAATCAAACCAATTTTATTATAAAATAAGAATAATTCTGCCATGCTGTAAGCCCCTCGCTTGATCCGAACAGAAATCTAAGGGCACTGGAAATCTGGTGTGTTTGAAGATCAAATATGTCAAATACAAAGTGTTTGGCATCAAAAATCTTGCTTGAAGCAAAGAAATGCAAATAAATTCAGATTGTGCTTTGGCAAACATACGGTCAAATTGTTTTTCTTCTTCTTTGGGACTAATGTTAACATTTCATTGATGTGTCAAGGAACTTCTGATTTGTTGATCCTAGAGTTGGACAAGATTGGAATTGCGTACAGTAATAGTTCTTTTGCTCCTATCTTGAATATCATTGTTTTCCTGCTAGTAATTAATATACCTTAATATGGAGGCTTAGAAGATAACCCAAGTGTGACTAGAAAAACTATGCCTGGAGTAAGTGGTGCTGGAATATGAAATTACATGCCAAAAGCTGGTTTTTTTCTTTGCTTAGATAAGCAGAGAGATTAGTAATGTAGAAGTCCCACTGTACATTCGGCTTGGATGTTCAGAAAAAAAGTAGAAGTCTTGCTATACATTTGGCTATGATATCCAGAAAAAAGTGGGAATAGATAAGGAAGCACTAGTGTGTTATATAGTTATTATATTCTAACCCATCTGACTAATGTATAAATATGTATTTTGACTATTCATATGTGTAAGTATATGCACCATATGTACATGAGTACTTATTTATCCTTTCATTGCTTAAATGACATCTTCTTTCCTAAAGTTTGACCCCCAAAATTGATGTCCTCTATAACTGCGTTATCTTGTTGATTGCTGCCAGCATGTGCAATGGTCTATCAGTGCACCCAAACGCAAATACACACCCATATGCTTTTACACACCCGCATGTACACATAACAGGAAAACTGAAGCTCTGAATTTTCCAAGTACAGCTACACCCTTTCGAGAATTGTTTACAGTTTTTGCCACTGCTACAACTGCATGTAAGACAAAGCCATTTCTCCATAAGGGTCTTGGGGACCCAAAACAGGCCATGACGTTACTGCTACCAGCATGCGCCATCGCATCTATGAGCATCTGGTGGACACATCAACTTCTGGGCTTTTTGTCTATTTGTTTGTTTTCAGTAAGAACAGAAATAAGCAATGAAGCTCTAAAATGCTTTGAAAGGCACTGCTTTATGTCCAGCAACACAACTTTTTGAAAACAATAATTGATTAATCCCTGTATATACATAGTCCTATGAGTATGTGCATGAGATAGTAGTATAAAGTACTCAGTTAAGGCTCTTAATATGGAAAGAAACGTAAGTATCTTTGGTTCTTGTGCAGACACTGCAGGTAGGATTTCACGTAGTTCTTAATTTCTCGCTGGTTCTGACTTATGCTAAGACTTTCAGTGACTGGCTTCAGGAAAGCCAATTTAGATGAAGACATCAATTTCAATCTACCACCAGCACCATTTGTCATAACAGGCAAAAAGACACTACCAAGGCTTGTAGCTGAAGGCTGATGATCAAACACCAGGAAAATAAATTGTTTGATTTCCAAGATACAGTCAATATTTTCTTTTGAGAGAAGAAACAAGGCTGTCTTCTAAAAATGAGAACCTGGGAATGCTGCACAAAACAATACATTTGTAGGTGGCAGGCTCATTGTTTTGTTAACAGATGGATAAATCAAGGACTCTCTTGTTATTTTATTTTTGCAGTGTACTTTAAAAATACTCACACGCCCACTTAGTGCTTCCTCATCGATAACAACAGCAGCAGGGGGGAGACGATGTCACCTTCCATAAACAGGTACTGTGGACATGTGGCTTGTAAAACAGAACAATTTCAATAGAGTTAGAGTCAGCTCAGAGAAAAGGTGCAGATAACATTGCCTTATCTGAAAGTATTAGCCAAAAAATATGCCTGCATATTTGAAGTCCCATATTTGTCCGATCCACACATACTTTGCTGACACAGGGCCAAGACTAACAGCGAGTCTAATTGGTTGTACAGATCAGACAATGATGTTCAGGAAGATGAAAATAATATTGGCCCAATGAGATGTGCTTTGTGTTTAAAGGTTGTAGATTTTCTGCTCCAGCTTGAGTTGGAGTCACAACAGCTGACCGCAGCCAGCACTTAAATGAGATTTAATGTGCTGTTTGGCTCAGGGCAAGGTAACCAGACACAAACATAGAGCGTGGATGAGAGAGCGCTGCTAATGCTTGGTAGAGTCTTTCCAAAGAAATAGATTGTTTTTTTCAGTAAAAACAGTATGGAGATGATATAATTCCTGAATTTTTATGAGCCTTTCCCAGAGGTCTGGAGGTGGTTTCACATGTAGCAAACATGATCTTGGAGAAAGGAAAATGCAGAATACTGAGAAACCCACCAAACCAGAGAGCGATTAAAAGAAAAAAATTGTGGGGAGGGTTAATGCCTGGAAAACGAGAGGGGAGAATTGGTGGCATCAAAGGTTTCCAAACCTCATTAAATATATCTTATGCATCCAGCCAGTAGTCCAAATCTCAGACATTGGTGTTGGCCCTGGGATATTTCATCGTACTGGAGTCATGCCTGTACATTTAATTTCACCTTCAGAAAACACGGCCTCTAAAAATATATCCTGCAATTTTGTTGAGCTTCCAACTGATGCCTGACTGTGTGGTCATTGTATGTACCTGAATTTCTTGAATTTTTGTCTCTTCTCATCTATTGCTGATGGGCATATCCCTCTGGAATTTCCCCTATAGTCACTGGTGAAAGAATAAGTTTTCTGTCTGCCAACACAACTCTTGGCAGACAGTGAAATATCTCCTGGGTTTACTAGGTGAAATATCTGGATTACTGTCACAGCATTCAACACAGGTATCCACTCGTGTCAGTGTTAGCTGTACCCAAAACTGGTTAACAGGATAAATGTCTCATAAACAGGAGTGAGAACAGCCTTTATGAAAACAAGTAGACCTTAAATCAAAGAGAGCTCTGCTAAAAAGCAGCAGCAATTTGTGACTCTTTCTATCTATGAGGATTTTATCTTTCATGGATTTGCATCCCTTAAATTTCAGTCTCTAAAATTAGTCTTAACCACCAAAAATTTGCCTGGCTTAGGCTCCAAGTGTGGTTGAACCACCAACTTCCAACCCTGAACTGATACATCTGCCAAGGCTGTCTCAAAATTGGACACTGTTCATTAAAAAGTCAATCCAGTTTATCTTGAAAGGTTCCATCTTACAAATGTTCATGAACTAAAAAAATGCTTCATCCCAGGCCTCCAAACTTCTTTATCCAGACAGAAGTCTGCTTCTTTTCTTATTTTCTATTCCCCCCATTTTTATACATCAGCCATTTTCATAAGTGAAATTCATTGCTTTAAGATTGTTTTTTTCAAACCACACACATTTCTAGGAGTCACTTGCCAAGAAATGTCTGTAAAAGTATTTCTAGATGTTTGGAATTTCCTAGCAATAGTATGGAAGCTCGGTTTGCTTGAATCTCTTGCTCAGCAGGAGGAAAATAGAACTCAACATGTTTATTGGTATAAAAGCCATCTGTTTGATAGGGATCCTGGAAGAAGACTGACGGTCTAACTCTGCATAATGAAGTGAAAAAAAAAAGTTTCTGCTTCCTGTTGCTCAGAATTAATTATACTGTTAACAGTGTGTTAGAAGTAGGAGTGATTTCAGTCACTACGTAAGCCCAAAGAAATAAACATGACTTTAACAAAAAGTTTTCCTGAAGCTATACCCTCCACAACTTTTAAAATAGTCAGTCATATACCCCAAAACATCTCCATAAATGTGCTCTAGCAAGGATTTTTTTCCTTACCATCTTTGTGGATAAAATATTGGGATTTTTGAGGAAAGTGGCAATCTTATGTGCCCGATCATCACCTGCAGCCTTAAATTTATCCAAGTTCTCATGTAAAGACCCTTGACTTCATCTTGCTTTTCTTTTATTTGTTGATGCTTAGAGCTTCCCTGGGATGTCTGCTGGGAAGGAGCACTATGAAATGGGATTCAGCCCTTCCATGGGAGGAGGATGGTAAATAGAAATGGGAGATCCTCATCAGAGCTGATAAAATAGTTCAACAAAAAAAAAAAAAAAAGAAAACAAAAAAAAGAAAACAAAGAAACCCCAAAACCAAAAAACAAACATCCAGAAATCATGGGTGAGAGCTGGGCTGCTTGAAGCCACTTTTTGTGGAACCAAACTCTCTCTGTTCTGTGATGACTTTCTGGTGGTTTACAGTTAAACATGTTTACAGTTAGCTGCCACATGTCTATAGCTTTCAAAACCACCAACAAAGCATAGACCATGGAAGCCACTACCAATATCTAAAAAAATTCACATAGCACAGGATATCTGCAAACAGGCCACTTGCAAAGTCTCCTGCATGGGGGATTTGCAGAAGAAAGATATCTCAATGCCCCTAAAAAGCACAGAAATCTTCTGCCCTCTCGCCCTCTCCTCTCTCATTCACAGCCCGAGCTCGCTCCAGCTGCAGGATTACTCTTTTAAAATGCAAATTCTTAATGCATTAAGCTGAATAAATACTGACTGTGTAGGTGGACAGGTCTGCTGTACTTTGGTACACACTGGCTTTGTCCCTCTGTGTGCTGGCACGAGTTCCGAGCTCGGAGTTTTTGGAGGGCTGCCAGCAGGGCGAGATGCCACTAGTATTTTCTTTAGTGCGTTGTAAACCCCAGGTGAGTTTTGACACCATCTGTACTCTTGGCGGACACTCACTGCATTATATATGAACTGTTTGGAGCATGTTGAGTGCAGAGGCTCCTGTAATGTCCAGAAGTATTTGGGTGTACAAAGAAAAATACAGCTGAGCTAACAGAGCTTTAAAAGACGCTGACTTGGGTGCTTGATAGCCCCTGCGTAAGGCTTGCTTGTCAACATTACCAGGCAAAATCTATGAAATCTATGCCTTCAACTTGAATATACAAGGAGAGCCAAAATAACACATTATGAGCGTTAATGCAGTTGAAAGTAAAACCGCATGTTTTCCAAAGGGTTTAAAAGCTCATTTGAAGTAGGGCAAAGGGTCAGAAAAGAAGGAGTCCCTTTTATGCAGCTTTGGCAACTGTTTAAAAATGAAGAAGCCCCACTTAGAACATGTACATTTCATTATATCACTGTTGCCCTTGTCACTGGCAGGAAAAGCAGAGATGCTCACTCTTGCTCGGACCCTGAAAACTCTGAGAGTTTCCCACCTTCTCCCAGAAAAAAAAAAGAAAGAAATGGCTCTTTGTTAGAGGCAAGTGGAAAGAGCCAAACCCCAGATGATTTTTATTTTTTAAGGGGATTTTTATGCTTAGGCAATAGGAAAAAACCTGTGCATGTTTTACAGTGCTGTGTGCAAGGCTGTGTTAACTGCTGGGTGACCTGCTATGCTTGGCGCAGCCTGGGGCAGCATCTCCTGCTGCAGGACATGTGGGGCTCAACGAGCCAGGCTGGGGGCTGTGCTGTTAGAGAGAGGGGTGCATGGGCCAGTCCTGGTCCTTGCTGACTCCAGCTCTTTATCTCAGTCCCAGAGGGGACTTCATGGCTTTCCAGTCACAATTTTGCTTTGGTCTTTGCCTCGTTGTACTCTCAGCATCTGTATTTCCTAACCAGTGATGTTTCTTGTAATTACTCAGAAACCTGTACCCTGGCTTTGACCTGACCATTCAAATCCCCCTCCCAACCCTCTGCCACCCATAGCACCCAAGGCACTGATTCCCTTTAAGTTGTCCGAAATTAAGAAGAGCAGGGAATGAGGGACAGGCAGGATGCTCCATACAGAATCATAGAATCACTAGGTTGGAAAAGACCCATTGGATCATCGGGTCCAACCATTTCTATCAGTCACTAAACCATGCCCCTCAGCACCTCGTCCACCCATCCCTTAAACACCTCCAGGGAAGGCATATACCCTGTAGAGCTCCAAAGTCTACAGCCATCAGAGAGGATCAGGGTGCCTGGAGAAAACTACTTTGGGTATGGAGAGGTTCCATGAATGCTCAAAGATGTGTTGGAGAGAAGCTGTCAGGCTACCTGCCCCCCAGGACCATTGAAGCTTTCTTGCCAGAACACCTGGCTTGTAAAAATACAGCAGGAACACCAGCATTTTGCCCTTCAGTGACTGGTTTCCAGTAAGTGCAGCCTTCGGTATGAATTTCTTGGTCCCATTTTAAAGGGCTGCAAATCAGCTGGGAGCAGAGTCAATCCTGCCCATCGCACTGTCCTGGGCTTACAACAAAACTCAATGCATTAAAGATGAAATATTTTAATCAGATTTGTCTGGTTTTTCTCTAGGGATTGGGGGAAAAAAGTGTTTCTGTTGAAAAGAAACATATCCCTGGTCCACAAGCTTGAGCAGAGAGCAAAAGGAACATTTTGTCTGAGGCTTGAGTTAAATCACTGGCAGGACATCACTGCTTTTTGAGCACTTTAACTCAGATCCAACAAAAATCTATAAAAAGCTGTTAAGTTGCGATGAAGGAGAGCTACAGTGGTAATGAGTTTACAGTCCTTTAGGGTAAACTTCAAACTACTGCAGGGTGAGGAGTCTGACTGCTGTTCCCGGAGGGCAGGCAGGTATTGCTGCAATGAAATGTCCCTCATGGACCTTCAGCTTCCCTGTGTCCCTGCCAAAAGCCCCAGAGTAGATCAAGAGTAGATCAAGAGCGAATGTGAGGTGTTGATCTGTGTCTCCATTACAACATCCAGCTCTGTTCACAGTCTGGAAAGGACCCTTGGCTGGAGCAGCGGGTTGGGCTGGTGGTTTTACAGAGATGAATAGCATTAAAAGGTGAGAGAACTGGAGGGACAGAGCATGCTGTGGTGTAAGATCAAAGCTCCCTGGGGAGTATCCGCTGGGCACTAACTAGAGCTTTAGGAGGTCTGCTACCTTCATATTCAACATTTAATTTCCCTTCAACATAATCATGGCAAAGAAGACAAGAGAGATGAACTCAAATAACCTCAAACTGAAGAGTTACAAGAAAACAGAAGTGGGTAGTAACATAGTGATTGGCAGCCAAAAAACATCCAAGGAACCTATCTGTGAAGAAAAGGAGGAGGAAGAGTCCAAGCTCTGCAGAGCTGTCTGCAGATGACACTTATACTAGCAGGGCAGTGTGAAGACCCCTTTCCTTCGGGGCTGTGAGTGGTATAACAGACTTCAGGGACCACAGACTCCTGGCAATGCAGGTGGTGGGAGGCTTTTGCCTGGGGAGGGAAATGATGTTCCTTGAACATTGTGCAGAATCTCTGCCTCCTAGTTCATCTTTGCTTATCTTCTATGGGTTCTTTATAGAAACCAGGGTGGCATTGGCCATTAAGAATAATTTATTCTCCCAAATCAGAATGATTTAATTTAAAACTTTGTTTTCATATAGAAATGGCTTTGACCATTAATATAGAAATTTATGACTACAGAAAGAATAAGGCGGTAGGAGAACACACAAGGTGAATCGTTAGAGCAGTCCAGATGTCTCTCTGAGATCTTCCAGCTTAATACATCCAAGAAGGGGAGCACTGCCAAATCGACTTTGTAGATACTGGGACCAATAAGAGAGTGACAATGAAAGCTGCAGTTGGTGGTGGCAGCTCCAGAGATGCACTGGCCTCTTACTTACAAGTGAATGCAATATTTCTGCAAGCTAGAGATATTCAGCTTCTTGCAGCAGTAAACTCTTTTCTGTGTCAACATTTGCCTCTTGCTTTTGAAATCATAATGACTTGAGGGTCTTCATGTATGAGAGTCTAAATTAAATATTGACCAAGAGGTTTCATGTGAGCTTGAGTGTTTTAAAAAAATCTAAATGAATCCCGTGGGGTGAGTGGGGTGAGTTTAGGGCTCTAAAATGAATTCAAGTAGAATAAAAGATGTTTGAGTTAGAGGTATAGGAAAAGTCCCAAATGGCAGATGAGTCAGCAAAAAAAGAGGTGATGCAGATATAACATTAGGAATATAAAGAGGGTGAAAGTAGAGATAGTTTTCCTGTACCAAAATAAGGAAAGAAAGTTTATCTAATATTCCCCACATTACACCTCTTCAAATATTTGTTGGCTGATTTGCTTTTCCCTTCCAAAGCCTCAACTGCCTGATTTTATTTTCCTGGCTGTGTGGAGAACCAGGAACACCAGCACTATGGATTCCAACATGAAATCCTACTTGCTGGCTCAAAAACCTATACCTGGTGTTGAAGGGATACAGGCATCGATTTTTATTAGAGCTTTATTTGCTACTTTTAAGCAATGAAGAAAGTCTGTTGCAAAGTGAAAACATATGTCCCATGAAAAATATTGATGTGCATAGATAATGCTGTACATCCCCTGGGTACCAAGGGTATGAAACCAGTTAGAAAGTCATTATCAGGGAAGGACAAAATAATTATAAGACATGTTGCATCAGACAAATAGCAGCTGAACCTCTTGAGGTCATGTTTTGCTAATCTGAATTTCAAATAATCCTTGTGCAACACACTAATGGTGAATGCAGAGTCTGAAGAAAGGAAACCAGAACATGTAAAACTTTCCCCAGTAGCAGATCTACAGTTCATTTCTATGAGCATATCGGATAAGTGAAATATGTTAAAGTTCAGTAAAGTTCACTAACACACTGTTCTTGCCAGTAGTGAGCACAGCAGATTGATGCAACGTGCATTAAAAACATCCTCACGTCTTTAGCTTGGTTTTCTTCTTCCCTCACTGTACTAGAAATGGAAAAATAACATTGGAAATATTTTGGTAGTAAAATTAGAGAACAGCAGCAGATTTTTGTTCTGATTGAGTGACCCCATTTTTGTACAAAGTCATAAAAAAGAAGTTTTAGTCATTTCTGCACCTATCCTCAGAGCAAATCAGCAACGCTGAGGTTTTCATATGTTTTTGATTAGCTTTTGCTGCTCATTCTTCTTATTAAAGTTCATTTTGAGGTTTGACCGATTCTCTTTTTGCCTCTGCTGCTTTGGTCCTCCTTCAAAGTTTGGGTGGTTTGGGAAGCCTTCTCTCAGGAACCCTTATTGATGGAGTGACAGAACCTTTCCTAGAGTGGATATTGCTTGTCTGGAAGTGGGGACCAGGGATAGAGTCTCACGCTGAGATGGAGGGCACACACATACCCTTGCCCCACTGCTTTGGAGCTTACACAGCCTCCCAGGGAAGCCAGAGGGCTGACAGTGCCATGTCTGAAAAGTGGAGCACAAGGTATAAATGTTAACATAAATATCTGTTAATATCAGCTGAAAGTCTACTGCAAAATGCTTTAATTGTTTGAATGAATGTTTTCATTCTTTTTTTTTTTTGTGATCACTCTCTCTTCCTTCCTTCTTTCTGACAAACTCTGTTGATTATCTCCAGGTGTAGCAGAGATGAAGGGAGAAATGGAAGGCAAGGAAGTTTTTTGGACTGAAAATCTTTCAAATCACAGAAGTGAATTTGTATGATTTCCACTTCCTTCTAGGTTAAAAACCCTTTTAAACCAAACTGCTTTGCTGTCATTACTGGATCCAAATTCAAATCATTTCAGCCTGCCCTAATTGAAAAAAATTTCTCCAGGGCAGGTGTCAAGGGACCATTCAGAAGTCTAAGGAGAGACCCTATCCCTTCATCAGAAAACAAAGAGAAATCCTGAATATGTATGAGGATGGTCAGAAGCTTTCCCAAGCTCCCACTCCTCTCCTTGAGAAACCAAAAAGTATCAGCTTTAAACCTCATTGGTGCATTTTGAGACACAAGCAGTCATTGTACACAAGACCCATGGTATTAATCACCTCTAGATTTCCCTTTCCTCTTTCTAAAGAGGGGATTTTCTTGTTTTAATGTCAATAAATAGTCCTGCCTGAGATTAGACCGTCAGGGCAGTAATACCAGGAAAAAAGCTGAAATGCCCTGAACGGGAGGACCCTGACCTGTTTCCAGAGTCAGCGCTCGGTCGGTGCAGGTAACCATTGTGGTTTTGCCCCAGATGCTACAAGCCCTGCTTTGTGGCACGGCTGAAGAGAGTGATGGTCCCACTGGTCGGAATATGCAAACAGCTCTAGATTAAAAGAAGCCAGATCACCTCCCAAAATAAATATTGAATTAGGTTTGGGATTTTCTTTTTTTCCGGCCCCTTTTTCATCTCATACTTGTGCTGCTTTAGTCTCGGCTGTGTCACTGGGTTCTTTGTCCCCGTGTCCTGCAAAAATACTCAATATTTCAAGCTGTTGTTTGTACTCAGATTTCTGGTCTGCTTTACCTGTGACATTAATCCAACATATCACCAACAAATAAACTTCTGACCATCCACCAATGAGTGCTTAGGTGTCTTTTGGACATATACTCACAGCAACCCTTTTTTTGCTGTGTGCTTGCTTGGTATGCTTTGGCTGTATGTCTCAATGATAAGAGATGTCTTTTCCTTGCTTATTTTTTCATTTGGCTGTTACTCAGTCTCCTGCATGGCAGAGCAGTACAGCTATGGGTGATTTTCATCAGGATGCTGAACATCCAGAAAGTTTGAATTGAATCCTATTCCTGCCACCCATTTATTACCAACCAAAATGAAGAATTATGTCACACATGAAGAAAAAATAAAAAAGAAAATAAATTTTCAGCAATGACAGATCAGCTCAAAGTTTGACTTCTTTTTAAAGGGGGAGGAAAGGGAGTGTTTTCCTGATCACCAGAATTTATCTTATCTGTTCAGTAACTGGACTGTTGAGGATACAGTCTTCTTTCACAGCCTTATGTTTTTTTAGTAGGACGCAAAGAGAAATCGGCCCTTTGAATTACGACAGCTTTGTGATAGGGCAATATTTTCATGCTACTGTATTTTAATATCCTTCTCAACAGTGACATCTTCTATTCATTAAAGGTAGGTCAGTGAGTGAATCCAATAACATATTTGTAGAAACATAAGGAGCTGAAATATGCCCTTGGCTTTTCAGGAAACAGAGGTCTTTCAGAAATGCCAGAGAAATGAGATTCTATTTTTGCAAGGCATCAATTTTTTTAAAGGAACCCAAAATGTGCATAATCATATTATAGGCAATCAAGGTGCTATTCAGCTACTATATGAAACAGACATGTCATTAGTGCAGCAGGCTAATTGCTTGAGCTTTCCTTGACCTGAGACTTCAACATTAAGGCCCTGGGTGGCCAAGCGATTTTCATAATTTTGTATGTACTCCATGAGTCTAGAGGAAATCAAGGTCTATGATTGCTTTGGTAATTTTCCTTTCAGAACAGATTGCCTGATTTGACATTTTAAGTACAGTATCTTGTAACTCATAGGCAGGGGAACTTTTCAAAGAAACTGCTGTGAGTGCAGTCTCCTGTTTTTCCTTGCTAAAACACTCTTCTGTGTCTTTAGAAGACTTTGTGAGAACATAGCAGCAGATCATGAGAATTGAGTTGCCACTGAGATAAGGTCATGTTATGTAGAAATATGAGCTGCTTAACCTCTGATCTTTCCCCCCACTTCCAATTTTGTAACCTTTCACCATATGTAGTTCACAGCAGAGTCAGGAGAAGTACATGGATTCCTCTTGGTTTCCCCATCAAGAACAGGATAAACTTACTTTTTTCTACCTCTTAGGCTTTTTTAAAATTCACACGGTGCTGCATCACAGGTGTGAGTATCACACTGTGGTCAACTGTAGTTTGTGCAAGAGCAGAGTAGCTGGATATGTGAGTGTCCCTGGTGAAGGAGGAGGCAACAGCCATAGCAAGGCTTTTGCAGTGCCTGCAAGATGCGTTGACGTTTCCAGGCCCTCAAATATAAAGATATGCTTCAACTATTTAGTTCAGTCAGTTCAAACGAGCCATGGCACTATCAGTTATTTGGTCTCTGTGTCTAAAATTTTATCCCATGAGGGGCTCGGGTTGCACATAGTGAGAACGGTTTATCCTTTGGTCTAACAGGATAATCTTATAGCTCAAGCAATAAAGTCTTGCAGCTCTGGATCTAGAGGTACAAGAGGTCTCCAGCTCTCCGCTGGAGCTCTTTTTATACAGAGGGATATAAAACCAAGCACGTGTATGTTGTGCCTTGGCAAGGCAAACACGCTCTCATCTCCAGGCGACATGTGAGTCTGCTGCTCTTGCCACTATCTTAGACAGTCATCTTCTCTGTAGGAAGAATGGATTTAATTATATCACAGTTTCCACTTTTATTAATGCTCAAACAATACTAGCATTAAAGCAAAATAATATGCCAAGTACTGTAGAGGCCACTGAAACGTTTCCTGTTATTGTGTTGTAATGGAGATTGCAGTAACACAGCCGTTCCAAATGACTGCAGCAGAAAATGTCTCTAACCCTCTCCAAGATCCGCAGCCCAGCAGAGCTCTCAGGACTACAGCTCTTGACAATAGAGTTTCTAGGAATTAACATTTGAGGTGGTAAAGAATTTGCCTAGGAGGACTGGGCATGGCTCAGGCACTTCCTTGCTTTCTGAAAGCTTTTCAGATGAAAAGCAGACCTCATCTGGCAGGGCTGAGAGCTGCGTTTTCATTAAGAGCTACAACTTTCCCCAGCCACAAAGAAATGACTGAATTCCTAAGCAGAAAATATTGAGAAATAGAGGGCATAGAAAAGCCACTACTGTTATGAGTGGACTCAGCCGGGTGGGAAATTTCTTATTGAAATTGGTATTTGTGCCCACTTTCCCAGAAAAGCCATGCTTCCGACACAACAGTATTACTCAAGAGAAGAATGACATATGGCAGTGGTTGTGATTCCCAGCAACGTTCTTCTTGGAAGAAGAAACCAGCCATCCATGCAAGATGCTTGTGAATTTTTATACCAGCTCACAGAATTATTTACTCCATCTGAAATGATCAGATTAAAACATGGTCACTTAAAATCTGTGGCTGTCACTGTTGGTTTCCAGTTCCTTCTCTGTCTGGAGTATAGTGTTTTTCCAGTCCAGGTACGGAACTTCTCTGTGGTCCTTACCACCAAATCATCTCCAAAGGAAGGGTTGTGCTAATGAGAGATGCAGCTGAATTTCAGTGACTTCAACGGTGAAATTCCATGGTGGTAGGATTTCCTGCACTGTGATTTAACCAAACTCACATATGCAATCTAAGAGAAACGTGTCTCTTCTACATTTTGGTTCCGTTCTTCTACTAGACTTCAGTATTAACCTTAGCTGATGGCTTAAACATTAATTTCAGAGCGAAGCTCCCAGTGATAAACAGCAACTGAGCTGCTTATAAGAAGTGAGGAGTTAAAAAACCCCCACAGTTTAAATTTTTATTAATCATCTCATTTTACAATAGCCAGTCCTTGGTCAAGTGGTAACTGATGTCAGGGCTATGCAGGTAAATTTACTGTCACAGGAGAAACCGGCAAAGCAGGCTCAGGTTACATGTTTAATATAACATGTTCTGTTTACAAGGTGCTTTAAAATAGCAAGGGTAAAAATGGACATATGAGACATCCCAGGGTCTTTGGACACTTTCAGAACACCAGTAATTACATTTCACTACCCCTAGCTGGCGATGGGCTTTTTGTGCAACTGGTAAGCCTGGTAATGGGGTGTATAAGATTTATTCTCTATAATAATCATTTAATTGCCTGCACACAGAAGTGCATCTAATTTTTAATGTTTCTCTTCTCACACTGAAGTGCCACAGAAACATTGCTTATGGAGAAATAGTAAAGAATTAAGCCCTCAAGTGCTAAAAATGTGTGTGTGTTCTGTCGCTGGATTTTTGCAAGCTATGACTATGAAGCAGATTTACAAGAAATGTGACTAAGTTTTGCAGGAATTACCTTTGCAAAATACATGTTTACAAACAAATAAGTCTATCCTTATGTCTTCAGCTGAAGATATAAAGTACATACAAAGAATTAATTTCTCCAAATGCCTTTTCCTTCCAGCTGGACACTTACTGGGACTATGTAGTCAGTGCTGCATTTCGTGACAGAAAGAATTGGAAGGAAAATCAACTACAGAAAAAAATGCCAGAAAATTAGGAGACAGGCATGTGCATGGGCAATAGAAATGACATTTAAGAAAAAGAGGGAAAAATCATAAAAGAGAGCCGGACTGCATACAGTAGTCTTAGTGTTTGCACTGGTTAAACCCTTTTTATCTCACATTCATAAACACAGGCTCTCTATATGATATAAAACACATTTAGCTGTCATTGAAACACTGTGATTTATGGAACAGAGCTGTCCCTAAGAGGGTAACAACACTTGGTGCTTATTTTGGCAGGTGTACTAATTCGAACTGCTGAGCGGCTGAAAGAACAGCTATTGCTAATGACAAAAGGTTAATGATTTTCTTTTCTTTTCCTTTTTTTTTTTTTTAATATTGGAAATATTTGTTCAGTTTAGGTACTGCTTTATATGTGACCCCAGCTCTAGCCGTGCACATGTCAGCTCACTTTGCATTTGGCAAAAGCAACATTTGAAGAAAATATTATTTTAGTTTCAAACATGACTATATAGCCATCAGCACTGCTGGACTAGTGAAGAGACATGTGTAGACCTTTGTCTTTCCTTCACGTTTGCATTTTACAGGCAATAAACCACGATCTGTTTCCCTAGTAAATTGGAAATGACATGTTGAATAGAAAAATCAGCATAAAACTTATTTCCTCATCTATCTATCAGTTCTGGGTTAGATTTTACAATTCCTCCATGATCATCTAATGCACTTAGTAGCTGAAGCTCCTTTTGGGTTAACAGATTTGTAGACTTGTCTGTGATATCTTAAATGAGCCTATGCTCTCTGCTGATTGCTAACTCTCTGTTATCTCACCACATATTTTGTAATTGTCTGTGGTAATTTTTAGCAGGAGGGAAACTCATATAGTCAAGTCCTGAACCTATATTCAGTACACATCAAAACCTCTTTGGTGAAAGCAGGACACAAAAATTTGCTATATCTGAGCCTCAGACGAGTGCTACAGAAAGGGTCCCTGTTACTCCCTAAGCTGAAGTTATTTCCAGGAACATCCGCATCTTTCACACGTGGCTATTTATTGGTACAGAAAAAGGATAGGGTTCAGCTAGCTGGTCCTGGAGAGCATTAGCAGGCGGTAGTGAACCAGAGATCTTATCCTCTCCAAAAGTGAGAGGTTTTTAACCCTTTTGAAAGCGACAGAGGGTAGATCCCTCAAAAATACAATGCTTTATTGCCACTACCACTATGCGAGTGCTCAGAGAAGTCCCGCAGTCAAACAAAACAAGGCCAGTCATCTGCCACAGGACAAAAATCTCATGTGCAACAGTATCAAAACCAGCAGCAAAGTCCAACAAAAACAACAAAGCAGCAAAATCCTGGCCAGCAGTGAAAAGTAGGTCATTTTGAATGCATCCAAGAGCTGTATCTCCACAAGTAACTGGAGAGGAGCCACAAAGACATTTGTAAAATTAATCATGGAAGATCAGGTGCCCGCCCCCCTCCCCGCCCTTTCATTAACCTTTGGCACAAAAGCATGTCTGAGATAGGCTCCTAATAAGTGTGATTTTTCCTAGATAGTTCAACATTATTATTATTTTCTAAACCACGGTGTTATTAAGAGTCAAGGCTGTTTGCATTTCTCAGCCAAGCATTCTGTGATACAGGGGGAGGACCTGGGCAACTAGATACATCACTGCCTCGTCTGGCTCTTGCTAGAGCCCAACACAAGCAAAACTGCTTAAAGTTCAGTTCTGGTCCCAGCTGGACCATGATGAGGACCAGCAGAGCATCAAGATTGCTCTTCACATCATGAACCAAACCTGTCCAATGACTTGATTAGAGAAACCCACAAGTGATTTTGAATGGAAAGTCCTACAAGAGATTGCAACATCTTGGTAAAATGTCTGATGCCAGGAGAAGTCTCCACTTAAATAAATGTGTTAGACTACTCCTTTTTTTTAGTCTTTGGATAGAGCTGTATCTGGAGTGGTTGCATTAGGAAAATCAGAAGTGAACAAAAGGCCTCCGGGACTTAATGAGCAGGTGTTTGATCTGAAAGCTGAAGTCAATCATCTGTTTACTGGGAAGGAAAGAAGGAAGCCTGGAAAGCAGTAGAAACTGAAAGACCACCAGACATGAAATATATTATTTTTAATGCTGAAGTTATCAGAAGAAGAGGTCGTCAAAGTTTACAAGGAGAGTATTAACAGTAACATCACAGCAGGACTTGAGAAGTAAAATGCATGTAATTTAACATGTTTTGTTTCTCCACCATTGGTCAATATTTCCCTCCAACCAAAGTCAAGAGTTATTTTGGCTTTACTTCAATTTTTTTTTAAGGACTTCTCTCTGACAAAGATGATTAAATGATGAAATATGTAAGAGGATGACTAAAGCATTGGACAAAAAATATATTACGGGCACAGGGTGTTATATCTTGTAACGCTGGAGAGTATGAATGCCTAGGAAAAAAAAAAAAAAGACAGGCTGGCCATTTTACTCAATAGCAAAGAGAAGGGTGGAAATCTGGATGCTGTAAGTGAGGCTTGATCCAGGAATCAAAATCCATAAAACACATTAGCTCTAGGGTGAATGTAGAAAAGAGTCTAGTCCAGGTTAGCCAAATATCTGTGGCTTCAATAGAAGCCTTTAGGAAAATATGCAGCCATTAAACCATTTTTGCTCAGTGTCCTCCAAACATAAAATACTCCTTTAGCTGTTTAAGGTTAGCTTTTCATTCCCACTTTCCTGACCTTCCTTGCAGGGCTGAATCAGGAGCAGAATAAGGAGTAATCAAAATCTCCATCCGCTTTTCTAGACCCATGACCTTGGTGCCAGTTGTTATCCACTGGCCATGGTTTTCCTGCTCATCCATCTAGCTAAGAAAACCTGTAACATTGAATTCACTCTGAGTTAAAAAAAGAAGAGTAATTTAAAAAATTTCATTTGCATGAAGCTTTTTTTTGCATGGAAAATCCCAGGTTGAAGTGTTTGCTGCCTCTTTGAAGGAAGATACATCACTAAGTCACTGAAACTAATAATTGTGTGATATTGAAAGAGTGCAGAATTTACTGGTGCAGTGGGATTACTTTTGTTAAAGCAATAATGCCTCATTTGTTCTTATGACAGAGCTTTACAACAGTTACACAAGCAAGTCTTTAACATCCATCAACATTACTGTCTGGATTGTATTATCTAGGAAATCCCAGAGTCACTAGCCTACAGGTTGAATTAGCTGCAAATTCATTTCAGATTAGAATCCCTTTTGTAAATGCTGCAGTCACTCAGGCAAAACCTCAGAGAAAGCAGGGGAATGTTATTGAATTTTGTGTTAATAATTCTTTCCCAGCCTTTTATTTATTTTTTTAGGGGGTAACCACTGCTTCTTGAAAGGCATTAAGGCATTAAGCTGACTTTAAAATAACAGCACAAACACTTTTCCGAAAAAACCTTCCTTTGTGTCCTTCCTACAGGAATGAAAACCTTTCAAACACAGTTTATAGCGTGTCTGTTCCTCATTTCAGGTGTTTCAAAAATACATTAGTGTACAGGCCCAAGACCAATCACCCAAAGACTCCTTTCCATTTTTTGGTCGTGCTTCTGCACTGGGTTTCTCAAGGAAACTTCATCTTGCAACACATGAAGCAACTGAATTCTTCTTTTCTCTGCAGGGTGGAAAGATCTCAGAAGGAATGAGATGGTCTTTTCCCTTTTGACATAGATCTTTGCACCACAAAAGCCTGTTTTGTGCGTTCAGCTTTTTTTCAGACATCGCTGCTGTGCACACGAGACTTAAACCAAGGATAAGGGTTTTTCTGCAGGTATTCTGGTGTAAATGTAAAACAGCATTGCTGATCAGATTTAGGTTTCTCCTGGACTGCATTTGTGTGTCTCTTGAATTTGCTTGCAAGCAGTATAGCAAAGGAGCCTGCAGGCAGGAAAGAGTGTGTTTGACTTGAGCATTAGAGAAGGTTTGAAGAAAATGAAGTTTGGACTCCAAACCACAAATATTCACAACACAATCCTCATTTGGAGGACTACACGAAGCCAACCACAGGGTAGAGCTGCCACCACATGACTGCTCAAATGTCACCTACAGAGTTTGGGTTTTGAATTGTCGCTGCTGACCTCCTCCGAGGCAGTCCTCAGGCTGATGTATCTTTGGCAAATAATTCTGAACAAAGGCTTTATCTGAAAGTTCACTTGTTGTCCACATTACTCATGTGAATCATTTGCTTGGCATTTTGTTACAGATAGCATGGAGAAATCCAAATTAAGGAGCAGATCCTTACCTTGAGGCTCTTCTTAAAGTGTCACTTCTGTGCAAGAGAGCTAGAGTTCAGCCTAAATGCCTTGTTAAAATCTCTGTTGACAAAATCAGGATATTGCCACTCTGATTCTTTACATTTCTAACCTGTTTTGTTTACATTTTTAATGTAATGTATACTCCTGCCTTCAGAGGAAAAAATGAAAAAGCCCTTTCTCTCTCCTCTCTTTATAAATTATTTTAAGCTATAACAAGATGGGTTTATGTTCTGGCTGAAGAAAACAGACATTATTGTACAAGAAAATACTGAAGCATCTGTTTAACTTGAAACCTGCACTGAAGGTCTGGTCTGTTGAGAAGTTGATTATCTATAGGAGAATGTGGGTCATCACCATTTTTCCTACCAAAAATTAATGAATCCTATTTAGAGCAGGTTTTAGCCTGTCATTGAAGATGCAGCTGCAGATTTCTTTCTCCTAGGAGCTTTTCTTCCCTGATTTGGTAAGTGCCTGCTTCAGGTGAACCACCCTGTTTTCTGGGGACCATAAAGCTTCAATTCCTACCCAAGACAAAGGTGTGTGTGGCTGCCAATCCCTCCCGAGACACACACACTTGCAGACACAGAAATAATGGCTATTTTAGCCTGTCATTCTCTGCAGCCAAAACCTCACCTCTGTTCACCAGGGTCTTTACATAACCTGACCTCCAGAAGCCTATTACATCTGTTTTCTTTGTGCTCATGTGTTTCTAGTATTGACACCAACTTTGCTTTCAACAAAGGGTTCCCATGAACTCCGTCCTTTATTACCAGCTGGTTCTTATTAGAGATTAACCAATAAAAAATGAGTAATACAGTCAGCAGTGTGTTCCTACATGTAGCACTTTTCCATGTGTTTCAATTTACCAATCGACCAATAAAGTCCTGCCCTCCAATGAACTGCATTCCATACCTCACATTTTTTGCTTATTTTGATAAATGTAGCTTTTCATAGATAAAAAGGGCAAGAATCTGGCTAACACTGTCTACTGTTAGCTGGAACATTGATGTTGGTTAGATGAATTAGAGTATGCTACTTGATCTTTTCTCTGACAGCTTATTATGCCTTGGTTCCTGGGCTTCTAAAATTTCTCTTGCAAGGCTCCCTGTCACTGTTTTAGTTAAAACTTGTCAAAAAATTAACAAACCAAATTTCAGGCTTGTTTTGCTTATTTCCTTCAGCACCAAATAGGCAAGGGAAATTCTGAAAGCGTAGACTCTCCTTGGTGCTGTTGCTAAGGTTTCTGCAAGTTAAATTTCCTTATCCAGCATTACGTGTGGTATTTAAGGGGTTCAAACCTGAACGTGGCAGTTCATAAAATGGGTCATTTCTAGTACAAACTTTTGGGAGGGAAAGTACAAAAGCAAATGGCTCCTTAATGGATGCCTCAGAGAGAGAACCTAGGAACATGCTTACAAAGTTGTTCTTTGCAACCGTATCTTCTCTCCTGAAAACTTTTACCCACGTACTTTATTTCAAGCGTTTAAGCAGATGCACTTAGGACAGTAAGATTGCTCATGTGCTTGAAAATAAGCGTATGCATAACTGTACTTTAATTTTCATCATTTAACAAGAGTAACTGAACCCTGTTTGTGTCTCTGGTGTCAACAGAGAAATATCATGGTCCTCATCTGGGACCAGGCATGCAAGCAATATCGGCAGGTCTGTTTTGTCCTTCACAGGCAGAAGAATGGCCTTTGATATAACACTGCCGAAGTGTTAAATTTACAAACTTTTATTTTGACTCCTTCAGGATGTTATGAAATTTAAATTTCAGCAAAAAAAAGTGCCCTACTTGTACCAAGATGTGGTCTATGAAGGACTACTCCTCTGTCTCACCTGTAAAGCAATCCAGGTGGTGTGAATATTATTAGACCCTTTAATTCTCCTAAACCGACATTCCCTTTGACACTGAATTCTGAACTTGGCTTCATTATCACTTTTCAGCAGAGGAATGAAAATACAGTAAATCTTTCCATTAAATCAAGCTGCTGAAAAGGGAACTTTATTGTTTTAAGGTAGTTCAAAGTAGGCTGAAAACTCCCTGTAAAAACAGGCATGAACTCCTTAAACCCCCCTAAGGTATAAATGTGCTAACTCAATGCCTCAATGCCTCTCACTCCTTTGCTACCATTTTCCCGTTGCAGGCAGGGAAGGTTTAGCCTGTAGGAGCATATGATTCAGAAAGTCACTGGAAGGTCACCATGAAAGGTAGAGAAACCTGACCTTGATGCTACTCAGCTATCAGCAAACCTGGGATTTCCCATGACATCTGAGTTATCTCAACTCTGTTAGATGATTCAAGGCACTAAAAAGCACCGGCCATCTAGTTCAAGGTGACAATAAAACTAACATCTACAAATCCTCACTCAGTCCTAACGATGTGGGGGCTTTGCACCTGAATACACTCTCGAAGAGTTACTATGACTTCAGAAAGCAGCCATCATGAAATATCAACTAGAAATAAATGAAATACATTCAAGGGTGCCTTGAGCTTTTTCTTTTCCTTTGGGTGTTTTTAGGGAGAATTCCAGTTCCATTGGAGGTAAGAACAAAACTTTTATTTCCAAGGAAGCCCCAGCAAAACAGAGAAAGGTGTGGATTTACAACCCTACTGTTAAACAGTCTAAATCATTGTGTACACACTCCTTCCCGAATAAGAGAGTGCTTAAAGCACTCCCCTGAACTGTCAACCTTGAGGATGAGATTTTCTTGCTGGATCCTTTTTTCTTGCCTTTTCCAAAAGCCCAAAATGCTTTTTCTAGGTGTTTTTCTTAAGAGAGAACAGACTGTTTCCCAGCTGTTGGTATGACAAATAACTGAAGCCCAGATCCTGGAATGATACAGCAGATGATGGACCCACTGCAAATTTTGCCGGTACTGCCCAAGATCACAGTGTCACTGCAGCTTTCCATGAACCATGTGCTTTCAGCTCAAAACATGCTGAAGCCTTGAGCTGTGGCTTCCTCTAAAACAGAAGAAGTTTCATTTAAGTGCAAGAGATATGTAGCAAGTACATTCCATTTAATAATTGATTAAGTCTTACATGAAAAATAGAGTACAGCAGAAGTTTCATTTCCAGAAAGGGATTTTTTAAATAATTGGAATTAGATTCTGTGCTGGAGAGAAAGCTAAGGATGGCTGATAACATTTTGACAATGATGAGTGAGGCTTTAGGAAATAAATACAGCCAGGATTATTGAAGTCTTTTCAGCAGCAGAGCCTCCAATTCAGTGGAAGCATATGAAAAAATATTTACCTTTTTCAAGTCACCTAATCACTCTAGAAGTCTGGCAGCAATTCAAGTGATGTACACTTAAAATGTCAGGCTAAATTATATATTTCAACCTTCAGAATATGCTGTTAAGAATAATTCATTTGTGTTTTTCAGTTAAAAATTTTTTGAACCTTAATCCTTTCTGGATTATTTGTGGGTTTTTTGTTGTTTATGTCGGGGAAGTACCAAAATAAATAAATAAATGAATAATAGGCAAACCAGAGGAGAACATAAAATGACCAACACATTTTCTGGAAATCAGCAAATATGAAGGGAGGGGAACGAAATATGAAGAAAGAAGGGCCAAGTTGTGACCACAGCATTGACAATATGTAATAAGTCCCATGGAAATTCTCACAGTGCAACGAAGTACTTGAGGATACCCTCAACTTTCAGGACAAATCTTTTCCATTTCAGTCCATTAGACTTAAATATCTCACTGACCTGGGTTGGGAGAAGGCAGCCAGTTTAATAAACTCTTATCGCTGTGCACAGAATTACATTATTATTACAATGCGATGATTAATATCCTAAGAGATGTTAGTATCATCTCTTCGAACAGAGCCGGGCATTTTAAACCCCCTTTTAAATCACTAGGCAATTCTTAATTTTGTGAGCAGTTACTCAGGAGCAGTGGGGTAAAATACTGATAACGTACCATTCTATGCGTGCTCAGAGCTGCATCATGACATTTCTGGTACCTCCTGTGAATGGAGATTGGTACCTCTCTTCTTTTGCTGAACACCTTGCTTGCTCTAGTATTTATTCAGATTTATTACAGTTGTTGCCAGCAGGAACACACGTCCCTCTTCTTGTCCTGCAGCACCGAGCACAGCTGGGACACACACACATCAGGTGTCCCCCCTTGTGGCACCCTCTTCTTCCTCCCCTGTTACTGTCCGGTCTGTGTTATTACATTAATGAAAATAAAGCGAAGTCCCATCCTACAGAGACCAGGAAGGTCTACCAAATGTCAGTTTTCTGATTAACAAGCGCAAGATCTCTACCAAGAGGTATTTTCCCCAATATACCACATATTAATTATTGCTGATTCTGCAAAGGCATGATGACGTACTCCCCCTGCCGGCTTCATATCTGTGCTGGTTAGGAAAAAACTACAGCTCTCTGTGCATTGATCACAGGCAGGAAAAAATGTGTTAGGCTGACACAACGGGTCAGATTAAAATGTAATTGGCAGGATTATTCCTTCTGAAGAGAAGGAGAGGGCAGAGTCTGAGCATGGTCAAATACTTTTGATGCAGAATAAAATGCAAGGCTTGAAAAGGGGCAAAACCCCCAGGCAAGTCCTGCTGGTGTGCTTGGCAGTGTATGCTGAATTGTTGTATATTCAACAGAAAGTGTCTAAGCCATAAAAAAAATCTTTTAACAACATAATTCCTCCAAGACTTTTGAATGTCCTTTCCACCTTAGTGTAATTTCTGAGAGGAGAAATGTCCTCATGGGAAGAAAGAGTTGATCTGGTTATTGGTTTCTGCAGGGGCACCTAATGACAGGGCTACTCCTTTCCTGTTTCTGCTTGGTTTGAATTAATCCAGCTCTGTATTTCTTATGCGCAGAATTCACCTTTCTTCTCTACAGACCTGATTGCTACAGACCTAACTTGTACCTGGCAGAAGACACTCACTGGTTCAGTGACATAAAGGTCTTTATAATGAAGTCCAGGAGAGAGGAAAGAGGGAGAGGCAAAATACTTCTGCATCAGTGGGAAGGAGCATATGTCTGGGATATTGAAGAAATTGTGCCAGACCCAGGGGATGAAACTGCAGGTGGTGGGAGTTGGGAGTGATACCTTGCCCTGGGGATGACCACGTGGGACTCCCTTGCGCCTTGGCCACGGGGTTGGGTAGAGCTTTTCCCCACCAACTGTACAGTGACACAAATTGAGATGGCTCTAGTGTCACTCATATGTTGCTTTTTTTGCTTCCCGCTCCAGTCTTTCCCTCACATCCACTCTGTTGTTTCATATTTTCCCCATAATCCCTGACTCTACTGAACCACAGCACGTGGAAAGGCTTTTGTTCCTGGTCACTTACATTACATACCCTTGGTTGTGGTAATTGTTTGTTGTCATTGTTATCCAACCTTGTTCTTCCCCACAAAGGGAACAAAATTAAATGAAATGCTTCATTTCCAATTTCAATTTCTTTGCCTTTTCCTTCCATCTATTGGAATTCAGCTGTCCTCTCTCGGCTAGATTAAAGGACCTTTAATACATGTTATTTTTTCTCTGTGAAAATACTTATGTGCTGTAATCAAGTCTCTGTTTGATCTTTCCAATAAACTAAACAGACCAATTTCCTTAAGTCTCTTCCTATCACACCCGTCCTACACATAAAACAAATGGTTTTGCAAAGGGAAGATGTTTTTTGGTAAAACAGCTTGCTCTGCTTTCAACAGTCATTCAAGACTCTCAATGCATCTTCTCCAAAATAATACACAAAGAGGCATTTTGAGACTTGACTGCCTTGACTGCTCTCCATCCATTCCTTTGAGCTGAAGAGATGCCATCTGGCAATGGAGTTTTGGTCAGTGAAGTCGTGTAGCTTTGCACACTCTTTGGGGAGCTGTTTGTGAGAGGGATCGACTGTAGTTGAGTTCAAGCTTTGGGTCTGCATCAGCCCCAATGCCTGTGGTAGCCACTGCTTCCCCAGCTCCCCTGCTGGACATGCCGCCTGGGGACAACCCCTTACATCCTCATCCTAGGGGCCGTCAGCCTCTATAGGCCACAGTCCTGTGAGGAATGGAATAAAACTGACACAACAAGGACCCTGTGGCCCTGAAAGCAGTGTCTCTCCTTTGCAGGGATCAAGAGTGGGGTCCTGAGACAGCTGTAAAAAAAAAAGAGAAGGGAAAGACCTGGCGCCACTGGGGTTTGAGCAGGGTCACCCCACAGCTGCGTGTCCGAGATGCTGGTGGTGTCCCCCGTCCTGAGTCTGGGGCTACGAGGGAGGCTGGGGAAGAAGCTTGAGGGAAGCAGTGGGCTCGCAGAAAATAAATCACAGCGCCTTGGTGCTGTCACTCTGCCCCAACTGGTTTCGACAAACAAAACTTCACTGTCCACTGACAAGAACAAATAAACCGAGTCAGGAGAGACTGAAATTCACAGGGGATCTGAAATATTTACCTTGATACCTTATAAGGCCGCTAACCACTTTGCTGCTTTGCAGCCACTGACAGAATAAGAAAAAAAAAAAAAAACCCAAAATAAAAATCTGCCTAAAATGTTTGGGGCTTTTGACTTGTCCAACTTGTCCTGGCAAAAGCATCAAAGCAGGATTAGAACAAGGTTTTAATTATACACGCTTTCTCTCACCCCATTTCCCCTTCTCCCCTTCAAATCTCTTGCGTTTGATTATAGAGATCAGTGAAGTGAGCCAGATATTGCAGCTAATATAAATGATTTCATTCAAGCTCCTCCACCAAAGACACAACAAGCATTTTAAAAGCTGTAGGTGAACTTGCTCTCAGCTGTGCTTGTTCACCAAGTTGGTCTGCTTTCTTTCATATTTTTGCAAACCGCTTTCTTCAAAACTACCTGTAAAAGTGAGAAACTGGTGCACGCCACCAGCGCCAGACAAATAAATAACCAGCCTCGAGAGGAAATATCCATCATCTGCTGGACATCAAATAAATCTTGCTCCCCAGCATTTAGCCAGGTTCTGCACTCCTTTTGGCCAATGCTCCTCAACAGTAAACTAGCAGTAAATGAAAATATGGGTACATTCACTTATTTAGTAAGTATAAAATATGGCAAAAGCTGCAGTAAGGAATAAGATAATTTCCTTACACTTTTTCCTTGACTGCACAATTGCATCAAGGCTTTAAGCAGACTGTTGAAATAGCTTGAATTAAAGTTCCTAAAGCAGCACTGTAATAGATGTGCTTCATCTGTGAATTGGACACAGTGGGGTAATTGTAGCAGTGACACACGGGCGATTACTTACTTGTGTTGATCAAAGGAAACTCATCCAAAATGGGTGAGGCTGGAAGGGATTTAAATTGTGGATGGGTCTGACAGCTCAGACTGACCTCAGCGGAAGACATTGGCTGTTTTTGCTGTGCTGTGCATTAGGGCAAATAGTCAAATATGCAGCCTTATGTCAAACTCCTGATCTTTATAGTTAGAGACATATTCTCTGTTGGAAGTAGGTAAAACCTTTTAATTCACTGAGGCTTCAGACTGAATTACAAACACAAAACTAGCTTTGCCAAAATGTCAGTTTTTAATGGCAATCTCCCTCCACTTCGGAACCAAATTAGTTTGGTATCTTGTTCATGAGGATGAGGAAAGGGAAAACTCTTGCCTGAATAGTTCTGTCAGTGCCAGGGTGACTGTATTTTCTGCAGCCACAAAATTATGTGCCTGATTAATAAAAAGTGAGAAATAAGTCTGCTTGAAACACAAGAAGAAAATTAGAATTAAATACCTGTTTTGCTTTGCTGCTTGTCAGACACTTCATGTACTTTTTTAAAAATAAACTTCTTCCCTCTAAAGCCTCTCCCATTATTTTAAACTCCATGTGACTCATAGTTGTGCTGGACTACCTTCACCCTAAGCGTGAAATCGTGGATTATAAGGCTACTGTAAACGGATTTATTACTGAAAGTACCAGCTCTGCCTATGTATCCTGTTTTCATTAGCAGTTAAAAAGAAGCAATTGCGTGTGTGTGTGTAAACACATTTAAGAAAACCTACTTATTTTCCTTCTTTGTTTTTATTTTCTTTTTTAATCAGAGATTAAAGTTTTGCTTGGCTTCCCATCTCCAAGTCTCTATAGAGGCACTATAAAACCCTGCCAGCACACTGGAGGTTTGTTACTGCTGTTTGTCATTACCAGTCATCCCAGATTAGAAGAACTCCCTCCAATGTGTCTTCAAGTTGCCCAGCCCAAGAGTCTTAATTAACACCACAGTAATGGGCTGGGCAACCTCACTTTTTTTTCCACATCATGGTTTTCAAATGCCTGACTTTTCAGCCTAATTATATGACTTTAGTGCATCTAACGTGTTTGTTTCATGTGGGTTTTTTTTGTTTGTTTGTTTTTTTGTCGCAGGACGTATAGCATTTTTATATAGAATTCATCTTCATAAGGGATGATCCTGTTCCTGCTAGTCTTGCCCCATCCCTTCCAGCACTCGTGTCAGTCTTGGTGCTGTTGATTATACCTCTAAATCCTAACTCCACAGTTCTCTGTGTGTGGGAGACATAGCTTTCAAATTCCTACTGAATTTCCTCAGGTTTTCCGTAAAGAGTGTAGGTTCCTATATTCATGATTCAGAGCTCCTAATTAAGAATACAGCAAACGGTTACATACTGTTTCAGCCATGAGGCTGAATGTATTTTTACTGTATTAAAAGACAAATAACATATTTTTTTCTTTAACTAAGGTGGCAAAGTCACTGACTTTCATACACCCTGAGTACACAGAATTACTGGAGTAGGTAGGAAAGTCAAGAACTGACCAAACGGAGCAGCTGCATAACAGCTAATTTGGGGCACGAAGTTTTGCTGCTCTTTGTAGAGCACACTCACCTACAGGGTACATAGGAAGAACTATTGCAAATAAAAAAAGCCAGGATGCCCAGATTTACAAAGGATGGAAAATGTTTTGCTGAATAATTTTATTTTGAAAAATATTGTTTTAGTGAGAGTTAGTTAGAAACGAGACTCCTCTGAGGAAATTTAAAGCACAATTATTTCTTTTCTTTTTTATTTTGATCCACATGTCCATAGGAAAACACTGTCCCTGGAGGATGGCATCCATGCTACCCCCAAATGCCCAGCTGAAGGCAAAAGAATGTGCCTCAAAATCCAGCAAAAGACCTCAGAGAAAAGGGGGTGCTTTCATTTCCCCTGAAATTTATAGGACATATTTTCTTTCCAGCTCACAAGTCATTTGGGGTCATTCTACCAGCTCATGCTTTGAATTTGTGATCATTATTTGGTATTTGTGCTGAGAGCCAACTTTCTTGCTCTGGAGGCTCGTGGTATGAACTTCTCCCAAGGAAGGGAACACCAGCAGCCCCAGGAACACCCATCTGCCTTGAGCATTTCCTTTTTCCTCTCTAATTTGTTTCTTTGCAGCCGTGGTGGGAAGGCTGTAACATACTTTTACTGAGGAGGTTAGGAAGGCAAAGGGGACAAAATGTGCTGGGGCGAGCTGGAGAAGGAGAAAGTGGAGACAGAGCAGCCCCAAATGTTGTGCTAAGGAAACAGGACCAGAAAAGACTTGCAGACCCTCGGCAAGAGCTGCCAGGCAGAATTACACGAGACTTTGGTCAGTGCTGTATATCACACTCAACACAGAGGAAAGGCTGTTTGTGATGTACAAATCTTAGAAATTACTTTCGGAAGCCTTATTTAATAAAGTGACGGGATGTTTAATGATGACACCTTGTATGCTGAACATAAAGGAATTATCAGGGTAAGAAGGTCAGGCGCGGAAAAACTCCAGCATGATAGTTGGCCTCCTACAGGCACCACATCACTGCTTTTTGTGTGTCTGCAGAGCAATATTCCTTGGGAGCAGCTCTTGGGTTGGGTAAAATTAATATATTGAGGACCTTTAGGCAGGGAATCCAGGATCCTCTCTATGTGATATTCAGGTTTGTTCCTGATGCCAGACAGTCCCACTGGCTGCTGAGAGGCAAGCAGGCCCACTTGGAGATCTGGATGAAATTTAGCTACAAAGGGGTTAAATTTAAAACCAAGTCCATGTCTTCTTTGAAGCCTACCCATCCCTTCCCCTTGCATCCTTTTGGTTTTCCATTGATGGAGCCCCTGGGATTAAGGAGGTTAGGGGTCTTCCAGGTCCATTGCCCAGTGCTGGAGTCTGGGGTCAATTGAATGGTCCAACTGGGAGCCACCTTTCAGTTTTCCCTGACAAGGATCCAAGCATCCTTCTGCAGACACAAGGCAGCAAACAGTCCAGAGGTGCAATTTTTCCATCAGTGCAACCTGTTATTAAGTCATCCATCGCACACTGCTCCTCCTCCTTTACTGTCACATCTTTGCTCAGAGTCATGCCTCTAATTTGTCATTCTCAAACAGGCTGAGAAATCCAGAGCATGGGGACTTATTTTTTTATCTGGCCTACTTATTTGCACCCCAAATCATTCCTGCCACCAGTGCTTCCTTTGAAAAATCCTGCCTCAACTCCTTCCAGCATGGTAAACTAAGCCGAATCTGGTTGCACTGGCTCATGTCTGCTCCGACCAATGAGCTGTAACAAAGCATCATCTAGAAACAAACTACTTTGCTGTAACAGAGGCAGCCAGAAATAGTCAAGAAGAGAAAGTCTGTCTGCCGTTGCTGCCCTAAAGTTTTCTTCCAGTATCGGGTCACCGATCTGGGAAAGGGCCCAAGTCCCAGCAGAATGATGTCTCTGCTACTAAGATTAAAAGATAAGGACATCATTATCCTTTCTTTTTTTTTTCCTTCATCTACCTAATTCTGTTTTACCATTATTAGTCTATTAATATACTCCCTCTAGATTCAGCCTGTTCCCAACTTATTAGATTCCCTGATTTCCTTTTCCCATAGTTCAGGAAAGGAGGTGAATAATTTGACTTCGCAACACATGCTTTTGCTGTTACAAACCCTCATGCTACAAAAGCTCACGCAAACCTGAGTTTCAAGTAAGTATCTGAGACAAGAATTGAAGCAGAAATTAATATAGTCTCAATGACAGTCTTTATCACTCATATTTAGCTTAAGACAAGCAACGAGGTTAAAGTGACACTAACTTTCCCAATAGATTAAAAAAGCCAAGTGACATTTTATAGGGGATCCTTTGGTACGAATGCATAGGTGCTCCTTTGAAAATGTGACACTTGATACATGTCCTTCAGTGATTCTAAGGAACAGCAAATGTCTTGTGTCCCATGATATGAATAAACTATTTGCATAAACTAAAACCAAACAGACAATTAAGTAGATTTAGAATTAGAAAGCACAAAGTCTGAACAGATTTCTGAAGCTGAAATCAGGACTTGAGAAACAGTCCAAAATTCCACAATCGTTCACCAAATGGCTGGATCTTCAAACATCTGGAATTTAAAACTTTTAACATCTCTTCTCCATAAATTTTAGCCACCTCAAGGTCTTTCCGCCACAACTACAGCTTTCCTGACATGTTTTAGTGCTTGAGGTTAAAAATCACACTTTACCTCAGCTCTGTCAGGGTCAGATTTGTGGAGGGCAATTCTGTTGGGCAAGGTATCTTTGAGATTGCTTAAAGATCTGTCACTTGGGGAAAGAAATAAGACTTTTCCACAGATCCTTTGAAGAAGAAGCTATTTAAGTGAACAAAAAGGGCTGGCTCAGCTTGCAACAAGGGAAAGAAATAGTGAAGCTAAATTACCTAAACAGCATCTCAGCTCCTTGCAATATGGCATTGTTTTGCAGCCAGATTAAGTGAGTAGATTAGAGTCCTTGCCAGGGTTAAGACCAGTCACATCAAGACTTAAACAAAACTTAGTGGGTAAGCCAATTTTCCCAGAAATCTCTGAAGACTAGCTTTAGGAATGATGGTTTTTCCATTCTACTTAGCAGTCCACAGCACAGTTTCACAAAGCTTTTCAGTCATTCCAACATTCAGCTTTAATGGGTGGTATTTCCTATTTTGACTGGTACAGAGCTCATCTATACATCTAACATGTCCAAAAGGTCTTTTGCCAAACCCTTCTTTTTTCTCACTTTCCCTCCATGAGTTTTAACAGGCAGAAGACACGTCCTTGTTCCCATGTCATGGTCAATACATCACCTTCATTTTTTTCAGCATTTTGTGTATTTCTCTTTTGACGCCACAGACTGCTTAAATTAAAACAACACGGTGAACCATTGGCATCTTAGTTCATGGTTCAAAGATCTGAGTTCTTACTCCTAAAAAAAAAAGCCCATTCCCTAAGGAATAGGGTTGCTCCTAATGTAGCTGAATTCCAAGAAAAACTTGAGGTGTGGTCTTTCTGGAGACAAATATTCCAAAATTATTGCCTCTGAGTCTGGTTAGGGTCAAATTAAGAGCTGTCATAAAATACCTTAACGCTTGTGGAGAGGTACCCAGAAGCTTGTACTTCTAACATTTCTTACAGATGGCCCAAGTCCAAAGGTGTCCCTCAAGTTTATTGAGATCACCTTTTTTAAAAAAAAATCAAAGATCTTGGTTGTCACTTGGCTGTGTGGTGTTTCTTTAAACTCTCCCTTCACTTTGCTGTGCTGTGGGATGCTTGCAGGCTGCCGCCTTTTGTGCCTTTTGTACTCTGTGGCCCTCTTATGCGTTCCCATCTCAGAAGCTGGACTATCCCAAGCAGATGCACACTGTCAATAAGAATGACAGCTCTGTGGCAGAAGACCAATAGCCCTGGGCTGAAGAGCAACAACCTTGCTGTTTGTTTATTTGATTCTGGCATGTCAATGAAGACGTATCAGATCTTGCTCCTTCCCATTGTGTTCCTCCCTGGCCTTGGCCCGGGCGAGAGCTTGCATGCATTACATGTGACAGTCCAAGCCAGGAGGTTTCAGGGAAGTTCCCTGCATGTCTTCTCAACTCTGAGAGATCCTCAGCTGCTTCTGAAGTCCTTGTGAAGTTGTGATGTTAACCTTGATGTCCTGGCCAAATTCCAATGTAAGTAATTACAAACTGCCTATCTTATTTCAGCCTCTTATGTCAACTACACGGAGTGTACTTTGGCTTTGACAATTTTTCTACATTTTTCTGTCCTAAATAGTTGTATAACACTGCTTTGTGGAATTACCCTCCTTCCACCTATGATGGCTGTCCAGTTTGTGATGCATATTTTGCTCCACAAAGAAACAAAGAAGAAATGAGTCTCCTCAACTTCTCACAGTATATAATGCTCTTCAGACAGCGGAGACATGACTTCTCCACTAGGTCTCTGCCTTCTGACAGAGGATGAATGGGATTGGGAAGATGGCTGCCCTGTTCCAACTATTTTTGGATGATGGATGGCTCTGTAATGCTGCTAGCAAAAGTCATCATTCAGAGCCTTCCCAGGAGTACATTACAGCACGTAGCTGCCTCCACATCAGAGACCTGCAATCAACCTTCTACTACCAGATAACTCACACAAGATAAAATCTCCCCCCTCTACCCAATGGTGAAACACAGTGTTTGCAATGAGTCCTTGGGAGGAAGGATGCAGGAGGACACCTCAAATAGTTTATATGTATTATTCCCGGCTGCTGTTCAGCTACTGTCTGCAGTAGTCTACAGAAATGTCGTAAAGGAGCTAAGCTGTCTTCTTAGTGGTTCAAAAATTGGAATAAACTACCCTTCTCTCCAGCAAGAATCCTCCTGCAACCCTTTCTGTTTTGCCAAGCCAGTTCTGCCTTCTCTGCCATAAACCAGCTTGTCAATCTGCCTTATCATGCCCTGATCATGCAGGGCTCTCAAGTCCAGATTTCCCCCAGGTCTTAACATCTCTGACCCTTGGCCAGACAGTACAGGAAATGCGTAATAAAAAAGTTACTAGAACTGCCCAGCATGGTAAACGCAGGGACATTCACGCACCCTGAGAAAAACCACAGGCGCAGCTGCCTGAAGTTAAGACATTTACTCTTCTTCAGGTATTTATTATTGCTTTCTTCCAACCTGTTTCCTCTCTGCCATCTGTCTCTGAACAGGAGTGCATTCCAGATTATCCCTGATGCTTAAAATGTGGGAAGACAATGACACAAAAGGCAAACTGTCTGCTCAGAGGTCACGGGCTTTTCTGCACATCTCTACTGTCTACCTAACATCTCTGCTTCCCACCCACTCCCCATATTGTAGAATTTCCATAAGATTTCTTTGAAAATGAAGGAATGCTACTTCACATACAGCTCTGGTAAACCCTTCCACTTTAATATTTTTTTAGCAAGAGGGCTAGAAATGAGCGATGTGTTAGAATACAGTGATGTTTGGGGATTTGGTGTTTCTGCCCCATTTTAAAAACTTATATCCAAGTACACTGAAGTCCTTGAGATGTTTCTGAAATCTTAGACCTTTTTACTTAATTCACTTCTGCAGGTCTCTTTTTTTTTTTTTTTCTGTTTGATGTGAATCTAATTGTCTGACACAGATCTAGTTGGCTGTCAGAGCTGGTTGGAGAAAAGGGTGGATTTTTACTTCCAGTTTAGTTTTGAAAACTCAGCTTAAGCAATTGCAGTTGCACATCTGAACATACCTGACTCAGGTGTGAAAATAAGGTACATATACATGCACGAATGCACATTCAGTTTTCCTGCTAGGGCAGGCAGTTATAGTCTTTTTGAGAATAAAACCTTTCCTCTAATACACCTTGCTTGATTCTGACCCACTGTACCCTGCCAGCCTGGCATCAGTTGGAGATCCTACAGCCAAAGCAGGCTGGTGCATTGATGCTTTATAGCTGCAGCATCAGAGGGACAAATCCTCCAACCAGGTCCTTTAGTGTAATTACATGTGATTGTCATGTAAGGCAGTATTTGAAGTAGTTAAATGGTTGTGTTTTGTTACAGAGGAAATAAGCAGTCTGAATCCTTCCTTTCCCACATCCAGGCACCCCCACCACATCTCCCCATTGCACTGCAGAGGCACTAAAGGCCATACACATGAAATCTTACACTGAACCTGCTTCCTTTTTCCACTGCCATGTAATCTGCCACATCAATGCAGCTTCCACCCTAGGATCTGGAAATTCTGTATCCCTTTACAGAGATGGCCCTTTGATTTTTCTTGGACCCGGCTGTGTTTTTAAGCCTTTCTGAGATAGCTGCACAGGAGCAGGAAATTCTGTAGACCCCACTCTCTCTCAGGAAGAGGAGATGGAGCCAAACTCCTATTAGCTCTTCCTTTTCATTTGTGGCTGTTTGAAAGAAAAAAAAAAGGATCAGACAGAAAGGAGTGCTAGGCACAGGCATTTTCATTTGACTTCTTTATTCCTTTTCCCTTTCTTATAGTGTTCAGCACAAAATGTTTCCATGCGTGGCCCATGTCCAGGTCGATAGCCACTGATAGGCAGGCGGAGGGTATCTCTCTGTAGAGCAGCCTGTGGGAAAGCAGAGCAATTGTTAGTTCTAGATGACTTTTCAGCTTCAATGCATGAATCAAATACTTGAATCAAATTATTATGTGCAGCTGTGAAAATTGTGATCGTGAAATCTGATTACAATTCCCCCCCTCCCTCCAAAGGTCAGTGACAATATACAAAAGACCTTCCCTTCTCTAATGTAAATATTTCATGAGACAAAGTTAACTTTCTCCATAAGCTTTGCATTTCTCCAGGAAGGAGGCTGGGCAGTGCCAAGAGAGTTCAGAGCTCACATGAGGTCAGGACAGAGACGCGCTATTCTCTTGGCAATTGGTTACTGATTTTTGGAAATTATTTTTTCCCTTGGCTGCTTGTCCCCCTCACCTCACTAACCATTTCAAGATAACTAGTGCTAATCCCTAAAGGACTGTGTTTTGTTTGGTTTTCCAACAAACTTTTAATTTGACCATGAACCCCTCCACATCCATTTTCTGTGCACTGAAAGCCGCATCAATCTCTACCTTCAGTGATTTTCACTTGCATGTAAGCACACAGCATTGTTTCCCTGCACAAGATGTGTTGCAATGACACACATACAGAACATAAAAAGGGAACTCCTGCTATTTGTTTTAAGAACAACACATACCTCAGCATCATCCCTCACAGTGCGGTCCAATCTTAGGTTGCATCTTAAGTCTTACATACCCATTTGCTGAAGTGAACGGATCCACTTGCTGGAGTGGAAGCAACTCACACAAGTAAAGTATTACAGAATTAGCTTTTAAAATGTGTGTGGATCTGCAAACTGCACTAGATGCAAATGCTTTCCGTATGCAGAACATCTGCTGCTTCTGGGCTTTCCAGGTGGTCTTTGCTGACAGAATGTCAGCTTGGTCTCCTAGTCAGGCTGCTCCACTGCAAACCTGGAGACCTGAGTTCAACCCTTTGCATGGCACAGGTTTCTCATGTGCCGTAGAGAACAGCAGTCTGTAAAGACAGGAGTGATAGGTGGGAAGATGGAAAGTATGGTAGGCTGGGACCTGCTGGGAGATGCATTGTGTGTTGTCCCTGCTCAGAGGGAGCAAAACCTCCCTTCCCCCCATTTACCCCATGGCTCCAACACCCCTGGGAGTGAAAACTGATGAAATGGATAAAATAGGAATGTAGAGAGTAGAGCACAGCCTGGATGGTCTTCTGCAGGACCTTAATCTGACAGTACACAGAAACCAGCCATGGAGCACAGAAGTAGTAAAGGAGCATGATTAAACAGGGAGGAGTGGTACCAGCTCCACTGCCCTCAGGGTTTTCTTTTTACAAACTGAAAGCCCCTAAGCTTTTTGTGAACTTGGGCCTTTGGATTGGCAATTTGCTAGGCTCTCTGCCAAGCCATGAGGCCAGATGTTCCTGATGTCGTTTGAAAACCACTGTCTCAGTCAGTAAATATCACATCAGTCCAAGCTTAAACCTGATTAAAGGAAACTTTGGATTTTCCACTTAATGAGGAAGGGTGAAAGGTAGGAATGTATGAGAGATTGCTTTTAGCCAAGAATGAATCAAGAAAGTCAGTGTCTTTATTTTACTGACTGCAACTTCAGTGTAACGTGGTCACCAGCAAGTCTAAAAATTGTTTGGTTTCAGTCAGAAGATCCTCCCAGAGTTCATTTGGTTCCTGAGGATTATAAATACTCACGTTTCTTAAGTTAAGAGACCTAGTCTGGAAAACTGCACCAGAACAAGCTCTCTGTGAGAAATTCCTACTGCTTATTGCTTCCATTCCTGATGCTACAAAGATAACTGCCTTCTTCATTGTGGTGTTAAATCTCCTTGAGTTTAAACACATGCCAAAGAAAGGCATCCAGATATTTTAGAATGATGTAAAGATTAACTGCTTCTTCTGTTTTGAAAACCTAAATAAATCCGCAGGCAGTTCTAGTTAGGTTTTTCCCTTCTCCAACTCTTCATCCTCTATCTGTACCAGAAGAGGAGCTGGACATGTTTTCCTGACAGCATTGTTTTGATGCTGTTGAGGCAGGGTCCGAACAGAGGCTTTTCTCAATTCTTACACAAAATCTACTGAAGATGCTGCCTGAGAGGACATACATGTATGTACGGTCATGAAACATTCCCAGCAGCAGTAAATGAGAGTGTTTGCAAACAGTAAAGATTCAGACTAATTTGAGCCACTTTCTGCAAGCATATTGCAAGCTTCAGTTTCCTAAAGGGTATATATTTACATTGTTGTTTTAAAGTATACTTACAAAGGCATCCTAGACTTGACAGCATTTCCTTCTGATAGACCATTAAGAGATATTTCCAGCTTTTTTACTGGGATTTAACCAATAGGGGAAGTGGATTGTTCACGTTAATATCACACCGGCTGTTTGCATGGCCTTGCTGTGTAATAAGATGTAGGGCTTGGATGCAGATTTATAGTAACTGATCCCACAGCTTGAATTGAGTCCAGTGTGTCCAGCAATTTAATACATCTCACCAGTGTCTGTAAAAATGGCTAGGATAATGGAAGCTTATCTGTCAGCCCATTATCACTGCACTGCCTACCCTCTTGGCAGTGCTTTGCCTAAATGATTTTGTTAAACCTGAAAATCTCAATGTTTAGGGTATTTTTTTGGCGTAAATTCTCAGGAGTATAAAGTAAAAACAGAATATTTAAATTTTCATGTGTGCTTAGCCCAGTTTATAAACACAGATGGGATTTCAGTTAGTGTATGTCCAGATACACCCTGGACAACATTTTTGATGAACATGTCAAATAAAATTCCGTATGGACAGAGCAAGGAAGTGAGTAGTTGGGAAGTGCATTACTTCAATTTGCCTTGTGCTTGGCTGAAGTATCAGCCCCTCTCTCTTGATCGTCTCTTACCATGAACAATAAGACATGGCACAATGATTAACTGGCTTTTAATGCATGCCTCAGGTGCAGAGGGGACTGACTTCAGCCACCTGAGAAGTACATTTATGTCTGGCAATAAAGTTCCTGCCAGGGAATTGAGAGAAGTGGAAAAAAGGAGAAATATCATTGCTAAGCGCTGCACAGGCTCAGAAGTCAGGCCAAGAGTTGAGGCGCCCTATGCATCATTTTCCACCAAGCTGCTGTGGGTCAGGAGAGGCTGCTGGGGTTTGAAAAGAAGGCAGATGATGGGCTCCTGTCCACCTCGTTGTACAAATCCGAAGGGAATATGAAGCCCTCGGTGCAGAGCCGGAGTGCTCTCCCTCAAGTTGTGAGATCTGTGGCTCTCAGCTGAGAGAGCATCTGCCAAGAGAACTGGAAGGGCAGCTGGTGCTGCTGTAGAATTGACAGAGCAGGCCCTGGAGTATCTCCTGTGGTGGTGAAACCGATTCAAGAAATTCCCATCCAAACCTTTAATTACACAGCTCTAAGGGTTCTGTGTTGCAAAGGGAGTTCAGGACAAAAATAAAGCACAGAAACATCTCTTAGAATCAGACAATCTCACTGCTGTTTCAATGCCAGAGGTAATGCTGAGGAAAACACGTGAGGAACCTCACCTGTAGGTAGGAAAAAAATTCATTTGGTAATAGCTCCACTGAAAAGTGTAGGAGCTGCGAAGAAAGAGGCTGGGGATCACAGCTGTTTAGATTTTATTTCTTTATAGAGGAAGATGGTTGTATAGATTTCTGCTTGAAATTGCTCCTCAAAGTGTTGAGCTGCAGGAAAGCAGGGAATGTGGAGCAGCAGAGGGAGGGACAGCCTGGCAAGGGCTCTAGAAGAGAGGCAGCCAGACTCATCCTCGCCCATTAAAAAATGCAAGAAATTTCCAACCGTTTTCAGCATTGGAAAGATGGCTAAGTGCACATGACTGTGTGGTTGCACAACCACACAGACTGGGTTAGTTGTTATTATGGGGGAAAAATCCATTATCTTGTTATTTTTACTTCTTATAATTTTCCTCCTTTGGAGGGAAATTCCACCAGTACAAGAAACCCAGAAATGGAGTAATTAGGTAAATTACTGAGTATAAAAGTGAAGTGTTGGTAACTTTATCAAATCTCCTGGAAGCTGTAGGCAATTCCAGGGCAAGAATTCACATCCTTAATGTCAGATAGCCCAGTGCAATACGCAAGTTCGTGGTGATATGTATTAACTGCTTTAACAGTAGAGGGTGGATATAATTTATCTCACTTTCATTGTACAGCATGCAATGTGAAAAATGTTCTGGGCCCCGAATGAAGTAGTAAAGCAGATGAGATCTGATCAACTACTTGGTGAGAGTTAAAAATGACTGTAGGAACATTCAGAGGCATTCAACAAACCATTAAATGCTTTTGTTCCTGGCAGCCTGTAATGGCCAATTCGATAGTAGAGAAGTAATTTATTGAACTACTTTGTCCTCTACATGCACATGTGTGATGTAAACAGAGAGATAATAAACAGCAGCTGGGGATCCCTTTTTCATGCAAAAGGGAACTTGTTTGAAAATTTTCTTACTTCCAACTGTAAAAATGTTTACTTTTTTCAAGCTAAGACAATAGCCTTCTTATTGCAAAACAACGTTAATCATCATGAGTGACAGCACTCAGACAGAGAGATGAAAAAGAGTGGAAGCTTCAGCCATTTGTGATGGTTTAAACCAATCATTTGAAATCAGACAATGTCAGTTCAGTTTACTACACATTTTTATGTAAGTAGTCAACGCTGCTATTAACAGCTGGACTTCAAAGTTTAGATGGAGCAGGAGTCTTGAGGTCTGTGCAATGTTACTTTTTCCCCCCGCCCCATCCATGTAGTCATTAACGAGAGTTGGTTTACATGAACATCAAGTGCTGATAAGGATGTCTGAGTATTGACACAGAAATTGCTCAGTAAAGAGAGCAATTTATAGGAAAGCCAAGTGTAAGACATTAGTCATGCACTATTAGGGGACACCGAAGTTTTACAGAAGGATCTTTTGAGCTCGATTGGACTTGAACTTAATAAAAGCAAATTCCAAAGGAGAGGTTTCCTTTATGTTGGCCAAACATATTAAAACAATATTGCTCTGAAGGTAATAACTGCAGTTCAATTAACCTAATTCTGCCTTCATTGGAAACGCAATTATTCTGAACAATCAGAACTTAATCACAAACTTACAACTATTAAAGAAGGTTGAATGTTGAAAAAGGGTTATTCTCTAATATTTTATCTGCTGATAAATGAAAAAATTTAAAATATTACTGCTATTGCAGCAAAATAATTGCTGTTTAATAGTATTCATAGTATAATAGAATGTAATAGAAATAATAATACATAAATAGGAATCACATAACAACAGAATTTTTTAGTTTTGCATTTAACTGACGTTTTAGGAAAGAGAGGCCAGTCTCAGAAACTGTGGTCTGGAAAGCCCTCTGGATACTTTATTTAGAAATTATTTATACTGATAAAAAAGAAACACTGAATTAAAGTCACATTTCATATTGAGATTTAAAACAAGCTTAAGCACTTTTCACAGAACACACTATTAACTTGTAGAACTCATTGCCACAGTATTTTATGGAGACTAGAAGAAAAGAACTAATTTAAAACTGGGAAAAAGCATCCATCAATGACTATTAAAGTCCAGATACAGAGTCCAGAGCATGAAACCCCATACCTGCTGACTGCCAGAAGTTGAGAAAGTCCAGAAGGGAAAGATTATTTAATATCAACTGCCCATTGCAATTTTTTTTCCAAAGGCATCTGCTGGTTCCTGACAGAACCAGGGTGGCAGGACAGACATACATTTATTCTGACCAGGAGAAACAGGTTACAATTGTCCGTCTCTTGCAAAGCATTGGACTTGCCTCTTCCAGGCTGGAGTTTGTGTATCATTTAGATGCTACAAGGCTTCACACACTGCAGACTGGACCAGTTTCTGGGCTGGCATTTACCAGCACAAACAGCAAAATCATCAGCATGTGGTTTAAAAAGAAAGCATCTTTTAGAGTCCAAGCATGGACATGAGAACAGCGTTGAATTTAGATCTGTGAAGGATCTCAGGCTGGGTACCACATGTGGCTTGGCTGATGCTGCTCTGTGTGGATGCTACCCAGGGAGCACTACAGACAGCGATCCATGGCCCCGAGGTGCACCCGCACACGCAGTTTTGGATTTTCAGTGTGACAGCACCTGTTAATTGTCCAGTTAGGTATTACCTATTAAACATTTACTGCCTATTTCCTGTACATGTCTGGTGAGGCTAGCAGGAAATTTAGAACAAATTAAGTGGCAGCTGTAATCCCTCACACTTCCAACAGCCTCCGATATTATAAAATATTAGAAATTGATGTCGCAAGTAGCAGATACTTTTAAGGCAGCAAACTTCCACTGTGTCCCCAGCCTGGTCAGCCTAGGAGGTTAAATTACTCAGCTGGTATCTCTCCGCTTACGCTCCCTGTCTCTCCACCCACACTTCTGGTATGTTTGATGGGGCTCTTTCATCCCCCCCCACTGTTCCCACACAATTTCACATGTGGTCTGAGTGGGGCACTTCCTGCCGTTAAAAAAAGCAAAACCAAGACCCCTGCAGAAACAGCCTGCATGCAGAACACCCAAGTTGACAGAGTGTGTGAGAGAAGGACTAATCCATACCAGATGAGCAACAGCAATAGCCCTACCGAGCCAGGCCAAACACAGAGCAGAAGACAGAACAATCCTTTTCTTCCCCCTCTCCCTCTTCAAGTGGACACTTCAAAACACTAGGAAAATATTCCAAGGAGCATGCCCCTAACTTTAAACTGATATTGTTTGGGTTAAGTTGCCTACCATGCAATGTTCTTTCTTCACTTTCAAAATAAACCGTAGGAAGCATTAATGCAAATACTATATAAACACACATTCATTCCTACATTTTAAAATCTGCCCCAGTGCTCAAGCTTCAGTTGCTGTTTAATTTGATGCGAGAACCAGATGTATCTTGAAATTGCAGATCTTCACAACCTTCTTACATGTAAACAGGAGGAAATCTGATCCATATCTGAGACAGAGACCTCCAGAAAGTAAGCTGTCGAACTCTACTCCTTGTCCCTGTCTTTTGGATGTGCTTATCATTGGTTCTATTTCATTCTGACTTTGAATTATCAGACTGAGGAATGAAAGTAGACTAGAGTCAGTTTTTTTGGACAAAGCTCAATAAGAGCTTTTGGGGTTTTTTTTCTCCTAACAGTAGTTAATTAGTTGGGACCTATTAAATACTTTAATTTTTGGTATTAGCAAAGCAGAACTATGAGTTAACACATGTTTTCAGTAAAAGAAGGAAAAGGAGAAATCGGAAATTAAAAATTCTTTGTGATGCATTATTTAAATAACTATAAAGAAGCTTTGAATAAATATAAAGACATGAATACATTTATTGACTGATACAATTATTCTAATATCAAATTAATCTTTCAGTTGTCTTTCTAAAGAATATGATTCAGAACACCATATTTTTAGTTATTTGAAAACAAATTTTCCGTTTTTTCCAAAACATTCTATTTATTAAATATTAGCTTTTTACCTAATATTTTCAAACCTGGATGGTTTTGAAAAGCCCAGAACCTGGGGCTTTATGACAAAAACATCTGTAAATGCATTGGAAAATGTTCATTGGAAGTTTTTTTGGGGGGAAAATAATTTTTTTAATTGAAATAAACCTCTTTAAATAATTATGCCACCTTCCCATAATACATTATGAATTTAATGCTTAGTTGGACATTTCAAAATATAGTTACTGACTTGTAGTTTGAGGTCTATTTTCAAACCTCTCCCTCTGTACAAGCACAATGGATGAGCTGTCACACCTTCCTGGGTGCTGGTGCTCTGGGACCTTGGGCAACTGAAACTCCCCAGGACCTCAGAGGAGCATTTCAGTGTCTCATCTGGACCCTGCGGCAGTTATCAAGGAGCTGCTAAGTAGCAATGAACTCCACAAGATCTTTCCCTTTGAAACCCCTGTGTAAAGTAAATTCACGTCTCTCCATACTAACCTACAGTGTAAAGAGAGTTTTGAAGGATGCACCATCCCGTCATTTTGCTGCACTGAATACTGAAAGAAAACCCACAGTCACTCTGAAGAAAATGAGCCCCTGTTTTCTGTAGTAGCTCAGTATTTCACCTCTCTCTTGGGCAAAATCTCAGCCTCCAGATCCCTTATAGGTCATTATTTCTACAGGACTGACTATTCTGGTTGATCCTGGATGTGCCCAAACTGGTGTGTTCCCTCAGTTGCCAGAAAGAGCTAAATAAAGCCTACTGGGTTACATATCCACTTCCATAAGAAGTGCCTGAATATATGTTTACACAATGCTACACCTGATGACAGCTCTAAAGCCATTACACTCTAACAAGCAAACAGTTCACGTTAAAGCTCAGCTTTGCTCTATATTCTTCACAACAGACACAGTAATGGTCCAAAATCGACTTTCCTTTTCACACTCCTTTAGTGCTTATGGCCAAAAGGAGTATGAAATTTCCCCCAAGGAAGATCAGAAATGGAGAAAAACAGCATTAGTCATGTCTTATGACACCTGGGAGATGCTGTTAGCATGCTCCCTCCTCCCTCCTCCTCATCGCTTGACAAGGACAGGGATACACAAATCAAGATCTTCGGAGCTGTTGTAGCAAACTTCATGGCTTAGCAGTGATTTATTTCCTATTTTTGCTGTCTTGGTGCTGGCATCTTGTGACTTCTCAGAGAAACACCACATCATCTTTCCTTTCCCCCATATAGATCTTTACTCTCTCCTTTGGACCTTCCTTTGGATAGACGATGTCATGCCCAGTCATGGGGACTGCAACTACAGGAATGCACCCACTCAACCTGCTCATATGCTTATTGAAGTCATGTCTATTGAACAGCAGGGGTTAACGAGGTCTGTTCAAAGCAGGTGTTTTCTTTGGGTGGCTCAGTCATCCACTTCTGGCTCATTTGGAGGTGAGCAGAACAGCTGGGATGGGGAGATTAAGAAGAGGAATCAGAGAAGATGGAACTTGTCCCCCTGAAGGAAAGCAATGGATCTGCAATGACTTCAGTTTTATACCCACAAAGAAATAGTGTGATTTTTCCCCCCCATCACCATAATGAAATAGGATCCAGATTCTTGATGCTGAACCACTTCTTTAAGATGTGCTGTAATATAGTTGCCATAGAGAAAGTGCTGTGGACCGAGAGGAATGGGAGACAGTCCTACACTTACTCACCATACAGAACTGGTTTTCCACTTGTTACGAGGAGGACTTGTTTCTATATCCTCTCTCATCTCCATTTGTACCCAGCTGTGGGCTCTTGCTGCTGAATGGTCTGAACACGCAACTGTAGTCACTGGTGTGATTCAGCATGTGATTGACCAAAACATGAGACGTATGTAAGGCCAGATCTTTCACTGTAGATTTTGATGTACAAAGGTGCAAGTTTTGAGATTATTAAAGTATTTAAATTTCTCACACAAATGGGAGCAGATTTGTACGCTGAAACTAAGGCACTAAAATCTAACCAGCTGACTGTGTGCATACATGCCTTGGGTCCCACTTCTCTTACCATTGTTTATTGTGCTAATCTACTTTTATGTAAAGAAGAAAAAAGTTCACTGGCAGTTGCTCTCTCCTATGAACAAAACCCCTATTCTACATTTTAAAGCCTGCAGCTGAATAAACGAGAGAACCTGGCCTTTCTTTACAGGCAGGGGCTGTCAATATTATATGATGCTGGAGAAACACAGGGAGAAGTGAGGCAAGGAATGAAACACCAAGATTTTCTGTTTCAAATACCAAATGTCTGAAGCCAGTGTTAGGCCGTGCCAACACACTGAGGAATGAGTGAAATGTGAAACATGATCTCCCTAAGACGCTGGAAGACATAGAGGCTGGATTCTCAGAGTGTTGCTATTAAAAGCCCATTTGAAAATGTAGGTTCTCCTTTGGGAGGATAACAAGTAAAATGAGTTTGCTAGTAAAGATTATGTTTAATTCCATGTTTAGGATGCCTGGGCAGAATATCAGGAACAACAATACATTCTTAGTGTTTCTCCCTTATTGGGCTTTCTGCAAGATTTTGTTATTGTTATTGGTTTCTTGGGGCAGGGGGCTGCCATTCTCCCTTGGGTGCATGAATGGCTGAAATGTCATTAGCTGCAATAATTAATCTTTGCTTCTGTGCAGTTTTGAGAAGCAGTGACTTTATTGAATAGCCTTCTATTTAAATGTAAGCCAGATGCTGTTCTTGTAGCCACCACAAACACAAACTATTAGTTTTAGTTCAGGTCATGGCCAGTTTAGTTATTTGAACTTCTCTAAATGGTTGTGACTCCCAGCTTGGTGAGGCCAGAGCACTGAGTCTAAATAAGGCAGAAAATCATAATTTTTAACCCAAACTTTAAAGCCAGCAGAGAACCATGTTACTATGACGTAGTAAAAGAGTTAAAATTTTCAATTCAATCACACCGTGTTACTATCTTTCTTCTTTTAATTTCTCATGTTTTAGCTCAGCACCAGTGTTTGTAGCATATTTGCATCCACAGACAGGTAGAGCAAAGACTCACTCCAGCAGCTCTGGGTGGAGCATGGTTTGTGGGGAAAAGTCACCCAGTCTTTGCCATTCCTCCGAGGACTTCAATGAGAAGACAACTTGATCCACACAGGGTCAGCTCCTCTCAGATCCAGACAAGTGGTGGGTGATGTCTGCAGGATAATTGCTGTGCAGTTGGTAAGTGCTTTGTGATGGTCATATTCACAAAATTCAGGGTCCACTGAATTGGAAATGAGCATAACAACCCAGATTTAATGAATATGGTGCCTTGTGTCCAGAACTCTACCCACAAGCCTTTCTTCACATATCTGGATATCGTCATCTAAGGAATGACATGAAGGAACTTCTTCCTTGCACTTTGCCAAGACAGGCTTGCAGCAAAGCAGCATGAACATTGGATCTGGCTCTGGAACCTACAGAGCTTAAAGCATGTACAATATTTTCCAATTTCCTGATGGGATCCATGTAATACTAATAAAGTTTAACTTTTTACCTAGATCATTAAAAGTGTTGGCAAGAGGGTGTCAGTCATGTCACTGAGCTGGTTGCTGCATCACTGTAATTACTGTTAATCAACAGCATCTTGGAGCTGTTCTGCTCAGCTAACAGGTTCCAAATGGTTTGACGTTGAAGTGAGAAAGAGATCTGCCTCCCCCCATCTTATAATCACACTTTATACTGCACATTAAAAATCTACTTTCTGATATCTGATATCAGATAATCTGGGTATAATTAATTCCTGAGAACATTTGTCCCCTGCCTTACTTTAACAAGAAGGAAGTGTGATATTCAGATTCTTTCTGTTATTAGAATAAAAAAGAAAATGTATTAAATTTTAAAGTCAATAACTGGTGGAGTAGTAGCTATAAAGGTGTCAAATTCTGTGAAGTATGGAAGAAAAGAAGCTTGGGGACTTTATACCAAAAAATAGATCAAAATCCAAGTGTTCAAACAGTAACTTAATTACTGTAACCCATTGTGGATATGAAACTATTTCATCCTTGCTGTCTTGTGAAACAAGACTCCCAGCTACTGAATGGTGAGGAACAGATGGAAGGGTGTCAAGAATGATAAAAAGTTCCTGACTATAAATGTAACAAATAGGTTAACAGAAAGGAACGGCGCCATGCATATCATAAAAACCTACTAGGCTTCTCATGTTCAGATAAATCTTGATTTTGTAATGGGATAACTTTGGAGGCCCCTGCTTTGGGTTTCACAAGTGATTAGATCACTGATGTATGGGACAGGGGATGGGAGAATGGAGGAAAGGAGGAAAGGACATGCCCGGGAGGCCTTAAATGACCTCTGATAACTGCTGTTTGATACAGTGAGAAAAGCCTGGATAGATGGTGCAGGATCATTATTATTTTATTATTGATTTTGTGGTGGCCTCATTACAAGTTGAGTTTGACAGGAAACTAACTTGCCTGTGCAAGACCTAATGGAGAGCCTGAAGAAGTGACAGGAGAGTGGATTAGCAATGCTCATCTGTTATCTTCCCCAAAACTGTGCTGTCTACCTCCAGGCAGAGCAGAATGAGGACTTTGACAGACCCTGGGAGTTGTCCGCAGAAAGTTTAGGGGGGATGTTAAAGGTCCTCCAGCAGTGTTGTAGAATCCCAACACGATTTTCCCACCATTCCTGTGCAGGAAAACCAGCATCTTCCCCCTTCCCTGTGACGGGGAGCACCATTGCATGAGCATTGTAATACCATTCATTAACTTCTACATCCCACTTTCATCCCCATTTTTTTTCATTTCATTGCAAGAGTGAAGCTTTTTCTCAAACAAAAAAATCTCTTGAGAGAGCTGTGTATAAATAAGCAAGGCCTCCCTTTAACAAGTGAAAAAACCCATTAAGCTTAATTTTGTGCAAGGCACCCACTTACTCATTTTTCTTCACACTGTTCATTTTAACACTGAAAATACCCCAGAGCTCTTGAAATCCTCAAGGTATATTTGCAACACAGAGGTCAGTAACTTGATCTCAGTGCTAAAAAGACACTAACAGTTCTTGAGGGTAAAGGAAAGCTCGTTAATGATTTTAGCAGATGAACCAGAGGTGGGGGGGGGGAGGGTCAGCCGGTAAGTCGTATACTGCCCTACAAAAGATAACCTTTGACATCTCCTGACTCTCTGAACTGCAGTGCCAGCAAAACCCCAAGTCCTTGTGGGACCAATAAATCCTTGGGTGTTCATATCAGAGATCCTATATCCCAGCTATAAAACATGAGAATCTCAACACAGCCCAGTAGTTAAAAGTCATCACTGATAAACGCACTAGGCTTCCTTTACTGACAGGCTGGGCTGTGGCTCTGAACTCTTTTTCTTCAGAAAGGAAAAAATCCATTTCTATGATGAAATTGCAAAATAACCAAAACAACACATCTGTAGGCCAAACACTGCCCTCAGATATGTGCCTGCAGCTTGTGGAGAAGTCAATGAGCATTGGGAGTGCTTATCTGAGGGTAAGGTTTGGCACTGAGTCCCCTCCATCCATTTATTCAGGCACAGAACACACTGCTGAAGGCAACTGGCCCCAGCAATGCCCGAGCGTCCTTCAGAAAATGAATTCTATCGAAAGGAAAATAAAAACTTGAAGCAAGTGGTGTTTGGGTTAGGAAAATCAAAAGATACTGTTATTTTTATTTTGAGGAGCAAGCAGCATCTGTGGGGAGCGTGGGATGTTGCTATTTGGAAATCTATGTTTAAGATGTGTTTCCCTTCCCAGAACGGAGCTGTGATGTGATGCAACTGTTCCGACCAGTGAGTGTTTTCATGCCAACAGCACAACTTTTCTCTTACAGGACGGTGAAAGTACTTCTTCAGTCCCTGGCTGCCTTTTGCTGAGAGCTGAAAAGCCAGTCTGAGACAGAGACCTACTGCTTAATGCTGGTTGCTCTCCTCCCAGTCTGCACATGACTTTGAGGGGTGAATTTTTCTGCCTTAGCTGGCCTCTCCTTAAAACAAACCTAATAATAGCTTTCAGATTTAGCAATTAGGAGATCTCTTCAGCCTTGCATCTTCTTCTCACATTTGGGCCTTCACACCCCCCACCCTCAAATCCAGTTATGTACATGAGAGAGAGATCTCGCAGGTAGTATGATGTGAATTATCCAAGAGTTCCTTTCCTTCCTTATTTAAATTCACTAATATAACAGTTAAATAATTACTGCTGTAGAGAATAGTCCTGTTCACTTAATAGGTCTTTTATTTCACCTTTGCCGAAGAATGAAATACCTACTTCACTCAAACTTTTTCTAAATCCAAGAGAAGCTTAACAGTATGGAAAAAAATGTGTTTGGGAAAGGAAAATAAGAGGTAATTTCAAATCAGTGGTAATTTCAAAGGTCTTGGTTTGTATCATAATGTCTTTTTTTACAGTTGTTTCTGGCCTGGTAAGCAGCGAAATTTCACCAAATTGGTATTACCAGGTGGCTGGGAAAATAAAACTTTTATTTAATATTATAATGTTCAGTAACAATGATAATGAAAAGTCCTGTTTTACATCCTATAAATATGCCAGATTCTTGTCCAAATAATAATTTCCAATTGCTTTTCTTTCCATTTTCCTGATCATCATCAACATATGAACTAAACCAAAATGAAGATATTATAGAAGAAAGAAAGTATTAGGATCAAGGGTCATGAGTATTTGCTCTTGCACTGAACCTGAAAGGAAATCTTCCATAAAGAAGTTTTTCCTGAAAGGCCAGTGGGAAGTTAACAGGAGCATTAAGATGGAAGATAGGATACCTATAAAAAGTTATATTTCAAAAGAAGGATGTGGGAAGAAAGGGAAGTAGGGAAGGAAATGGTATTTTAAACCATATTAAGGTAAAACATAGGTTTCCTAATTCTGAAAACCTTAATCAGTCCTCTTTTAAAAGTTAAGTGAAATGGATTAATCCCAAAACATTGCATTAAGTTTGCCACAGTTCCTGCTCTTCTGTTTGTGTGGGTAGGAGTTTCACAAAAGATCTCAGTAATAATAATCTTAAAATAAGGACAGCAGCCCAACACACAGTGAACAACCCATCAGTAATAAACTGGAGTGTGTAACATAAAGCAACACTCCAATAACAAATTAGTTAGTGTGTGTAGCCCAGCACTGAAGGACAACCCAACAATAACAAACCAGTGTGTGCAACCCAAAGCACTCAAGAGCAACCCAACAATAACAAACCAGTTTGCATGCCTGATGGGAGAAAAGAAATTCAGCAAGGAAACAGGTTTCAGTCTGAATTTTCCAAGGGGTTATTTTTATTAACAACAGTGAGTTAAACTATTAATGTTTAAATTAAGAATAATACCTTCTGGAGCCCAGTCCTGCTGCCATTGACTTTAATGGGACTAGGAATGGACCCAAAGTACCCTTAAGGGACTTAACCAGAGAGGAGGACAAACTTTTACCTGTAACTAATAAGCCCACCATGGCAAATGGAAATTTCATTCATCTCTGCTGGAGAATGTGAGATGGGGAAAAGAAACTATTTAGGTCCTGGCACCCAGACTTTGGTTATGGTAATCTCTCAAATGTTACTGAGCTGATTTGGGGTTTAGACCACCTAAAACAGGGATGATTTTTTACCTCACTGTTTTCATACTGTGGTGAAATTTCAAATAGGCTCTTCAGATGGGATAAAAGGGGGGCTAGATCCTCTACACAGCTGACATAAATAATGGATAATCTTGTAGTGCATGAACCCTCTTTCAGCATTCCTTCACGAACATACGGATACACACACACACTGCCTCCCCTTTTATGTACATTATCATATAAATATACTATGGTTACATTTTCAAATCTAAATTCATCATCTGGGCCTCCCTGTGTAGAAGCTCTCACTGTCAAATCTAGCTCCTCGTAACCCGCTGAGCAGTATCTGAATCCTGAGGTCCTGAGCACAGCCCTGAGAACTCAGATCCAGCCAGCCTCTTTGAACTTTGCAGCTTGAGTTCTTCTCTGATGCAGTTTATACCTCCCAAATACAAACCAACTGAAACAGCAGACACCTATCAAAACTGATCCTTAGGAGAAAGCACGGTTTATTGGAGGTAGGATGCTATTGAGCCTGAAATACGTTCTTTAGTAAGTGAGGATATTAGCCATTCACTTAGTGTCTCTCTTTTCTTGGTGAAAACAGGAGGAGTAGCTCAATCTCTTACCCCAGAAGCACATCTCAACAAAAGTCTGGGATTCATAGCGAAGAGGCTGGATGGAACCACCCAGAGATGCAGGAGCAGATCCAGCATCCCATGAGTATGTTCCATCCAATACAGCCTTTCTTCTGTCTTGTTATCTTCTGATGAAGTGAACTGGGAAAACACCTTCATTAAGGAGACATTCTGCTGATGAGCAAGACAGGAAGAGATCTGGATTAGCAAGGCAAGGGAAGCACCAGGAAAGGGAAAGCTTTCTTTTTGCCCTTAAACACATAAACCGTAGTGTTATAAACTGTGGTTTGGCTCACACGTCAATTTTGCCCAGTCGTTACCGCAGAGTGAATCTTTATTCAGATCAGTTTAACTGGAACCAGAATACAGCTGAAGGTGTTTGGAAATTACTTTCAATCTTCAAAACTCCAGAGACCTGGCTGGGAGTGTAGCAAATAGATCAAGGAAATTAAAAGGAACATTGGGGTCACTACTAGAGGTCAGGCGAGAAATAGAAGAGTTGACCTTGATTAATCAGAAACATGATGCTGTTGAGAAGAGAAAATATTTTGGGGTTTAGACTCCTGGCAAACAACAGCAAAATACCAACAACTGCCATTGGTTGGATTTTTTCCTTCCAACCAAACCAGAGGAAATTCCTGAACTGACAATGAATAGGAACAACGAGTGAGTCAGTACCCTCAATGCCAGAAATTCTCTGGATTTCCTAGCCAGACTGATGTCTTTGGAAGGTCACAGCAACAGAGAGATACATTTCTGTAAAACTTGGGGGTTGAAGATAAGCCAAGCCAAGATGCAAATAATGGATACAGAAATATTCCAGCTACCCATAAAATACCATATCTTTGGAGAGAGGGAAGGTACAAATTCTCCCTCAGTCTTTACTAAATTGTTTACTCATTTATAACATTATGTTGCTACTAATTTTATATGAAAGGTGCTCACATGCCATTGCTGATGACGATGTAAACCTTCTAAAAAGAGCTGTGGGAGGATAATGCTAAGAAATCCTGACAACTATTACTTTTAATCTCTCTAGTCTGATTTAAAGAAGATTCTTTTCATTTTGTAAAATGACGTCCTGGCAATACCTGGCACTGAAGATATATAAGAACCTGAGGTAATGTTAAGGTTGCTTATGCCTTTCTGTGCTATATCCTGGGTTTATTTTTGCTTACTCCAAACTCATCAGCATGGTTGTGTATACAGAGTTGGGGTATAGGGCTACTCTCACAACCAGACCAAGTAAAATCACATATAAATATAAGTCTAATCAATCTAATTGGCAGCAGGAGATCAAACTTCAGCCTGCTAGTGGCTTATGTTGACTTCAAGTGGCTTGATTGACATGCTGCACCTGAGGATGGCACGAATACACATTGACAAACTGAAACCAGCTCATTAAATGCTCCATAAGTGATGTAAGTCTGGGAAGTGAGGCAGAAGTGGGCAGCTAGAGGAGAATGTGATCTTTAAATCGTAACGGGAGTCTGCCCTCTGAGCAAAACACAGTTATTTTTACCATATGTTACTCATCTGTTTACTTGCTGTTAATTTAAATCGAAAACTGTGAACATCATCTATTGGATTTTTTTTTCCCCCTGGTAACAGTGAAGTCCCTAAAATCCCAGTTCCCTGTCCCGATCTCACACTGTTAATACCATTACTAAACACACACACATGATAATGATAGAGGCTCTGAAGATATCCAGACACACAAAGCAGATACTCAACATGATATTATTACTGGCATACTACGAATCTCATTACTTTCAGCAAGTATCAATGGAGAAGTGACCTCCTTGCAATGTGAACACAACTGAAAACCACAGCCCCCAGGCCCTTTTTCAAACTGAAATTTCCTAATCTTACACTACTGTACCAAACACACAAATATGCAACAATGGATGGAAAGAAAATAAGGCTTCTCTGTATGAGTGTTGGATTAGAAAGGAATGGCTGGAAAACCTAAATTGTAGTAGAAGAGCATTCCAGCTTGGGGATCTGATGACACTGGAGCTGAGCTCTGCTCCTGTGGTTTACAGTACTACCAAACTGGACAACCTTGTGCTGAAATTGCTTCACCGGCATTATCCGTGTGTTATTTTTCTCCTCCGTAATCAGAGCAGCTACTGTTATCATTAGATAAAGATGAAAAGTTGACCTGGGAAAAACAAGGTGGATTTATTATTATTATTAGTTTGTACCTAAAATTTCAAAGGGTACAGAGGGAGCAGAAGATATCCTCTGGAACATGCGGTCAGGAACTGCAAGTTGATACAGATGTACTGATTTAATCATCCTGTATGACAGCATTTATTTATGCAAAACATCTGTGACAAAAATGTGGTACTTTGAAGGCACAGTGATATGTGCCCGGTCTAGTCTTCCACATGAAAATGTGTGATAAGAGCATCCACATAGCTTGCAAGGATCAGGTTTTGGGTGTATTTTCTTTATGTACCACCTATATCCATGTTATACGGGGTAGCTCAAAGCCCAGGCAGCCTGTAAGAACCTTTTCAAGGACTGCAGTAAATTCTAAATTTGAATTCAAAATTGCAATCCAGCACACCAGATTGAAATGGGCAAAGAAACTGGAAAGTACACATGCTAGGCAAAAGGAAAAAATAGAGTGTTTTTTCCCAATATATATTAGATAAAAATTAAATAGCCTTATAATCCATGGGAAAGCAAAACTTGTATATAAATTTAAGAGGCTGCGTGACTGAAGAAAATACAAGTTTGTCATCTCTTGAACAATATGAGAAAATATTTGGAGTTCGTACGTACACCAGCAAAAGTTTACTTGATAAATCAGTAGCCTGAGTGCTTCCAGAATACTAGTACGTATGAATGTGTTGAAACTATTGTTTCTGTTGTCTTTTTAATGCTACTGGGAAGCTTTTTGTGGTAAAGCAGTGGAGTTACTGCCAGCTACGTTATTACAGTCTCAGTCTAACATCTGCAATTACTATGGAGTAAACGGTTCGCATCCCCTATGAAATATAAAAAAAATGAAGAACAGATTTCACTATTATTCTCTCTCTCTGTGAATTCTGTGACATTTTTTACTGTATAATCGTGCCTGGGCAGTTTAAAGGTCTGGGAGAAAAGGAAGCCAAAGTTCTCATTTACAATTAGTGATGGCTAAACATAAAAAAAAAAAAAAAAAAGAAAAAAAAAAGGAAGAATTTGGTGGTTCAGAAAAATGTCAGAAGAGTTCAGATTATTATCAGAAATGTATGGAAACTCTCTCTAGAAATCAGACTGAAATACAAGGAAAGGAGGCCCTCATAGTCTGTTTTCAGCAAATGCTTCTGGAAAGGTCCTGAACATGTCACTTCATTTTTTAAATCTCATTATTGGATTCTCCTTCTTTATCCTGCTCAGTTCTGGGCACTGGTTCTCCTTTTCCATGCAGTTCACAGCCTGGCACATTTGAGTCTCTCTCTCCCATGATCAAGCCCCCACCCCTACAGCCATCCACTCATAACAGCATCATCCATCACCCAACCTCCTTCATTTTCTTTCTCACATTCTGTTCCTTGGAGCTGGGATGTGGTCCTACCATAAATATCCATCCAGCTAGCTTATTTCCTTTCTTCAAAGCTCTCCTTTAACATTTTCTTCTGCTGCACTGCCTACAAAGAACAATAAAATCCATAAAAATTTGGGCTTCCTGGAGTGAGGAAATAATTTCGCCAATATTTCTGACCAATACTGACTTGCCTCTTGCTCTGTGCAAGCTATCTTTGAAGGAAGGCCGCTGGTGATTTTGTTCAGAAAGCAAAGGGCACCAAGTATGCAGAAATTCATCCATCACTTTATTTTATGTGCTTTTAGGATGGGCTCCATTGCACAAGGTTTCTGAGGAGCTGGACCTCGTGATGAAGTCCTCATCCTTGCTGTGATGATTCAGGCCATCCAGTAAGAGACATGGTGCTTGGACTCACTTCTTCTGGCACAGTGTGGCCTTGAGGCAAGGTTTAACTTGTGGGAAAGCCCTAGCCAACTACGATGGATTACAGCCTTTAAAAAAACATACGAAAAACCTGCTTTTATGGAGCTGCCAAGTTGTGAATTTCTTCTGCGTTGCAGTTGCAATCCTGGATAGGCATTAGATAACAAGCTCTCTACGCAATGCAGTAAGCCCTGATTCCATACTGGATATTTCTAATGCCAAAAACTACTCCAGAAGCAGCCAGTGCAGGCCTTAATATGCACAGGAGTTCCAAAACGCTTTCACATCTTCAAAGCACTATGCAAACAGGAGCTAATTAAACTTTAATTAATGTCTTGACAGGTAAAAGTTTTTTAATTTTACTTTTAGATAATGCCCATTCATCATCAATGGAAATCACCTAAGACCCCAATCAAAACACTCTCAGGGTAAACAGAGTCTGATTTGTTGCATAGATTTAGCTAAAAGCTGAGTTAACACTTTTTTGTAAATGTGTTTACTTATACTTCTTCTAAAAGATATTATTTCCTTTTTTTTTTTCCTGCACAAAGATAAATAAATATCAAGCTGGAATGAAATGACAGAATATATGTAAAACAGAGGGAAAAGGTTAAATACCAAAGTGAAACTGGGCAGTAAAACAAAAGTCCATTCTCTGGGTGTAAACGAAGTGTCCGGTCCTTTCATCAAAAGTGTTTACAGCTTATTTTTGTAATAAGAGTCTAAGTGGATAATGTAGCACACAGCATGGGTCTATGCATAAAAACGGTCCTGTTCATGAATTTAAATACAATAACATTCTTTGAAATACGAAAATCCTGAGTCTTGATACAATCCATATTATTGAACTGCTGCCAGCTACCTATATGCATTTGATTAGCTTGCAGCAAATCAGGGGTTTGATAAAGACCTGTCTCAAGAGCACAGGCTGTGTGAGGTGATACAAATGAAATGACACAAACTGTGTAGTTCACAAAGGTGCTGAGTGCTCCCTCCTTACCTGTTTAGGCTCCAATGGAAATGCTCAGTCTTCAGGTTCTTTAGAAAATTAGATCAGTTAAGACCACAGAGATGATTTTCAGAAGCAATCGGTGACTTAGAAACTCAAGGCTATGAAAGTAAGACCAGGCAGTTAACACTGGAGAAGCTGGGCCCAAGAGTGTCAATATCTCTGCTAGTTCAGAGCCAAGAGCAATGTTTTTAAATTCACTTTCCTTACAGCTAAAATGCTCTGAGCTCCCACTGCTGTATCAGAATATCAGAGTTGTTTAGTAGTAGGGGAAATTCTAGGCACATCTCCTTGACTGGGCAGATCCAACCATTGTTCCTGTGATATTCAGATACAAAGCAAAATTGAACCTAGATATCACATCAATCTTGTCAGTGTCCTGCTGTGCATTAGCTAAACCACCTTGTTTCTTAGTTGTTCTGCTACAGGTATATGGTTAAAACTGTTAAGAATGGTTGGACTCGATGATCTGGTGAGTCTCTTCCAACCTGGTTATTCTATGATTCTATGATTCTATGATTCTATGACTGGTGGAGGATGTTGGTGTCCACCCATGCAGATGTGCCTTCACAACACCTGTGGGCTGCTCTAGGTCATCTTAACCCAGTGCAAAGGAAACTACGAACTGGGAAAGGAGAAGTCTAAGACCTGAAGCCTCTATGTATTGGCTCGTCATCACCTGGCTTAATAGTTAACATTATAATTAGATTTAAGGGAGAACATAAGGAATGCATTTGACTGAAATTACTTATCACTTTGGAGTTTAGGCTCACAAGAAGGAGGTGTGAATAGCTTTAGCAAGTCAGACTGGAAAGTCCATGCCAAATAACCTCATATCTGCAACCATATTAAGAACCCAGGAAAGAGTACATATGTAGGTCAGTTCTACTTTCCCCCAAATACTCGAGCAACCTACTGTGGTTTCAATCTCAGGCGCTTTCTGAACCAGATGTGGTGTCTTTCTGTTTTATACAAAACCCAGATGGATTTTAAAAACCTCTCGTGGGTTTTTCATTCATGAATATATCAAGTAAACTTTTTGCACTCGCAGTATCCTGTGGCAAGGAGTTTCACAACATGACTAAGCATGGTGTCAAGAGGGATTGTTCCTTCTTGGTTTAAAGAGCCAACTACCAGCTTCATTTCATGCTTCTGAGTTTTTGTACTAGAAGAAAAAACAGCAAACAGCTGCTTGCTATTGTCTCCTTGTCACTCATAATTTCTGAGAACTCCATCATATCCTCTCAGTCATCTCTTTTCTGGCTGAAGAAACCTGGTATATTTAATCGTTCTCACACTGAAGCCTTTCTAAGTCTTTATCTTTGGCGTCCTCCTCTTAGCCTGTTCCAGTTTGACTCATTCCTTTAGGAGCTGGAAGATTTCAGGTATTTCAGGTGGAGATGCACCAAAGGTTTATAAAATAACACCCCTTTTTTATTTAATATATTCTTCATTCCTTTCATAACAGTTTCTAACATTCACTTTTCTTTCTGAGAGCTGTAGATAGAATCTGTTTCACAAGATAATAATTTTTATAGGATTCTTTATTGTAGCTTTAACTCTCCTCAGTGGTTAGAGTTAGTTCAGAGCATAGCAGAGTTAGAGTTATTTTAGAGTATTTCCAGGACCCTTCTTCCCCAAGTACATTACTTGACATTTATATACCTTAAATTTTACCTGATGATTTATCACTTAGCCACATAATTCCAGACAGATTTTTGGCATCTCATCACATTCAGCCTTCATCTTTAGACCCTGAACAATTTAGTACTGTCAGGAGCATGTTCTCATCAGTCTGTTTCCATTCTCATTTTCTGACTTCTTTTCAGTTTTTCCTAGGATTGATGCTACATCCCAATCTGTCTGTTGACTGGAGTGACCCATACAGCGCTATAGCATTAGGGACTGCTGAAATGTCTTGGAAAACATCTTTCTCTCCTCTGATGAGTGATGTGGGAAGAGAAGTAGAAAGAAATTTCCTCATATTCCTGGAAATAAATTACAATTGTTCTTAAAGCCTGCAAATGTCTGGCTATTACATCATTTGAGGCTCTGGTGTTTCTAGCTAACAATCATTAACAAAGGAGATGCACTTCCTTCAAGGAATTTTACCATTTACACATCTGATCTTAATTCTTGTTGGGTCAAAACAAGAATAGGAATAAGTGACATTTTTGATTTATGTTTACTTTTTCCCAGGCCACAAAAAATCCATTGACTATGAAACTTAAATTTACTGCATAACAAATGTTCGCTGTCGTAATAAGTTAATAAAGTTGTTTCATAAATAACAGCACGAGGAGCTACAGATGCTGACCTAAGGAAAGAAAAATACAAGCAGCATTCGGTTTTAATCTGATTCTTTATTAAATATTCATGACAGTATCTGAGAACTTAAGAAATTCTGTTCTCCCCAGCTGGTCATTCTGAGATGTTGAAGTCAAGAAAGGGATGGCAAGAGGGATAACTCATGCCCCCTGAGGGTTATAGATCTCGCTTTCAGACTGCAATTTTGTTGTTTGCTCCTATTTCCACATCTCTGCGAAAGGGAAGATATTTCTTTGCTCATTTACATGGGAGAAAGTGCTAATTTAGAAAGTGTAGTGGAAAACACAGAAACCTTGATCAACAATAGCCCTCTTCAAGCTTGGTGATTCTACATAAAATGAGCCAGAACAAACCCCTGGGCCTGGGGTATAAGGGCTTGCAGCTACATAGCATCCGAGGCACTGAGATGGTCCCTGGGATCCAGGAATTGCCTAGGAGCACTGCTCCTGTAATGAGCTTGAAAAGCTGAGATTTGATCTTTACTCCTACTTGGGAAGTCATTCTTCATTCCCTTTCTCCTTATTCTGTGTCGGGCAAATAGCAGGGTAATAAAGTCAGGACAAGTGGACTTCCACAAGTGGACTAGATTAATCTAGTCAACATGGTATTCAGTTCCTGCTACACATACACAGTGTCCTGTACAGAAAGGATGCATTTGGAAATAAACCTTCTTTTTTTTTCCTAGCATTTATTCAAATTCTCCTCTTTTCCACCCAGCACCTCTTACAGGGAAAAGTCAGTGGGTGTCATTGTCATTCAGGATCAGGCCATGACAAGCAGAGCTCTCCTTAATCAGTGCTTTTCAGGGTTTTACCACATTTGGATGCAGCATGGAGTCAGAGATCTGGGATGAATTGTTCTTCTACATCTTCTTCTTCTACCACTGAGATACAAAACAGAAAGCATCAACTCGCAATAAATTCACAGATGTGTTAAGTAACACACAATGAAGATCCTTTCAGCAAACTGTCAAAGGGAAAAGACTACTTTGGAATTAGGAAATTGCAGGCTGCCTCTCTGCTGAATTTGTAGGATCAAATTTTACATCTGCTCCTCAACCTATTACAAACTCATTTATCTGCTGCATCTCCATCTCCCGTTCTGCCTCTGCTGCAGACAGCGGCTGCAGTAAGACACACATAAGGATAAGGGGCTTCAGCCTCTCCAGGAGTGCTGGAACTGCAATAACACCACCAGTTTCTGAGAGGTTAAGGATTTTGGCAGGTCCTGTAACAAAAAGGAGGGAAGCTTTCGGCTCACGCAGGGACCGTTTTCTTAACCACAAATAAATCAGATATTTGGCATTTTCTGAGTTGCCGCCCTTCAGAAAGAATAACATATGACTGACTGTGTCAGGATCAAGTGCAATGTATAAAGGCAAGAAAAAAGACATATCTATGGCTCCAAGCCTGCAGTATGTATTTCCATGCCATGCTGAAGACTTGGGCTGGTATGCTCTCAGCAGAGCTACTGAAAGATATGTTGTTTATGGCCAGAGATCACTTTCTTCTGAATGTGAAAACCCAGAGATAAAAAGGTCTTTATTTACAAGTGTTGGAGCAGAGAGCTTGCAAACGACATCCCTGAGCCAGCAAAGATTTCTGTGCTGGGGCAGTGAGAAATCAGTGGTGCTGGGTATGTTATTGGCAATGGTTTGCAGCAGTCTGCCTCTAACATTTTTGACCTCTTTTGCAATCTTTGCCTCGAGGAGCCTGTGAATTGTGCCTCCATAACCCCACAGAAAGAACAAAACTTAAGCAGAACGCAACTTTTCTCTTATCCCATAGAACTTTGGTCCATGACCATCTCTTCAAATGAGTTTTTGGGGTCGCTTACCTAACTTGGAAAGTTATGTAGCACAGATCAGGCCATCAGGGAGGGGGGTACTGCATTGCCATCTTCCTTTTGCACAAACAGTAACAACACACTCTCTGTATCCCCAGAATTCCAGGAGAGCAGAGCCTAGAAGCTTCCTGGGTTCATGAATGGTGTTTTCTGTAGCATAAGCAAATAAGTGCACCCAGTGGTTCTGGTTTGGGGCATTTAAATAGGAGTCATGTTTTTAAAACTTTCTGTCTTAAAAATTACCTGAAAGAGGTTCCTTATATCAGTGAAATTCCATAACAGGAGCCCTCCTCCGATTATTTCTACATACGGAGACAACAAATGTGTCTAGCTGAGAGCCTTGCCACTTTCATGTAGAAAAAAGGGACAGGTTTAGAGCTGAGGTTGTGAATCCCTGTTATACCCCTGTAAAATAATAATAGCAGCATCAGTAATAGCTCTTAAATCAGGAGGACTTGCTTCAGTCTGCTCCCACGAGGCTTGCATGACAGCATTTAACGTTCACGGGAATGACATGTTCCCAGCAAGAACATTCTCATTTGCATTATGGCAGGACATGGAGACCCAAGTCAGATTTTAAGTGTTGAGCAAACGTGATGTGACAACATAGTCCTTGTTTCCATACCATGTTTAGTCTAAACTAACCCTTTTCAGACCCTCCTCCCTGCTCCAAATGAAAGCTTTGTGGAAAGACACACGCAACGGAACAGCAAGGAATAAAAAGTATAAAAGCAAGAGAGAAAAGGAGGCAAAGAGCACTTGAACTTTCATTGACTCCAGAATTCCTGTAAACCCCCAGCCTTTTCCATTTCCTAATAAAGGTAATGAGATTTAAGGCTTCTCTGTTAATTAATAGAATGTGGAATGAACTCTTATATTTAGTAATATCATGGTCTAGTTTTGAAAAATAATAGAATCAAAGTCAGGTTAGAAATTCATTATGATTTTCTATGCAAGCACTATGCCAAAGCACAGTGTTTTATTCACACGTGGATCAGAAATAAGCTGACACGTGTTGTGACAGCCACAAAGCCAGTGATATGTCCAAAGTACCTGGGGAAATATATCATTATCAGACCAAACTACACTCTGTAACTATGGTCTAAACTATTCCATGGGTAACTATTCCTGATTTTGCAAAATGATAAAATTCATGTTCATGAAAGTACAGCCTCCAATTTGTAAGGAGTGCAGTGTTCAGATTCAAATCCCTTTACAACAGATAGAAATGACTCACTAACTTCAACAGGGCTTGGATCAGTTTCCTATCTGGGAACCTCCTCAAAAAAAAAATATGAGATTTTACATATGTACAATCTTCAGAATTAGTCTTAGTGTTTTATTTGAATAACCATATAGGTAAAAGTTGAAAAGTAAGCAAACTGATTTGTTCCCAAGAGATGGAAAAGTGAGGAGAAAACTGTATCATAATAAGAAACTTCTCTGTGGGATGAACATTTAAAAAAAAGAGGACTAGCTTAAAGAACTTAATGATTTTAGGAGCACAAATCTGACAAGAAACAATAGGACTTCACTTTATATTTAGCTATATACCTTTAAAAATGCCTAGTTTATGAATCTGTTCATACGGGTAAGAAGTATTCATATTAGGTATACACAGAGGAAGCATAATATGCTATACTCGCTAAAACAACCTAAAAATATTATGTACCTAAAAAAAAAGAAAATTCAATGTGTTTTCTTTGTGTTGAGCTTGTAAGTTACCTAGCAATAATTTTAACTACAGGAAATTATAAATATGATTACCTTTTTTTTGTAAAACAAAATAGAAAATTAAAATATCTCTTTTACTTCTAGAAATATGCCATTAAATACAGTAATGCTGTACAAACTACAGACAATGAAAAGCAGGTTCATAGTAAAATATAATTCAATAAGTTTCTGTTTTTCATAAATAAGTATGATGTAACGTAGAAAATGATTTTCACTATTAATGTTTTTTTAAAGTACTATATTTTGACTTTAAAACGGAATCAGTGTCTGCAACCTCAACAGTAATAATACCCTTGCTAGTGTTTGTATCAGTATAATGCATTGGTTGTTAATGTTATTTTGTACTGAGAAGAATATTTTATAATGCTCGATTTCTATATTGCGGCTGTTAATGTGTTCTGTGATTTATGATCGATTTTGTTTTTCAGATCAGGAGTTCTGAGTTTCAGAGAAATATTTTGCCAATGCTTTTATTCAGTTTTAAAATTCCCCACAAATGCTAATGTATTTTTAAGGAGTGAAGCTGAAGAACAGAAACAGTACATATTTTTTTAGAATTATACAGCCTTGTATAGTTTTCATATACAGCCTAACACCCATCATCATCTCCCTGCTGCTTTATAACCGCTAATGTTATTATTCCTTTCTGTTTTTGCTAAGAAGCAATATTAATGAGATATCATTTCCCTGCTTTTGTAAAAATGTCTCTCATGTTGCTTGTTCAGTGGATAAAAACCCACGAGTCAATAAGCAGCAAGACCACCACAGAAACCCCATACCTTGGCTTCCAGCTCAGCAGACTCACAAAACAAGCTTTACATTTCACCCTTGTTCCCTCGTTTTGCTTTATTCTGCACCGAATTTCAGAAGCAAAAAAATATTCCCATCCCACACTTTCACCAGCAAAGGATCCAACACGTTACAACTGAGGCACATCGCAACAAAACACAAACGGGTAAACTGATTAAGCATGAGTGAAAAAAAAATTCTTTGACATCCGATTTCCTGAGCTTTTTCCCCTCTCTTGCTGCAATACTTACTTGTAATTACGTCTGGGGCCATTCCTTCCTATTCCACAGGATAAACTGGAATATACTGCTCGGCAGTTTTGTCTCTAGCTCTTTAAACACCAGAGACCTTATAAGCAAACAACCCCTTTTTTCTGCCTGTTATGAAATTTTAATGATCTTCCAAGGCTTTCAAAATCAAACCGACTTTCTTCCCTCCCCCTACCCCAACAGCTTGGCTTCTTTGTATCTTTTGTTTCAGAACTGTGCCCAAACAAAATATACTAAACCAGGAGGGAATTATAGCTTTAAAATAAGGGTTAAAGTGCCCCTTGTTTTCCCGTGTCTCTTCCCATTCCTGGTAAACTGCAGCATTATGCCTGGGAAGCATCGGAAAAAGCAGGTTGGAGGGTGGAAACTGAAGCAGAGATGCCGTCTCTGGACAGAGAGACCTCAAAAGGGGTTTCATGGAAGGGATGAGAGTGCCAGCACCAGCATACACCAAACAGCTTTGTGATGGATGTGTTTATCCTTAAAACTAAGCTCCCATTCAACGCTGCAATAGCCAGGCTCAAGCAAGCGGATGGCAGGAGAAATGCACCGGGCAAAGAGGGGCTGTATGTTAAGGCGCCTTGTTCAAGCACTCCCTGATGCGTCAGTGCAACAGTTTATACTAAAGGGGATCTGTAGACCTTAAGGATCACCATAAGGGATCCCAAAAGAGGTTTTTTTCTTTTGCTGGGAGAACAGACAACCTCCCTCCACAACCTTCCCCACCTCTGGGCACAGTTGGACTCAAAGGACCGCAATGTTCTAGCAGGGAAGCTATGAGGTGATGATAAATGTAAAATAAGTAAAATGTCTGGTTAGTCCCTGTTGCTGGAATGTATTTTCTCAACTTGATGCTGGCTTGGAAATCATGGGTAGTGTCCTAACTCTGCCAAAGTTTTCTTTGCAGTTCTTGTCAATCCACTTCACCTCAATATTCACGATTTCATAGCCTTTAACTCCCCTATAATACCTCCTTTTCCCAGCCGTGTGCTACGCATGTATAGATAGAAATTACAGCTTATCTGAGCATTATCTAATTTATACCAAGTGATTTTAGCCAGAGGAGCCATTCAGAGAGCTGCCTGGGAATCCTTAAAATACTGATTTGCCCTACTGAGATACAGCAAAGCATTCATTACAAGTGGAGTTAGCAGGTTGGAGCCACAATTGCTTCACTTCAAAATCTCGTGTCTGCAGAGTAACCAGCACAAAACTTGACCTGACTAGAGATTGGTAGGAGTTAGATATCACCACAACAACACATGGAGCCCTCTCTGCTTCCAAAGTCAGGTTTTGAAGAAGGGTGATATGCAACACAATGTGATTAATAGAGATGTGGAAAATGTAGTAGGAATTCCACAACTTTCAGGAGTGTTATATTGTCTTGAGATGAGGAGATCTGACTAACTGTGCTTGGTTCCAGAGCAGGTAGAGGTTTGCTGGCTCTTCTACCCCCATTTTATTGTCCTCATCAGTCCATCAGTGTCTGGATGGAGAGGAGAAGAAATGGCTAAAAGAAATGTCAAGGCAAAGCATTTGGAGTAAGAAGGAGAGGAAAAATTGGAAGTGGTAGGTTAAATCATGGATTGGAGACAGGGGATTTTGGGGTTGTTTAAGAAGCCCCAGAGCATCCCTGTGGAGCTTAGAGGGAACAAGCGCAGTAACCCCATGAAGGGGCTGCACTTCAGAATTTCTCCCAACTCCCCTCATTTAACATTTAACCCGGTGCAAGGGGATGTTGCACAGCTGAGCACTGCCGAGGGCTGGCTTGGGAACAGGGTCCGGGTTAGGATTCGCACACATCAGTAACTCACTCCCACGGCCCTGGGCAGCATTGTTCTCTAAAAGCAGACATGTTTCCTTCCAAGTAGCAGACATGGAAAGAAAAACACACACAAAAACAAATCATCTTGTCCTTCCTTCTTGGGATGGCGAGCAGCCCACTCCTGCTTGTCACTGAGGCTTGAGGTGGACTCGATCACAGTCTAACAGAGGAGATGAGGGCATGAACAAGTCATCTGGAGTCCCTTTTCCATGGAAGAAACACTCCTGAGGATGACTGACCTTACCAAGCTTTCTTCTTGATGTCTCTTATGATATCTCTCTGTTACCAGCCCATCTCAGCACATCTCAAAGACAGGTGTGGGATAGCTGGAGGTTTTCCACATGTCAAACTCTTTCTCCTCTATTCGGAAGGATCCCAATTAGCTCAAGGCTCTGTCAGGCTTTCCTAATATTCACCCAGTGCAGCTCCCTGCCTCTCTGTCAGGTTTGGAGCTTTTCTAATGTCTGTCAGAGTTTGGGCACTGCAAGGCTGTGGCCAGAAAATAAATGACTGCAGAAAGACCCATCGGCTATTTCACTTCTCCTCTTGCACTGCATCCAGTCTTCATGCCCTGAAGATCTTGAGGCAGTAGGTAAAGCTCTGAAGATAAAAGGTCCTGAGTGTTTTGAAGGGGGCAGACCCATTCTTTGCAATAGGATCTCCACCACTTGTTGCCCTGGTTCTGTTATCTGTCCCTCATCAGCTATTTTTTTAAGCTTTCCCATCTCACAAAATAATCAGTAAATCATAACAGGCTAAAAACATGGTTGGGCATCTGTCCCACCGCTGGGGCTTTTAGCTGCTTTTAGATCATTAAATGAGTCTGGCTCTACACAACCTGACAAATACGAGGTGAACTTTACCCACAGGTCTGCCACCTTCACACAACAAGGGCACATATTCCACAGCTGGGGAGCTGTTATTCGACTCGGACTGTACCACAGGTCAGAATTTATGACTTTGTTATTATTATGTTTGTGAGTTTTACGGCCACACGGGTCCCGCGGGAACCTGCAGCACTTTCGCTTGGCCATGTCAGTCAGACATTCATAACGCACTGAAGAGGAAGCATTGAAAATGCTGGGAATATCCTGTCTAACACTGTCTCTCATCTCTCTGACCCTCAGGTAAGGGCCAGACTTTGTTTGCACCCAGCATAGGGGGAAGCTGATAAAGGGCATAAGAGGAACATGGAGGGGGAGTGAATGGCAATGAACACTCAGCAGTGTTACTGCCAGACACCTCTGCTGCCCTGTTTGTTCCCTCTAATGACACATGTCCCAAATTTCCTGATCATAACAGTCATCATGTTACGCTTGGTGTTTTATTGCCCTCTGATGTTGAGCCAGGAGCTTCACAATGGGAGTTAACCTGATGTTAATGAGTTTAACCACTCCAGTTCTTCTGCTGACTCCTCAGAGTGTTAATGGCTGTGCGAGGCCACAGAGAGGTATTTCTACTTATGTACGGTGTGTAAACACGCCACGCACTACCCAGATTTCACTGTAAGCCACTGACAGCAACGTTGACAACTCAAAAGGTTGCTTGCCTTGTGGATGGCTGCAGTTTGTGAGGAATAACCGCCACTGGTATGGTAAAATCTGGCCTCTCTCTTGTATATACGATGGGTGGATGCCAGGGAGCATCTGCCAGGCTTCCTGTGGGGACCAGCGAGTGAGCAAACTTCTCTGCTGCAATGTCGGTTGTAGGGCCAGTGGCATCTCTTACTGGTTCTGAAGATGAAAAACCCACAGAGCAAGATGAAGTTATCCAGCATGGTTAGCTGCCAGAAATGCTCCGCTTTGGCCATCTATCCCCCTGGAGCAGCATGGGAGCTTCCCCATCGATCTCCCTCAGCCCTCAGAGCATCAAAAGATTCCCAAGCAGTAAATGCCCTCACTCCCAAGGAGCAGTGGCATCTCCCATCATCCACTGCCAAGAGCAGACAGTGGATGTTTCATCACCTCCCTTGCTGGGAACATCTGGGCCAGGGACAAAAGTATCCAATGGAGAAGTTGTAGGCCAGGTCTTAAATCTTTGCCCAAGCCTCTGGCCCCTGAAGCCATAAATCATCAAGCTTATACTGTCCTGAGATTTTTTCCCCATTTTTTCTCCTTCCTTGCTTCTTTCACTCTTTCCCAGGCAGGACAGGAACATCCAGACTTCCAGGAACCACCTCTCTTAACAGGCATCATGTTAAAGACGACTATGGCATTGTATTTTACAAGACCTGGGGTTTGACAGTCCTCACATTTGGATAAAGAAAATGCTCAAGCAATGCCATTCTTTCACCTGTCTGTCCTGGATGGAAAAGGCTGTGTAGATATGCCTAATTACCATTTGGATCCACAAATTTCTGCTCTGCAAACACACAGTGCAACTTAAGCTAGTAATTATACAACAAACTTAGAAACCATATATAATAACAAATGTATAACCCTCTGGTATCCAATGATATGGTTATTCTGTAGCATAGGATAAACCTTATAACTCTCCCTTTTTTTTCCCTCTCCTGTCTGAAGAAATTATTTCCTTTTCCAGCTGTCCACAGAATATATCATCTTAATTCAGCATACCTCACTGCCTGCTGGGCAAGGGAAATGAGATACCCACAAACAAAGGCCAAACCAGGAGTCCTTTAACCTAATAAGGCAGGCAACACTACAAAGGCATCTACAATTCCCCTCGATTTTCTGGGGTGACAGGTGTTATCTATCCTTAAGGAACTGAAGCATCTGACATGGCCATGACTCTGTTGTGATTTTCCTTCACTGCTCCTTGTTTCTACACTATGGCAATTGCTGGTTCTCCCCCAGAGATGTGAGATCTTTGGCAGCAATTACCCAGAGCACCTACAATGGCTGGGTTAGTGTAACCACCACCTGACTCTTTGTTTGCAAATCCCTGCCTCTATTCTAGGCAACTTGTGCCAAGGATGACCCTAAAAGCCATGTGCTTAATAGCTGCCTGGGCTGTATGCACCAAAAATTATGCATCGCAATAAGAAGGTGGGACTGATTCGCTTATCTCATGTCACAGCCTGCAAGTCCACAGCAGCACATGGGAAGGAGAGAAACACCCAAGGAGGGAATGATGCTGCTACCAAAATGGCAAGGGGAAGGATTTGCTGAGGACTCAGGACAGTGGTGGTGGGCAAATAGAAGAGATTTGGCAGCCCCAGAGTCTGCGGGGTATCCCACATGTGCCAGCAATTCACACCCTGGCTTTTACGAGGTGAGAGGAGCCACTGGAAGGCATTATCCCAGCTTTTCAGGGAGGCTCATGTGAAGGCCCTTGTGTTGAGGGCAGGCTCTGCACCCCCAGGTGCAAGGGACAGTGGTCAGCAGGGCTCCTCTAGTCCACATATGCCATCCTGGAGAACGGGTACAGGAAAAAGTCAACGCTGCTTCATAAGAAGTGTAACATCTGTTTACAAAAAAAAAAAAAAAATCCCTCTGCTCCATTACACAAATGCTTCTCTGCACCAGGATAATTCCCTCTTTCAGAAACTTCTGAATACAGGAGCCAAGAATTTCAATAGAGAAAAAACAAAATAGAAGGAAGATGCAGATAAACTTCAGGTCTGATGCTGAGGGCAGCAGCTGAATGAATGTAATCTGCTTTTCTGACACTCAGAAGAAAGAAAGGCAGAACAGAGCAGGAAGAAAGTAGTATTTGATTTCATGTGTTTTTCCTTAATGAGCCCAATATCACATGTGTTTTACAAGAAGAAAATGCTCTGTAGGCACTCCATTGCCTGCATAAAGCATTTGTGCATACGAGTGATATAATGAAGGACTTTACAGTAGAGTCTCATTGTTTAAGCACAGCTCCCTGCTTGGCCATGCACGTTAATCCTTGTGGGTGCTTGGATTTGCACTTCACACTCTCAGCGAAATGTTATACATTTGTGTGTTGCGTGAGAGGCAGAAAAGGCAGCGAGTTGCCTGGCAGTTTGGGGTGATCTGGTGTTAGTTTGGTCCTGGCCCCCCCAGAGCCACTCACATTTTTTTATTCCTCATTACATCCTGCGCAAATTCCTTCTGGTCTGAGAGTTTCCATTCTTGATCTCTGTCCAAAGGTGAGCGTTCACTCTTGAAAGTTTGTTCTAAATTGATTTAACTATTTGTAAAAGTTACTCATTGCTGAATAAATATACCTTTCCCCCTGCAAATGTATATCCCTGATTTCCTCCTCCGAAGGGAGCAGCAAGGATATAGTAAAACATTTTAGGAAGAATAGTGTGGTTGATACCAAGGGAGCTAAATGAAAGAGAAACAAAGAAAGCAAACAGGATATTTATGGCAACTCTAGAGAGCTCTCTGTATGTAGCCATTAAAAATAGCCCTCAAATGAACAATGTTGGCTTTCTGCTCTATCCTCAAACACAGAGGACAACCTTTGAAAGACTTGTATGTACGTTCAAAGCTTGTGTGGGTGACTGTGGACTGACAGGTGAAAAGAAATAATTCTGAGCATGTTCTTAAGCCACCTAAAGAGCAGCTTGACTTGTACACACACTGGATAATACATGATGTTTTGGTTTTATATGTAGCTTAATAATTTACTATGCAGTTCCTTGAAGAAAGCTTGCAGTCCTTTAGGGGAAAGCAAAATATAGAAAATGCTTTTATGCATTTTTGTTCTTCAAATTTTGAGTTCTTAGTCTTCTTTTCAAAAAAGCGAGTAAATAAAATAGTCCCACAAGAAAAAAGTCACTGTAGCTTTAATTTTCTAAATAAATACAAGATAGAAATCATACAAGGTTTATATAGTTTGCAAGTACGGCTTAAAAAAAAAATCACTATATTTTCCCAATTTAGGCAACGCTAATTTACAGTGAACAGGTGTTGCTGCATTAGCAGTTTGTATCTCCTGCAACTGCATCAAAAAGGGTCCTACACTACCCAAATGTTAATTTTTCCACCAAAAAATAAACTGCTGTTTCTTTGTGCACAGGAGTTTGTCAGTGATACAACCTATGTTCTTCCACTGTCAGTCAGAAATATGCTGAAGGAAAGTATTGCCTGATATCCATCTTCCCTAGGCAGCTTTGTCCTTCTGCTCTTTTCTCCAGCAAACATATCAAATACTGCTTTAGAAAGCTGATTTGAACAAGTAAGCCAGTGTTCCAGCATTTATTCTATTTTTCCAGCTGAATTTAATTTTTTTTAAACATAAATGGCTTCATTAACATCAATTTGTGGATCTGTTGAGACGTAGGTGGTCCAATGCCTTAAATATGACTGTACATTTGTTCCACTCCACCACTCTGAAAAATGCTTCAGTGGGATACGACGTACAGGATTACCATCCACCTCGGGGTTTTTTTGCTTTTTGTTTTCAAAAACAGCTGTGTCACAGATAGCCCTCCTCTCCCTTTGCTCCTCTGACCTCTTATTCTGCAATCCTCTTGGATTCCCTCCAGGGAGGGCAAATATTCCCTCCACCTTCCCCCAGAATTATATGTTCCTTCAACCTTGGAACAGTCTTTTGCTGCTAAAAATAAACTTCCAACTCCGCTAACACTTCTCGTGCCACAAGTGCGTTTTGACATTCTGTTCTCCTCGGTGGATCTCACACACCAGCTCTGCCTCCTGGCCAAGGCTGACAAAAGCATAACGTGTCACCAAAATTTTGAACAGGAGCTCCACAACCAGATATTTCTAAAAAAAAGGCAGCAAAAAAACCCAAAGAGGGCACATGGAGAAACTTTTCATATGAAGAACAACAGAGAATATCCACAGAATTACAGGCTCATGGAAACTGAAAATGGAAAATCGACTAGGTCTTCCAGACTATTTTTTTGCCAGTTCAAGGTAACCTTCTATGGCACTGGCTGGTTTAAAAGCCTTAAATTAGAGACCACTTACCAGTATCTGAGAAGATTATTCACAACCCAAGGTATCTCCCCATATTTCTGATATTTAGACTGAATTCCTCCTTTCAGAGCTGCATCCTGTTCTTTCATGTCACGGACCTCATCACCACCCTTTCCATCTCATCTTCTAGGACAGGTTAACTTTAAACTCTTAAGTTTTCCTTTGGTTTTGGCTGTTCATTATCCCAGTGACTCCACTGAATATACAAAATTAGCCAATTTTCCTGGTAGTGAGGGACAGCAGTTACTGTGAGTGAACTGACCACAGAAGAACATTTATCTCTTGGACATCAGCCCCACATGCAGCCAGTAGTTAATTTTCCCAGTATTAATTTACACGAGCAAGAAATGACTGATGTCTTGTTTGTCAGCAGTCTCTCACATATTTCTGTGTTATTCTTTTTAGGTTTTCCCCTTCCATTCAGTATTTGTCCTTCTGGTCGTCCTCTTCTAAAAGGTTTGCTTACATTTTCATTGTATTTGTTCTTTTCTGACTTTTCTAATCCCTTAGCAATAGAGGGATGGAAAGAAAGTGAAACTGAATTTCCAGGGTGTTTCTTATGGCATCAGTATTATTGTACCCCATATTACCCCATCTCTGCTCAAAATCGGTCACTCTGACCCCATCAATTGCTTGTGTCTTGGAGGGATAAAATGCTTCTGTTAAGCAAGAGCTCCACAGTGGAAAAAAAAAAGGGTAAAAGAAAGCAAATCTGAAAAAACACAGTGGAGAGCTCTGGCAGGTTGGTGGTCTGGTGTAGCTATAATGTTCTCTTTCTGGGTGTCCTTTCTGCTGGGGGTGATGGCCACAACTCCAAACAAAACCATTTGTATCAACGTCCTACTAGTATCATACATCACATTCATTTGAGAACTGTCCTCACAATCCCTGCTTGTTCCTGATCAATACTTCACTATGAATAAAAGTGAATAGGACAAATGGAGAAGATTTATTAACCCTGCTGATATGTTAAAAGCATTCTGTCAAAGAATTTGAAAAATGCTTCTCATATTTAGTGTTCAGAGACAGAAAATCCCTTTTGAGAAAGGAAAGGTATGTAAAATACATCAGTACCTCAGTGTGGAAACCCAGACCTGGCTCACTATATATATTACTGATGAATAGGTATTATTGAAAACTGCATGTGGTTCTTAGCAGGGAGAGCAGCTCCACATAAGAATGAGAAAGCAATTGTCAGCACTCAGGGAGAAACATTGGTCACATCTTTAAGGGGGCTGAGAGAATGGGAGGCTTTGAGATGGTAAAACACAAGATTAATGGAATTGGGAGAAGCTGTTGACAGAATTTCTTGAGGGGAATGAAATTGGAAAGTGATACTTGTTGGGACGTGGCCCTTGGAAATTTGCAGCAGTTTAAAGCTATATACAGATCTACTCTCTATAATAAAAGTATGATCTGAAAAGAAATGAGTATTTGAACCGCATGTCAGAAAGTCACTGCTGGAGTGTGATTCCAGAAAGCACGTTGCAATGCAGTGAATGAATCACAGACCACAGGGTATAGAACATGCACTAAATGAATCCAACATGATGCACTGCACTACAGGGCAATCATCACCTTCAGCACTGTCATCAGAAAGCAATAATCAGCTTCAATGCGCCACCTTCTTCCAAAGCATATTTCAAAGCTTAGACCAACATGCAGGGCAATTAGGAATATGTACAGAGGAAAGAATAATGCTTCTGGCTAAATCACTTTCCAGTTTGTGCCCTTGGGGCTAACTCTACCAGCATAAAAGAAGAAGGGATGTCTGCAGCTAAGATCAGACTGATGTGCTGCTACGTGAATAGGGAAAGAAACAAGAAATTATGTCAAAGAACACACTGGTTTTGCATGCAGATGATATTCTGATAATTTCTTAGCAATGTTTGCAGCGTGAAGGAAAGAAGAATGGTGATACTAAAACATGAAGCAAGTTCATGGCCAGGACTTTGAAGGTAGGTCTTTTTCCTTCGATGCCTGGCAAGGAGGCAGGGAATTTTATTTGAAGCAGACATAGTTTCCATGTTTTTGTCAACTCCAAATCAGACTGTTCTTCTGGAGAGCACCTTTAATCAACTTGAAGCTGGTTTAACCCACTTCATGGGTTGGGTTTGTCACTGGAACAACATAATAACACCAGTGGCCTATGAGCCGTGCTTCAGTTGGAGTTCTGACATTCAGTGCTCTTGATGGCTTAAGCAATGCACTTTTTAAAAAGTCTAATTTCTGAATAAAGGGAAATGAGTAAGGTTTTCTTCATGAAGAACCTTCAGCTTTGGAAATAACTGTCCCTACTCTGGATGGAAACACCCTCAGATGTTGACAGGAAATTGGAGTGAATAGGCACAATGCTCACATAAAGCCACTTGATGAAAAAGTAGTCAAGATCTTGAGAGTGCTCATGGAAAGTAGACTCTTCAAGACCACATTTCTCTCCTGGGATACTGATGCAATACCCACACAAAGCTAAGAAGCCATTTTCTCACTGAAGGGGCAGCATTCATCGCTGATTGTAGGAGGTCTTCCCTGTGAAGTCTTCCAAATGCCTCATAGCCATGTTGAATCTACTTAGATTATGAAAGCAACAGTCATTTCAGACGAAGTGAGCACAGCAGTAGGAAAGTCAGCTGGAAGCATACTTTTTTAAAATTTCGCAACATAAAGTGAATAAATTTTGGTCAGTTATTCCACAGCACTAGCCTGGAATTATCATGGATTATAGCTAGATGCAACATGAAAAGCATCCTCCTGAATTTTGCATCATTTTGTCCTCTTTGGGGAGTTGGAGGATTGTGGAGAACTCAGAAAGGATATAAGTGTAAACTAGTTCTCTTTTTCCACAGACGTGCTTGATTTCCTAAACAAAGTGCCACTGGAATACTCCACACTAACTGGCATTTTTTAGCAGTGTTGTTGATGTCAAACCTACAAATATGCCTTTCCTCTCTGCCACATTATACTCTAGCACCTAAAAATATGCAGCCAGCTGGATTATTCTTTGGACAGACTATTTCAGTAAGTCCTTCAGAAAACAGATGTCAAGTCAAGTGTTGGAAGGGCTGGTGATCAGAAGAGGAGAACGCTTAGAACAAAGCAGAACAAAGCTGGTTTAAAACCTAGAGCTGGAATAGGGGATGCAAAAGGCAGGGGCTGGAGAAGCACCTGATAATTTGGACAAGAGGGCTTGAATCTTGGAAAAGATATTACATTTGATCTCTAACTCTCTGTGCAGACTTGAAAGGATGAAAAACGCTACGGAGAAGCATCTGTATGCTTTGAAGAATAGAGATGTGTTTTCTTGAAGGAGGTCAAACTTGGTTTTATGTGGGAAAAAAACAGATGAAGGAGTAAAGTTGGTAAGAGAGAAATTTTCAAAAGTATCAGATATTCAAAAGTGACTCACTAGTCTCACATGACAACTCCTCACCACCAAAACAAAGTAAATGACTATCAATACTTCAAGATCTTTCCTGAGAGAAGGGTGGGCTAATTTCACACAATAAGTGGTCAAAGTGATGGTATGAAGTCTCTTCTCTCTGCTCTCCTCAGTTGCTAGGGGCTGCTGTGGTTCCACACAAGGAAATATTAATTACATGATCATGCTATTTTTTCCATACAACCCCCTACTTCATTCAAAGCCTTGGATGGAAAGTACAGCAGGAATGAATCCAGGCTGTGCCTCAAAATGGACGAGTTTTTGCAGGTCTCGCCTCTTTTTTTCACAGCAGTTGGAAGGAGTATGAGCTTGTAGCAATCGGATATTTAAAGGCTTTATAGAATGGGGCCAATTTAAGGTTGCTTGCATATTCTGGATCCAAGCACTTCCTAATCTTCTCAGAACTTGACTTTATAACTTGAACATTCCTTGAATGCTGATTTTAGATGTACTTCAGAGCTAAAACAAGGCTGGCACTGTAGGAGATTGTAATCTAGTATTGTATTATAAAAATGGTAAAGAAATAGGTCAATTATTTAGGAAATCTACAGGGATTATGCTGAGGAGTGGAAGTTTGAACTGACTGTCATACCTAGCTGTTACCCTAGGACCTACAAAGGAACATTTATATGAAGTAGATAGGACTTCATTGTATAAAACAGTGATACAATGATCCCACTTAACAGTAGGAGGATGTGTCCTATCTTCCTTTCCCTTCTCAAATAAATAGTCCTTTGATCCCCATGCTCCTTCTGATTTTTTCCTTCCACATAAAAAATGCCTTTCACATCATGGGCACTGAAAATCCTATCCCATTCAGAATCTGGCTCCGTAAGATTTACAGGAGCAATTAATCAATCACCTCTACACTCTGAGTGAGCTGGGCTTGCACCAGCATTGCCTGCCAGGTTCAGCCAAACAAGCATTTGATCTGAATATGCTGTAGCAAAACCCAGCATTTGTGTATGATTACCCAAAATTACAAAGCCATTTTGTAATATGCCCATAACGAATTAAATGAAAAAATATGTACAATAATGAGGTCTTTATTTTCCAACTTTTATTTGCTATAGCGAATGAATAAATTGAATTATTTGGGCACCAAAACCTCCAGCCCACCTTGCCCTAAACAAACTATGGAGTGATTGCAGAAATGAAGAGGTAATTAACTGGGAGTTAGCTCAACCAGCTGCTCTCTGTATTACTGAGACAGACTAAGCCTTTGGCAACTTGGTTTAGTAACACCCCTCAGCAATTTTCAGCAAGTCTTTCCTCAGAGCCTTTAACGTAGACAAAACCCCAGGAATCCACAGGTTTTTAAATGATCAAATCCACAAGTTTGCCTGCCTGTCATGTTCATGCTGCAGACTTAGCAGATCTCTTAGAATAAGGTTTGCAGCACGTCTTCTGGTTTTGATTAGAAGAAAATCTGTGCTTCATCTTAACTCCTCCACTTTTTCTGCCCTAGACCTGAGGAATGCAATATTGGCTTCTCCCTCAGCAACTCCCACGTTTGTAGCAAACATTATTGAGCAGGGTTTCTATCTAGAGTGTACTATTTTAAAATGTTCTTATTCCCACCTGAACACAATGGCATCTGTTGCATTAAAAATTTGAATTAATTCATATATGGAACTGTTAATGATGTATACACTTCATAGTTTGCCTTAAGCTTGGGAACCTATCATGCTCAAAACTGCCCTGTATGCCAAGCTTCATTTATCAAATTAATTTTACACACTAAATAAAGAAGTACTGATGGCAAATTCTCTCTGTCCACACAGAACATAAAATATAGATGATTAAGTAAAAAGTTTTATTAATTAAATTATATTTCTAGAGATTACCCAGGAGCTTTCCAATTGCTTTAGACGTGATACAATAGAAGATTGTATAGAAGAAGATACAATACTTTTTCTTTTCCTAGCATGTACACAGATAACATAATAAAAAAAAACCAAACCAAAACAAAACCAAAACTATTTGGATTGAAAATCAGTTGCTTATGGCAAGTTAGTCTCTCCCTCTTGATTTTTCACTCTTACTTTAATACATGCAGCCTGTTTAACAATGAACATCAATGTTCCAACAAATACTAGCATGAGGCTTTCAAGTAACATTAAACCTCCTCTCACCAAGTCAAAGGAATGTGTTTCTCAATTTCTGTGGCAACATATTTTTGTTGAGCTCAGGTAATCAGCATTTCAAGTAGTTGTGTCATCCTCCTTCCTAATATTTTACCTGTTATACGATGTTAATTAAACTTCCATGATCAATCCCTATATCACCACTCGAGTAAATCACATCTTGAGTGCACAGTGCACAAAGCTGAGAAAATTTCCCACACAGAAGTTGCAGACACATTGCTTGGGAAGGATTTCTTTGCTGTCTGTTGATAAGAGCCACTGGAAGTGAGCAGAAGGGGATGAGAGGTGATATTAGCAAAACGCAAACAGATAAGGAAAGAAAAATGGGATTTTTTTTCCTCCTCATTCCTGGCAGGAATACAGTGTTCTGTCCTATATGAGATGGCTCAGGTTCCAGCAAAACTACTGCATAAGTGAAGATTGCCCTGAAAAAACAGACTTGGTGCCTTTGATTTCAATTTGCAGTGAATGCAAAATATCAACTACTTTTTCTTGCTGGAGGTGAACTATCCAACACAGGGTCCTGAAGTTGGTCAAGGCATTTGTAGCTCACTACTCAGACTATAATTATGAGGCTATGGGCACTGAAAAAAAGACCTGCAGACATTTGCAACTGAATTGAGAGTGAAAATCGCTTTCATTCTATTATTCAGTTATGTTTATGTAGTTAATTCATCTTGCCTTATGAGTCCTACTCATGGATCAGGAATTAACCACTAGAAATGGTGCTAACACAAATCAGAAAAAGGTGACCCCCAAGATGTTCTCTGGATCTACCAGTATGAAAAGAAGAGGTAGACGTACCCATTTCTTCTTCTTCTAAATTTCAGAGGCTTAAGCTATGCTGGCTTTCAACAAAGAACTACTGTTCACTGAGATGCATTGATCAGCTTTCCCTCAGTTGGAAGACTTAGAATGATTAAAAATGGGATAATTGCTTTAAATATAGCTAGCACTTTTTATTTATGAATATGGCATCAGGACTCGTTTTGATTTGATGGTGAATATTCAGATTAAGCTCCAATCCCAAATCACATCAATGACAAAACTCTTTGCTTTGATGCAACCACAATTTCATTTCTATTCTGCTTGTTCTATTAGTATCAAGTAGTCAGGAAAATCTTTTGCATAAATCTTAGCTTGTTTTTGGTACAAATGCCACATAACTCTGGATTTCAGGTTCATCTACAAAAACGAAAGTGAAACTTAGCTGAGTCTACATGGTTTCCTATGATTTTGTTATCCAGATGCAGTCTCCAGCCAGCTTAGGACAGTTAGTTGGAATCTCAAAAAAACATTTCAATGAACCTTGGTTGACTTTTCAGTTTCAAAAAAAGGCCAGATCTGGGCAATTTTTACCTGGTTTCAGGTTTCATAGGTACAGATGGTTGAAATTCTTCAAATCAAACAAATCATGAACACTTGGCTTTTCTCCAAACATTCATACTTTTTAACACACACACACACTCACTCATTTTTCAACCACACTACTTTCTTTTGGAAAAAAAAAAAAAATCTACCAGATCAAAAGGGGGGGAGGGAAATGGCCTTCTTAGTGGCCTACAAAATACATCTTTTGTTTACTTCTAGGCATTTTTTTGGTTTTGTTTGGACAGCCACAGCAAGTGTTTTGACTGGTTACCTCAGATGGTTGTGTGCTTTAAATTTCGTTACATTCATAGCTGAAACACTTTGGGTCTGATTTTCCAATGACAAAGCCAAAAATCTTCTACTTCTGGTCATCGTCTCCCAGCTTTTCTGGGGCAATAAAAAATGATTTATCATAAACCAAAACAGGCTGAAAAACATTATCACACTTGTAAATGTCCCAGTAAATCTTTAAACCCTGATTTTCACTCTCTGCTTTTGGGCAAAGTTTTTCTAAGTATCAGTCAGGAAGGTCACAGCATATCATTGTATGCAGCTTAGGAGAAGATTAGCCTCAATTTCTTGATGAATTCATTTTATATTATGTAACAGATGCTGTCAAAAATCCCAAAGGTGCAATAAATCCCCAATCCAACTCTAAGAGAAAACAAGTTGAGTGATAGCAGGCAGTGGAATGAAAAGTCCCAGTGTTGCACAGCTCCCCAACTTGAGCCGCATGGTGACTGCACATTATCAGGAACAATCTCTCCTCCCATGAAACTATTCCTCCTCCTTTAACAATGACTGCAATCTGCACATTTTATGATTGAATGCCTCAACCCCCAGCATAGGATTCAATCTGTCCTTCAGGGTCCCACTGGAATATTTTTCAATTAATGGGTGCTTCTTAGATGGTTGACACCTTGGTGAGCATGGTCTCTTGAGCTGCTTTTAGCCAAAGATGTACAGCTTAAGCTTTTCAACAGCTGCTTTATCTCTGCTTCTCACCCCTACCCCCACCCCAATTTAAGTTTAAGATGAGCCTCCACCCCCGAAGCCCACAATATCTCACTCCAAAGTCCTGTCAGAGCCACAAACAAGGCCATAAATTTCCCAGCTGGGTCACAGTACTCCCTATTCATTTACTGAAACATTATAAATGTGTCCAGGCTCCCAATGAAACCTAATCCCAACATTCCCCGCATGGCAATTCCTGCAACTGATGGCAGGGTCATCTGGAATTACCATTGCCTTATCTGATTGGAAACTCATCACCTGCATTTCAACACCGAGGTCTTGGTAATGCCTCATAAAACCAAACCCTCTGCTATTTCAGGTCTGTTGCTTTGGTACATAGCAGGCATCGGCCATCCACAGTTACACAGGGTGGCTGGTCCTGCCTGGCCAGGGAGAAGCACAGATGTGCTGGCTGAGGGTGATGCTCTCAAATGCATCCAAGGATGGTTCATAAGAGGAAAGGCTAGAAAATGTCACCTCAATGCAAAGAAGAGTTGCAGTTCAAGGCTTTGCAAAGCCAGAGCTCTTGAGGAAGGCAGGTATGTGTAGCTGTTGTGAAACAGCCTCATTTCACTGAGACTAATAATTTATGTTCTATTTTAGTGTGTGCAGGACTCTTATCAAGTCGTATCTGAACGTCTTCTGGTAGTGGTTATAGGACATCATGCAACATATGTCTTTCCTTTCTCTCATCCTGTCCTTGACGGAAATTGAATCTGAAGTGTAAGAAAAGGATTAATTTTTGGTTTGGCAGGATAAAAGTTTGGCTGGTTTTTTTTTAGAGTTTTACTTCCATTTCATCCAAAGAAAATGCAAAGCCATCAGGGATCATACCTTAAACTCTACAGTTTGAGTACAAAGAGCTGCAGGGCAGCTGCATTTTGAAGTGTTTGTCCTAAACCAACAGTAAAACACTTTAAAAGTTTTGAACACCACCTGAGGCCCCATGCAGGTGCAGAAATTAGCTCCAGATAATGGCAGATTGAACGGCAACACTTCCATCTTCCAGTGCAATACTATCTGTGTTACTTTCATTCCTAGATATGAAACAGCAAGTGCCTCTGAGCTATACACTGAATAAACACAGCCCAGGAAAAGCTCAAACCAAAAAGCTTCCCTTCCAGCCAACATTCCTTCCCTGTGCCAGCCATTCATTCCTGCAATATTTAGTGGATTGCAGAGAGATTTTGGATTTCCTGTCAAGTTTCTGTCCTTCAGGGAGTTAATTATGACTTGGGACTCAGGAATGATCTCTGCTGGGGTGTCACATGTGCATGTGTTGCTGCTCTGATTTATCTTTGTGTCCTTTCTTCTCTAAAAGGTCCTGTTCAAACCTCCAAAGAAAATCAGCGAGTTTGCAGAGTTTGACTGATTGACTGGGAGACAGAAGGGGACAGGAGGTTTGATGTCTTGGTGTGGACTAGTGGTAGCTTCTTACATGGCTACAGGGAAAAAAGAGGACAGACTGCAAACCCCAGAGATTTTAGTGACCTTTAGTGCCACTACCTTGTATCCTGTTTCCAGGGCATAATACAATGTTCTTGGTTGGTGAGCCCCTGGCCACAGAACAGGGAGCAGGCAAGAGGAGGTTTCAGCCACCACCAGGCTGAGGGACACAAGTCAGCTCTTGGGTCTGCCCGAGCCTCCCTGCACCACCTTGCATTAGTCATTCAAACTATTTCTTCCCTGCAGGGAGTGCAAGTAGATGCACTTAATCCTGTTTTTAATGAATTAACGTGGGTACTCCTGCCATTGACCACTGAGTTATTTGCCCAAGTATTTACCCAGCTTCTCAGGTGGGTTTTCCAGCCATGCTGAATTCCGTTCTACTCAGTTGCTGCTGTGAATACATACCCTTAAGTCTCTCTGTGAGTAACTTCCCCAGCTGTAAAATAGGGACAGTGTATCTCTACGTTGCAGGAGTGAAAGGAAAATAAATACACTAAAGCTTTTAAGTGGCTTAGGTATTACAAAAATGAGATACATCTGTGGCTAAAATTTATAGATAGACTGTTTGGATTAGATTTATCCCCTAGTAAAGTATTGTAATTTCTTTAAGTTCAAGAATGATACTTCTGTCCCTGTGAAGCAAAAATCCCTGCCAGTTCCTAGGCTTAGGCTATGTCAGCTCCTGGGGAAACATCTGATGAAACAGCTGATCCAGGGAGCCTCACACACTTGTTTCCCACCCATGCTCATGACCATCCTAAGCCACAGGAGTGATTTCCCACACTCTGGGGTGATAGCTTACTGTGGGTCTGCATGCTACAGATGGCTTCAAGCAACAGACACAGGCTGTGGCTCAGTGTGGATTCACTGCAGCTTTCATATCTCATTTCCCGGTTCATGCTGGATCAGTGCTTTGTGGGGTATGACTATGGATTTTTAGACATAGTACTGAAAAACAAAACCAGAAAATGTATTTGCTGGTGGAGAATTTAAGTTGCTACTGCAGGGCCTAAAAAGGTTTTAGTGCAGTTAGCCAAAGTCATGCCCCATATTAAATGAATATCTATCAGCCAGAATGCTGCTAAACATTTCCTTCTCCCTCTTTTACTGGTGCTGGTCACCTCACTCTGGCTTGCCATGACCCTGCAATCCCATGGCATCACTCAATCCATGCTCCCATTAAGCGCTCTCCTCAGCTTCAATTTGAAGTTTATTTAGGCTTGCTATCTGAAAAATAAAAAATAAAAACCCAGCACTGAGGAAGCCTCCACTATTTCCTCACTTTTCACTCTAAAGACACCCCAGTGGCTCTTTACCTGTCTCTGCACCTCCCAGATTTCTCTTCCACTTCTCATCACGTGAAGAACTACTTTTGTAATCTTCTCCACTATGGTACCTGTATCAGCCCTGCCAGGATTATAGGCTGTTTAATTGTCTCATGACAATTCACTGGAGTGGTCAATCTGTGGAATCCCTACAGGTGACATCAGCCCAGTACATAATGAATCTGTCTGCAGCAGAGAGGTGTTTTGTGCAAAACATGGCAGTTCAATGGAATCTGTTTGCCATCTCCTGCATGCTGCTGTTTCCTTATGCACAATCATTTTTATCAGTGCTCAGATGCACTTCCTAAAGCGATTGTGTCATCTAAAGGCTCTGACCTAGTTGAAAAGTTTATTGTGAACATTATTTTCAGGCCATTAGCAAAGGAATTGTCATCCATTTGGGAAAAGCAAACAGATGCAACAAAACAAGAAACCTAGCCAGAGCCACCGAGAGATTAATTGTCAACACTGAGATTAAACTTTCAAAATCAAAATCAAAGACTTTATCTTTTTCCATGAGGTCATGTAAAAAGGCAGAAAGTGGGTGAGTTGGCAGAGGCTACGCCTTTTCTTAGAGAAGTTGTGTGTCCTTGGATCATTGCAAATACAGAAAAAGACCTCTGGACTGCTGGACTTTGACAGCAGTAGTAGAAGGTTTGAGTGGTCTGTGAGTAATCAACCTCAACTCCAACAATAATACACTTCGCATGATTACTCCCTAATTGTTTTACCCTCAGACAAAATCCAAAGAATGCTACTGTCACAGTCAAAGACTCAGGCTAAGTGATTAACATTATTAAGTTAAACATGAAATTATTATTTTTGCCCAGAAATTAGCTTGATACCTTTTGCTTAAGATCTGGTCTGTCTGGTGTATGCCTTTTCAGGATACCTCAACCTGATTAATAAGAATATATTGCCTATTGCTAAAATTTTGTCTTGCTTTTGTCTTTCTCCCATCACAGTGACAACAAAATATCTGAATATAATGCATCACAAAATAATCTCATAATCCAGTTCTTCTGACACGCTCTGCTTGGGAGGTGTTTGAGCAGGTACAACAAGGGTTTACTGATCTTCGTGTGTACACCCAGGAGGTGTGTGGTTGCCTGCTAAAGATAGCAGAAACTGCCATTTTGCATGAAACTTCACAAGTAGACAGGTTTTATTAGTTCATTTTTTCACATCCCTGCTCAGTAACTCATCCACAGCAAGGTCAGACATGCATCTTCGTCTGCAAATGTCCCTGAGAGCACTGCATGCAGCTCTGTTATTGCATTACCTTTCTTTGGACACATTTAATTTGTTTGGAGGAGATCAGGGCAAGCCTTACCCCAGAGAGGTCCAAAGGACTCATTTGGGTTTTTGCAGCACCAAAGGCTTCACTGAACCCCCACAGAGTTGAATACACTGTAATGAAAGAATTTTTAGCAACTCTACATAGAAAATTGGAGCAGGTGCTCTCAATAAAGAAAATTCTTAACCCTGTTCATATTTATTTCAGTTCCTCTCTGTCTGGGCATAAAGCCACCATTTCAGTTTCAAGCTTTCCTGCCTTGCTGGAAAGGGTGAAGGATAACCTTTTTTTCCTTTTTATTTTTTTTTATTCCCCTCAAGAAAATGTGGAAACAGATTTTAACATCAGCCTTGGAAGAAGGTTAGGTAATTTGCCAGCAATACTTCTGAAATGAATTGCTAGGCCACCTAATTAAACAAACTCTTCCAATATTTTTTAAGCTTTTCTCTTCTAGAGTGCACAGAAGATCAGTTTTGTGCCTTCAGAGGGTGGCATGAAGAAAGGAACTCGAATGGCCTGATCCTCATCATCTCCTAGATATAGTTTTATTTCAGAGTTGAATACCACCTGGAGAAAGTACTCCTGGATCCAGACTCTGACTGCAGGATCCAGACACTGCATGTTTGAGCGTACTCATAAGTGGAATTGGAACTCTGATGATAGAGAGTGCTTTTGCATTTGGATTATATTGGGAAATGCCTGTTTAATTTTGGCCAATTATTCTTTCTGCTTAAGCATGTGAGGTGCCCAGAGTTGCGCATCTAGGAATAGAAGCAGTTCCTTGTCCTCTACCTTTTCACAAAGAAGAAATTTTGCAGTAAAAAAAAAAAATCCCAAACCATTTGACAAAGCACCAGCACACAGGGTGCAGGTCAGCAGAGCCCTATTCATATTTTCATAATTCATGTGAGCTGCCATACCTGCTAAACTGCTTTGGGCCGCTGGACAAGTGTGGGGTGAAAAAGGAAGGGAAAAATAAAATAAAATCTAAAAAAAAATATGCTGCCAGGGGAAAGGGAGACAAACAGGCCATTCATAAAGGCATCACTGCAGCGCTTTATGGTATTTCATGCTCACGGAGAGGAATCACGGGGAATGCTGCAAGGAGGCTCCATGTTAACCACAGCGTGGGTCTTGAACTTTCTTGCTGTTTAAAAATAGAAGTCTGCACCCCACGGCCAGTCTCTTATGGTGGACTCCCCTGAGAGATGTGCTGAATAGTCATCGAAGAGGAAAGTTTGGATTTTCCCACTCCAATGAGGTGCCCAGAATGTTTGCAGTCAAATCATGCTGGTAGTTTTTTAATTTCTAACCCACTAGAGAGGAAAAAAAGATGGGGCAAAAATAAAGTAACTTTTATTGATTTAAGGCAATGTCTATGAACACAGAAGTTTCCTAGTGTAGCTTTTCTTACAATTTCCACAGTCACCAGGCTGGGTGACTTGAAGGAAAGTATTTCATACTTGAGATTATTGTTATTATTATTCTCCCCCTGAATGGATGGGCAAGTTACCAAAGCAACGCTATCAGCTGGGAAAGAGATGAGTATCATTTTAGTCAAACCTTTGTCTTTAGGAAAAGACGTATCGTAAAATCTGCCAAAAGCATTCTTCTATGAATTTATTCAACAGACTCCAGTCAGCTATGGATCTGATGGCAGAGTACTGCAATGTCTTTTTCTGCCAATGAATCAATAAAGACTTCTTTAAACGATTGGTTATATGCCACTGAAAAACCAGAAATTCGTTATCTGCATACATGAAGCCCACCACTTGCAGCAGAACTAGCAAACTGCATTCAATAAATGCCATAATCGTTCAATATTGCTTAAAAAATTTAATAGAAGAACAAATTAGGCTCCTCCACCTGAAAAAAAGATTACAACCTGACACAAGTAGGTGCAAATTTAAATCACAAAAAGGAGTATAGCCTATGTCTCTGAATTCCTTCTTATATTTATGTCGTTGCATTATTCAGGCTTACAGATAAGCTTCTTTCAGTAGCAGTATGTGAATTAAATATGAAAAGTCCACACTTATTAGGGAAATAGATGGAACATGAGTAACAACATAGAATATTGGAGAAGAATTGATGAAGTGTAGAAAAGTGAACAAAACATTCAGAGGAGAAGAGAGAAATCCACATATTCAGTGAATCTGGGAAATTTTAGTTACAAAAAATCCCATTATCAGCACTGAAATACACCAGTAAACACAGATAGGGTTTTTTTAAACCATTTTCTTTGATCAAGGAGTGATGAACTACCAGCTAGAGAATCTATTTTATCTTTCCATCCCCAAATCCAAACCTAGTAAGACCTCACATCATTACAGTGATATTTATTTCTCACAAAGATTAGCTCAAAGGCTTAGCCACGGTATCATACATAGGAATCACACTTTCAAGGTATCAATTTTTTTTGTCATTACTTTCTCTAGAGAAAAATAATCAAACACACTAAATCCATAAACATACAACTACCTGAACTACTCCAGTTTAGGCAAAAACATAATTCCCCAAATATAACTACTAGTTTCTCTGTATTTACACACTTCATTGGGCTTCTTCCTCATGAGCTAAAGCCTGCAAAATTTTGTCCTTTTTGATAGCACAGGCAGTTCTGTGCTTGAGGAAAATAATGCCTCAAATTATTACGCTTATGTCTGAAAACTCAGTATACACTTTGAATTTCACAGCCTAGGTCTTAATAACAACTGAAACCCCATTCCTGCTAAGTGCTACAGAACTTGTCTAATTTCATGGTGGGGGCAACCTGGTCATCTATTTATAGCACTGAGATGAACATTTGCTGACATACACATGGAAACAATTGGGAATGCAAAGTGGCTCATGCTGGGTCACAGACTGACACACATTTGTTAATCCCCAGTTTTGCCTTCACCTGAAATTGGAAAGAAATGGTGATCACACTTTAGGCTAAACAACTCCAGCAAACATTTCAATTAGAGCTGATAAGACACTTGGTGTTTTTCAGTCAAATAGTGAAGGCACTGTAAGAAAACCTAATTAAGTTTAATTGTTGTGCAATGGTTTAATCAATGTAGTTGGTAATTAAGTGCAAATTATGCACATAATATATTGCAGATGTGGAGCCCTTCTTTTGAAACATAGGCACTATTATGGGATGTAGGAGGGGACAAATGAGGGAATGAAATTTGTTGCTGAAGTTGCACTAGAGACTTTGGTTACCCAAGAGTGAGGTTATATATCTCTATATGTCATAGTAGTTTTAACATTAGAACTTTTTCTATCAAGAGCCTTCTTTGTTGTTAGGCTTTAAACCAGTAAAAAATGTAGAAAACTCATGCCTTAAAATATGGGATGTTGGTGAGATTTGTGATAGTTCTTAGTTTCCTCACAACTTGAATAATACTTTAAACACAATAAACTTGAGTTGAAAGAGTCATTCCATTCCAACCCACTGTTTTTATATCTTCCCACATATTTTTTTTTTTACATTTCCTCTCTGGCTACAATTTCTCATATTTAGTCTGAACTTAGAGGTAACTTTTGTTTCTTTCAGAGCTGAAATAAAATTATGTTGGGTGCTATAAGGTTTAGGACATGAGGAAGAAGATTATTGGAGCAGAGTACCTTGCTCAGTATGTGCTGTTAGGATCATATAAATAAATAAACATCACTTTAAAAAAGGATTTGTCAATTTTTCCTTTTGAATTAAACCTGGGAAGAGTAAAAATCTTTTTGACTGTATGGAGTATGCTACAGTGCAGAAAAGGTTTTTAGAATCTCTGAAGAAATTTGATTAAAATTAAATCATTTCAGGTATCTGTTTTGACTCTGCATCAAACATAACTCCAAAAAGAAGCATAGGACTGTGTGAGCATGTGCAGAGCTCAGTCACTTTGAATCAGTTACCTCTGGTTTATTTTCAGCATCATCATCTTTCATATTGTTAAGGTAAGGACTTTGAGTAGCAGTAGAGTAGTAGGATAAAAGATAATCCTCTTACCAGAAAGCACTGATTGTTAATTTATTTGAAGAAAAATGGAGCAATCTTCCTTATGTTTGATCACTTGAATTTTGACACTATCTACATGTTCACAACTTTTGGAGAAAGGGAGGTTTGATAAATCCCACTTTACAGGTGGGGAAACTGAGGCACAGAGTTGAAAATTGGGTTAACGGTTTCTCACTGGAAGTGAATGATGGCATCAGCCTGACTAAGTGAAGTTTTGCCATCTGTTTACACTCAACACTTTTTCTTCTTGTATTATTTTCTCCTCCTTTTTTTAGCTGAGCTAAGTCAACCAAGCAGCATATACACGTAATACTAATTCCATCGTTGGGCAGACTGGTGATTTTAAGCCTTCTGTCAAGGTCTATAAGATTTTTCTAGTTAGAATATGAGGTGTGAAGAAAAAGAACTGTTAAAACAATTGGGGTCAGAACCTGCCCAGTGGATACGAGAACTCCTGTGGACTTTAATGGGATTATTTGCATGAATAAAAAGAGCAAGGATACCCCATGGCTTCCCCATTTATTTCCAGCAAATGGAAACCTGGTGTTATATGACCAGGAGAAAATGAAAAAGAGGTGGTTGGATTGTGGTAATTCTCCAGTGATTTTTGTAAGCAACTGAAAAACCCTGAATTTCCACAGAAACGTTCTTATTTACTGACAAAAATCCCAAACCATGCATTTTTCCAATTTTTAACAACTGTACTTCAGTTACTTCTGGTTTCTGAAAATTAAAGCATCTTCAGATATATCCATATTTTTCTCTCTTTTGGTTTTCAACCGCTCCTTACTCACAGAACCCAGTAACTAAATCATCTTAGCAGAAATATAAATTTTAGCCAAAAAATTCAATTGGGAAAAAGGGCCCTTTTTTGTTCCAAAGAAACGCTGGAAGGTAGTTCAACTTGAGATAATAATTGTAATATCAGACAAAGCTTCAATACAAAATGTTGCTGCAGCACAGCCCAGGTAAAGCTGTGCAGATGCCATCAGTAATGTACCCCAGCCTGCATAGGGAAAGGTCAATGGGAAAGGTATCCCCATGCCCTCCTCGCTCTATAAGACAATGAGGTCCATATGTTACATGTGTTCCCGAGACTGTTGCAACTGGAAGAAGGTCAGCAATGCGGAATTATGGAGAGGAAAGTAAAAAAGTGAGAAGAGGTTTACAAAGGCCAAAAAGCAAGGCTTTCATTTTATATTCAATTTATCTTTTCACCTTTGAAAAGGGCACAGAGGTTGGAAATTATGATTGAGTTTTTTAATTTTATTAATGGCAGGCTTAGTGGTTGCTAGGGGAACTTGACCCAACCAGGGGGAAAGAATGGCCCAATGCAGTATTATCAGGATTAATCTGCTGCCTTGAAATATTTGGATCTCTCTCCATTGGCCTCACGAGTCCTTCCTGCTCTGCCTCTATCTCCACGACCACCTTGTTGACATGAGCCTACTGCTTAATCCTTGGAAGGAAACCTAACCCTTGGCCTCGGAGAGATGTCCCCGAGAGAGGGTAACCAGAGTGCAGCTGTGCAGGAGGTGAACCCCACTGGAGCCAGCGCTCAAACCTCCAGGCAGTCGCTCCCATCAGACAATAAACCAGCGAACACAAGCGAGATGCTAATTTAATGGGAGGCTTGATTACACTGTGATAGGGCCCTGCTGGTTGTTTCCAACAGACCCCTTTATAGTATTAGTATTTATTATACCCCATATTATAAGTCATGGGGATTTGCTTCTGTAAGGCAGTTTGGCTGAGTAATGAAACATAATGTTTCTTTTATTGCTCAATAAACACTGTTCCCTCTTTCACTGCCACTCCAGCTCAGCTTTTTCAAGCCTGTTAAGCCTCTAACACAATAATCTTACAGCCTTGCAATGAGAGAACACAGCTTCTAACCGTTATTGGTTACTTCTGAGGCCTCTTAGAAGTGAGATTCATAGATCGTTCAGTCTCTGTGACTTCTGCAATCTTTATCTGACTTTTTGGAAAGGCTTTGGTCTTCTGGGTGGGGAGAGTTGGTGTTCTCCTCATCCCCCCAGAAAGAGAGAAGAGACTTAGTGTTCGTGTGAAGGACACAACTGTAGATCATCTGACATTTTGTTTTCCCATCCTTGTATATCCATATGTGGGTTTACATCCCATGATTTAACGCTCCTAGTCTGGGCCAGAAGAAGTGTTGACAAGCAACCTGCAGGCATCTTTCACACCTCTCTGCCAACAAACCTAAATCTTTTCCTATGACATGCCCACCTCTGAGCTGTTCCCCACCTGGCCTTCTACTCTGAGGAGATCAGTGTCTGTAGCTTATTAGTTGATAATGCTATGAAGTGTTTGCCTGTCCCACTATGGCCAAGAACAAGATTTTCCAGTGCCAACTTCCCTTCTGCATTAGTTAATGTTTGGAAATTTGGTACATCCACATGCTGAAATCCTGCACCAGCTCCTCATCACCTTGTACAGTTCCTGATGCACCAGACCATTATCCCTCATGTTGTAACAGGAGACAGCGACCACAACTACACCTCCTTGCAATAATATTGCGGATGGGTAGCATTTACAGCAGTGAAATTGAGCCATTTTAGACTTTGGTTGTATAGTAAACAATTAAAGACTTTAAAAAAACACTTTACAAGCTTTACAGGCATGACCAGATATTGCAGACAATGATGACAGTGATTACTGGAAATACTTACAGGTTGCTTAGTTTAGGATTATGTTTTAAAATTCAGTTTCACAATTTACACTCAAAGTAGTGTTTATATTTTTTTTCTCCTTTCTTTTCACAGAATCACTGGTCAGATTGTGCCAGGATTTGTGTTTAGTATGATTTATCATGAATGGTGACAGCAGTGTGTGCCACTGGAAACCCCCTTGCAAATAAAGTGATCTTCCTCTGAAGTTCTGCTTGAAACAAAACCCTTGCCTTTTCCATTACACTGGATCGTACTATATCTCTCTCCCTCTTTATGTTTATCATCTTAAATAACTATTGTTAACTGCTCTTTTTCACACATTTGTAGATTACTTTAACATCCCTTAAATGCTGGGTCCTGCACTTCGGGCACAACAACCCTGTGCAGCTACAGACTAGGAGAAGCCTGGCTGGAAAGCTGCCTGGAGAAGGACCTGGGGGTGTTGGTTGACAGCGACTGAACATGAGCCAGCAGTGGCCCAGGTGGCCAAGAAAGCCAATGGCATCTTGGCTTGGATCCGAAATGGCGTGGCCAGCAGGTCCAGGGAGGTTCCTCTCCCTCTGTACTCGGCACTAGTGAGGCCACTCCTCGAATTCTGTGTTCAGTTCTGGGCCCCTCACCACAAGAAGGATGTTGAGGCTCTGGAGCGAGTCCAGAGAAGAGCAATGAAGCTGGTGAAGGGGCTGGAGAACAGGCCTTATGAGGAGCGGCTGAGAAAGCTGGGGGTGTTTAGCCTGGAGAAGAGGAGGCTGAGGGGAGACCTCATTGCTCTCTACAACTACCTGAAAGGAGGTTGTGGAGAGGAGGGAGCTGGCCTCTTCTCCCAAGTGACAGGGGACAGGACAAGAGGGAATGGCCTCAAGTTCCACCAGAGGAGGTTTAGGCTGGACATTAGGAAAAAATTTTTCATGGAAAGGGTCATTGGTCACTGGAACAGTCTGCCCAGTGAGGTGGTTGAGTCACCTTCCCTGGAGGTGTTTAAGGCACGGGTGGACAAGGTGCTAAGGAGCATGATTTAGTGTTTGATAGGAATGGTTGGACTTGATGATCCGATGGGTCTTTTCCAACCTGGTGATTCTATGATTCTATGATCCCTGTAGGTTAGTACCGAGCATGACTACAGTTAGAAATTTTAATCTCTTTCCTTTTTCAGCCCATAAAGCTATCCCAACAGGAATGTTATCCATATGATTATGTTTTATTATGCTGTCCTCCTCTTTTGTTGAGTGATAGGATTTTTGTTTTAATCAAATACCAAAAGTATAATGGTAGAATTATTGTGCTGTCTTCAATGAACGTCACGGCATTTTTCTTACCTGGTGTGATCTTGACAGCTTGTTCTTTCCCAGATATTTTCAGGATAGTGGATTTCTCCTTAAATGCACATGCATACAAATTTATATATAATTGCTGCCTGGTTTAGCTGTTTAAAATTATTTCTATAGTATCCTATCTTTAAAAAAAAAGTTATATTGAGGAGAAACATATACAACTGACATTAGCATAATACAGGAAGAGGAGAGAAGATTTAATTTTCCAGTAATGTGCTTTCTGGCAAACATAACATGGTTTTATTTTAATTTTTATATTAATAAACTCAGAAATGTTAGTTACTGTAGTTTCTCTGCTCACTTCTAAGATGATTTAATTCTGTCTACATAATTTTATCTTCAGAAAGTGCAGGTGCCTTGCTCCTTTGATTGCTAAATGTTCCAAGCCTCTTTAGGGGTTGTTTGTTCTCATTTACTCCTCTCTGTAATTAGAAATAGTGGTAATAATGTCTCTGTGGGTCTGATTCAAAACCCACAAAGTTCAGCTGGAAGATGCACATTGACTTCCCTGTGTTTGAGCGAACCCAAATTCTTCTTTTAGTTTACAGGCAAGTGTAACATCTTTAGTCCCAGCCTCTTACCACATTTATATGCAAATGTGGCTGCTTGGACGAGAGAGCAGCATCGTCTGCAAACAATACTACTCAGAGCTCTTACACTTCAAACTCACTCATGTCTTTTAAATGCTTTGTCCTGCCAGCAAAGAGTTAAAAAATACACATTTTGATAATAATCCCTTTGAATCATGTCATGAGAGGGAGCTCAAATATTTTCTCAATGGAGAGCTAGTGGAATTTTCTATAGATCTAGGGTGAAAGAAAAGTCTTCAGAAAGTCTCAGAAGAAAGATCCTTTGAAATGGCCCAACTTCTGTTATGATAAGCAGTTCGATAAGCCCACCCATGGTAAAGTTATTAGGAATTCATATCATATGGATCCCATTAACCTAAACGTTTGCTTTCAAAGTAAACTTCTTGGTACATGACTACCACTAAGTCCAAGCACTTCAGGTTTGAGGATTGTGTTTTTACAAATCAATCTAGGGTTATCCAATCAATTAGCTGAATTCCCTGTGTAATTGTGCTATAAATGAATCACCTGGTACTAATGAGACTGCTTACCCATTTAAAAAAAAAAATCACTGCCTTTAAGGGAAACACTTTAAAATTTGTGGAAAAAAAAATCATGCTATCTATAGTCAAACTTTGGCACTCACTACCTTGGGATATGACCAAAGCAGGTAGGTCTGAAAGATTAGACAGAAAGATTCAGGTCACATGGGAGTCAAAATATCACTCAAGCTATTTTTAGTTAATTATTACAAGAGCATCTGAAAACATTATTAACATCAATGCCATATTATTTAGGTGATAGTAAAAATATGGTCTAAGAATAAGTTATAGTTTATTTTTCGCAGCCAGGAAGCCAAGAAGTGCCATCAAGATGACAGATAGAAGAGGAGGAAGGAATCGAGTCTCGCTGGGGCTGAGTGACTGGTGCCAGTTATGTAGAAATTCAGCTTCAGGTCTTTGATAAGAACCCAGTTATTTTAATCATCTTGCCTGCTACACTCTGTTGCACTTTGGAAGGGTTTAATACATAAGTTTTGTCATGAAATAATTTATCTCTGTGCTATGTTATTGCACAATTTAGACATATTATAAGCCTTATAGAAGCATAAAGGATTCCAGACTAAATGGGCAATTTGTCTGTCCCAGTCAGGCAACACTTAGCTATCAGTGGTTTAGTGAAGGATTTTATCATTAACTTATATTGTGTTCCTAAATGAATTCAGTTGAGCAAAAAGAAAAAGAGAAAAAAAGCAATTAAAGCCATGCTATAAACAGTGGAGTCTGCAGGCAGGAGGCTGCAGAGAATTATACGGAGCATACTTCTCCCAACCACAACTTGATTGAAACCATTTACTGGATGTGTGCATTGAATGTCAGTGGATCTGAATGACTGATGGGGGAGCAATGTCAGCCCTCCTTCCTCCCACCCAGCAAACACTTGATTCTTCTGTTGAGAAAGGGTGAACACTGTCCCAGTCTGCTTTGTCCTAGTGCAAAGATGCAACAAATTGGATCCAAAGGGAGCTCCATATCAGATATTAAGTATATTGTTGAAAAAATTACACAGGCTATTTTTGGTTCACTCAGAGGTCAGTGCCCTTCTGTGAATAGGGAGTTATGAGATACTCCTCTGGACAAACAGAGAGATAATTACTTGACAAAATAAAAGAAAAAGTTCAGAAGCTGGCAAACCAGAGAATACTTTTGTTCTAATTTAGAAAGATCTTTGATACGTATAGATGGGTTTTCTGGCATCCAAAGAGTCTGATTGAATGTACACCCAACTGTTTTCAGTGAAGTGGAAAAAAATGAGAAACATGCAAGAAGTACCTACTTTTGATCACCAAGTTGTTTTGATCTCATAAATTATGTCTGAAATTAGGCATGGACTGGAAAATATGAGTGTGTTTTCTCTCAGTCTGGGAGCTTCTGGTTTTGAAAGAAGGAGCACTGTTCCTCTACCTTCATCAAATACCTTTTTTTCCCCCTACCTCTGCTTTCTTACAAGTAGGTTTCTCTTGCAATTTATCAGAGGTGTCACTCGTATAGGATGGAGAAGAACAGTATACCTCCCTTTCTTTGTCCTCTGGGACTTGCTTGGTCTAAAACTTAAGCTTACAACCAAAAAGACCTGAAAATGTGCCAGTCTAAGAAGCAGGTTGACCTGCAACTTAATCTCATCCCAACTGTCATAACACTATGTTAGCCATGCACAGCTAATAAATCATAATAATGCTAGGTTAATGGACCAGGCTTTGACAGTGCCAGGATTAGAAGGGCATACAATAAACAAAGACTCTCTGAGTAGAGAGGTACAGTAGAGGAGCAGAAAATCACAAATGATGCAACTAATCTTCTGCTGGCATTTCCATGGGCCTCTGCTATAGTAAATGCCGGGGGTGGATCCCAGTTGCCTCTCGCTGTCCTTCTATTCTCCTAGACCCTAAGATAAGGGCCTAAGAAGATGTTTAGTGTAATGTGCAGCTGAAGAGCCAGGATGGGCTGTATGGAATGGTGTGAGAGGAGGCTGGTGAATTATCTTGCCTCAAGTAGATTTCTCCCTCTAGCAGTACAATAGTCCACTGGGAAGGCTTGGAGTCTGTACATTCATAAGGGGGACCACAGTCCATCTGGCCGAGATGAAACACAGCCCTAAGCATGCTGCTAGGTTCAATTTAAATAGAGATAATAAATAATAAGGAAAAATAACATCAGGAAAAGATGTTCTCTTGTTAAAGATTTCAGAATGTCTTACCAAATACATGTGTGCCCAAAGAATTTCCAGCAGGAAAAGTGACACAAAGAGGATATACACTCTTCCTGCATTTCAGCACTTCTTCATCTCCTTGGAGCTGGAACCAAGAAGCTACAAAGTGCTGTGAAGTTAGAGACTGGGAATCATTTGACTGAACTTTTTGGAAAGATTAAATGTGGCTGTAGGTTTATCTGCATAACTGCATAGTGATAGAGAAAGAGTATTCCTTTGATGTATTTCTTCTGTTAAGTCTATTAATTTCAGTGGTGTTATTTCTTCACTTACATATTTTCTTAAGAGATGAATCGGATCCCTCTTTATCCCCTATTCTTTAGCAATATTTTCACTGGTAGAACCGGGGCTTTCTTGGCAGAGGAGAAACCTTAATTCATCTTGGAGTCACCCAGAGAGGTGAAAGAAGGATCTTAGGTTACAAGTTGAAAGAGTAAATTGTCAACTCAGAGGAACTAATCTTAAGCCCCAGTGAGCAAAGTGTGGCTTAGCTTTCAAACATGAACTTTTGGTATTGCTAGAAACATCCCTTTGCTGCAAACCCTTGGATTTTCAAGATAAAAATTAAAACATTACAAGAGTTAAGTTCTGCCTGGTCTGACTACTAATGCAGGAACACACCATTTGTAAAAGGTCTGAGCTAAAAGAACAGACAACCTGACATTAATAAAAGTGTGCACCTCCAGACAATAATGGGACCTTATGCTTTAAATTGCATGTATTCAGAAAAAAAAAAGAAGGAAAGAAAGAAAAAAAAAAACAAAGGAAAAAAAGGCCATGATCCATGCTGATGCCCGCATTTTTCTTATTAGTAGTGGCCCTGTCCCAGCCAGGAATGTATCACATGCAGAAATCAAAACTAACCATTGAGCAATACATTGGGGGGCTGGGGATTGAAATCTCTGTGTCTGGGTTTGCTCCAAGATGAGCAGAATAGTGCGATCTGGATCCATTCACACCTCAGTGTCTCCAACAAAATCTATTCATTGGGCTTTTGCTTATGGTATGTGCCAATAGGACCCAAAGTTCTTTGAAATTTGTAACTTTCAGTGACTTCTTTGGTTTTTGGACCTTGTACTTGAGAGTATCTATGACATGTAATAGATGTGGATGTCTCCTCCAGGTCACACAGGGAGTTACCATCAATGCAATGGCTGCAAGTACTTATAATCACCCCTGTGTCGGGCAAATTGGTGAATGCCTTTTGTAAGCTGATTCTTCAATTAATTTTTAATGTGTGGAACTGCTGGAGGATGAAACCTTGGATTGCCTTGGGATGGCTGTGCTTTCATAGTATTTACCTGGTTTTCGGTCAAAACAGATATACAATCAACTCTTGAGCATTTGTGAGTGCTGTTTTCTTGCATACTAACTTTAACGTGGGTGCAGAAAAACCTGAGTTAGCTCCATGAAGATCCATATGGACTCCAGCTGGGCTTATTAGCCCTATACAGCTCTTCCTCCACCCAGAGACAATCAAGACTCAGGCTAAACCCCAATTAGCAAATCCCAAGGTATCTTCCCATCTCCAGGTGGTGCCTTCTCTCATCCATCCCTTACTTGAGAACCTGGTGAGTTCATTGCCCATTTTATGAGCTATTGAACATGTGAGTTAACTGTAATTGAGTTTTAACTGCTGTAAAAATGTCTCATTTCTGTTTGAGTACTGAGTTTATTGGTTTCTCAAATTTTTATCAGGATTTTGTGTGTGTGTGTATACTACATAGCTCTGGTGATGAAGAAATGGTAAAAGATACTGGATTAAGGAGCATAAAAAGGAGAAAATGTGAATTAGTGACATTCTCTCCTTCCATAAATAAATATTTATTACTCCATCAATACTTTATCCTGCTTCAGCCTTGTACAAACAGTGTCTCCAGCATTGGTAACCTTGATTTTATGCAATGTGCCCTCAGATTATGAGCCTGGGATGGGATTTAGTAGAACTCCAATCCCTCCAGCTTTAAGACTCTGATGCTTGACATCCATGTTCATGTGCTTTCCAGACAACTAGGAAACCACTTTATGAAGATCCCTTTACACAGTATCTTCTTAACTTTTGCAGCATTAGTACAGCAATTACTGTTATTGAAAATTTATCCAAGCTCTTAAATAAACTGCTACAATGTCGTTGAAATTCCTCTACTCCTGTTCCCTCAACAGACATCTTTATTTAAGAAATCCTTTCCCTGCAGGCTCTCCCTCTCATTTCTTTATGATGTTTTGGACCAAAATGAAATGAAGAGTATCCTCCTGTTGACATTCTGATTTTGGTTGTGTAGAAGGATGTTTTTTCTGTGAGAGCTGGAGTTTCCGCAGGCAGCTAGCTGTGCTTGCTTATTCCCAGAGCATTTCAAAGCCTGCACTGTCCTGTGGCTCCATGTCATTAGGGCAGCTTTAGTGCCTGACAAAAGTGCAGAGGAAAACCCCCCTGAGCATTGGATGTTACAACCTCCTGCAAAGGAGTGGCCAACCATCTCAGCCTCCCAATGCTCGTCTGCCAGACCACGCAGCACTAAGATGCTAAAATATGTTCTTTCCTGGCAGCGCTCAAGAACGGCAAATTTAGTGGGAGAAAGAAATTGGCAGAGCTCTGTCTGTAGAAAACTTTGAAATATTATGATTTTTATCAGAAATGACAACAACAAAAAGAGTGTAAGCCAAGTGTGCTCCAAAAGCTATGCTTGTCTACTGCCTCCCTCTCCTTTCACTAACGTCATGGAGAGAATTTCCTTAGGTTTTCTCCAGGAGACAAGCGAGACTGTACAGAAGAGTTTGACTCAGCTACTGCAAATGTCTTGGGTCTTATATTTCTAAGGGACAATGTGTGTTTTCAGTAAATTATTGACAAAGCAAAAGTGTGACTCTTCTGAGGTCGTTTAAGTGCATGAGGCTACATTCTTTCTTGCAGAGTTGGTGCAAGTAAACAACATTATTATAGATTTTGGTCATGCCCTGGCATCAGTAAGTATAGTTTCTGTGTTTGCCATATGCTCGCACTGAACTGGAACAGCAATGCATACACAGGGAAATTGTTTAAAGAGCCAGTTCAACCTCAGTACTCGCTGTCAAAATTATGATGTACATGATTCATTCTGCTAACCACAAAAGAGCTTTTGTTTGTCAAGTAAAATAACGTGTAATAACGTGTAATTTGGTAAATCATTTAGGAAAGCTTTTTTTTTTTTTCCTTTTTTTTCAATATCCTACCACAGGCCTGGAGACTGCAGCATTGGATTAGTGGATAGCATCCTGCAGCTCCCTGGAATGATGGCAACTTGACATGAGAAAGGAGGCAGAGGAGGCATAAACCAAGAACCAAGACTTTAAACTGTGACTTGCAGAAGGCGGCTTGCTGAGCCAAATAAAGAGAAGAGGGAAAATTGACACCCCACAAGACATGGACAATTGTTGCCACCGGCTGAGAGGCCTTAAATTACAAACCCATTTTGTACATCCAAAAGCTTACACTTTCTATTTATATATCCCACTTCTTCTGTGCACCAAAAGTTGGATTTGGCAAATGAAGTTATTCCCTGCAGGCATATGGGTGAGGTTTTCTGCAGAGAAAATAAACTTGATTGTTGAAAACCTGTGTTTGCAATTACTCTGAATTTCAACATTCTGAGGTCAATATAGATCTTTTAAAAATCTTAATGCTTTGAAACAGATTAATTTTCTTTCTGAAATGGTTATTGGATTAAAATGATATATTGAAACATTTTTGGTAAGCAAGGCATAGAAAAATTTTTCTACAGAAATAGTGAAAATATGGTAAGAAGGAAAGAAGAGAGAAGAGTAAGAGGAAGAGAGAGAGAAAAAGAGAAAAGAGAGAGAGGGAAAGAGAAAGAGGGAAATGGAGAGAATATGAAGTCAAGAGCTTGGGATAAAGATTTTTTGGGTTAAAGATGACCATTTCTGTTAAAAAGCATTAGTTCTAAAAATGACAATCAATTATGTTAATCAGTTCTGCTGCGTTGAACAGGCAAACCAGATTTTCAATACACCTTTTGGGAGATTATTCCATGGTCCAACAGATCTTTTCTTGGCAAAGGAACAGGTATAAATAGTAGGAAACATTTTCTTTGGGGACATTAGTAGACTGCATGAGAATCATAGTTCATAAATACTGTCACAGAAAACTGTGTGACTGTCTTTGGACAAAAAGATTTTTGCAAGGCATTTAATGTGCCTTAATTTCCTTAGAAGTAAGGAACACAGGCTGGCATTTAAAAATAAATGAAAGGTCCTAGCCAGGACTGAGCCAAGGAGGTCTCAGAAGCCAGGAATAAACCTTAAATTCTAAAGCAATCATTCAAGAGGATAAACTATTTATAATCATCTATTTGCTATTTATGTTGCAATGACATCTCCAGAGCATGTCGGCACAGCTTCCACCTTGGATGAGCAGCTTGAGGTCATTTCTTGTCTTTCCAGCAAAGGAGAAAGAATAAGAAATCAGAATTTCAGTAGCAGGAATAAAAAAAGAGATCCAGAAATATAAAACCCAACATCAATAATTATTTAGGTCCTTTAGGCTTACAATTGCAGTGCAAAAGAGTTTCAATAGGACTAAGAGCCGGAGCCTTTCTCCTCCACCTCAGACTAGAGCTACATCTGGCATTTCACCCTGTGAGAAAACAGTGAGGGTCTTGTTCCAAGGAAGGTAGCAAGGAGGGTAGCGAAAGCTTGTTCTGCATGCTCTTTGCCTTGAAATATTCCCTCACTGCATGCCCACTTGAAGGCCCCTTTATGCTAAGGAAACTTAGTGTAAATAGAAATAAGGCTCAAAGAGCCTGGAAAGCCATAGCATGAGAGTTCAAAACTTTTCAGCTCAAACTCTTTCAGACCAGAGCAGCCCCAAACCTCCACCTGGATTTCACCCCACAACACAAAATTGCCATGTGCTCATTCGGTCTGGCTGATGAGCTGTGCTAATTACCTTATGCTTGGGGCTGCTATGTTATGCATAGCAAGAACACCCATGGTATGTTTTTGGAGGAGAGAAGGGGGTGTCTTTTAGTCCTCTTGAATTTCTTGAAAAGAAAACCTTTTTTTTTTTTTTATTTTTTAACCTTGAAGCATTACTTGTAAATGGAGGCCAGAATTTAATTTCAGATAGTGTTACTCCACCTTGTGCAAGTGATTTCTCTTGACACTACACTGACTACCCGTACACAAAAAGACCTTTATGACTTACATGCCAAAGAGCCTGAAGTATTTTTTGCCTCTCCGAAAATGACATTTCATTCCCACCCCCCTCGCCTTCTTTTTTTTTATCACCTGAACACTGGTCTTAAAACCACAGCACGCAAAGGCCCCATGTGAAGTAGGGAAAGGCATTCAGCATCTGCTTATATCCCCAAACTGAAGCACCAGTGTGCCTAAAAAAGCTTGTATTTAAAGGCATTGCAGCTGCATCAGCTCATATTTCATCCAGCCACCAATTTCCTTTTCCCCCTGACAAACAGGCCTCAGAAAGAACCCAGGCCAGAAATTCTCCACGTTAGCGAAACATTTCCTCTTTCCCATTCTCCCTTCCATTAACGTTATTATGCTGCTCCTGGGAAAAGATGACTTTTCCAATCCAGGCAGCATATTTCTCTCTTTTCTTTTCTTTCTTTCTGTCTGTTTTCTCCTTCTTTGGGCTAGTGGTAAGGAAAGAACTGAGGGGGATGCAAGGGGGGAGAAGGGGTAAAAGGAAACAGTGTTTCTTCAGGAAGAAGGCCTTAAAATCTGCCTCCATTTTTTGCATACAAATGTAGAGGGATGGCAGCTCCTGGCTCTTCCCTCTGCTGGATATGGGATACAAAGAGGGAGAAAAACACAGCGTTGGTGACAGCTTTCATCGAGGGTCAGGTGCTCCGGGATCAAGAACTACTTAAATCTCATTTAACTAAGCCAGGGGTTAAACTCATCTCAGACCTGGCTGCAGCCAAATTTACCTATAGCTAGTTAATAAGGGAATATTTGCAGCCCTCAGGATATTATGCCTTTTTCTAGACATCCAGAAGCCTTCACGATTTGTGCAATACCACTTGTGTACGTCCCACCTCTTCCGAAGGCCTCCATCCTCCCACCTTGCAGGACCAGCCCTACGGCAGCTTTAACTCATGCAACTTTAATGCCTGGCATAAATCAGGACCGCAGCAAATGTGTTCAACCTACGTAAGACCAAAACCAGACAATACAAAAATGAGTGATTGTGCTGGGTATCAGGAGAGATGCATTCATATCAAGTCTGATTTTACCATGTGCATGCTCGCTTGAGCCTGCTTTTATTTTCCTCCTCCTTCAATCGCTGGAAAGCGAAGTCCCAGAGGAAAGAAAACATCTCATTGAAATTAGTGGCAACGGACAGCCAGGTCATAATTCCTGGCCACAGAGCAAGCGTATCGTGACTGAACCATAAACTTTGTGTTATGCCTGTAAAAAGGTGATTAGCATCATCTGCTCACTCAGAATACCCACTGACTCTTGTTTTAAAGTCATCTTACCTTATTCTAAGGTAACTAACTTAGGAAATCCACCCTTGAGGCAGCTTTTTAAAGTTCAAGTGGGGAATTGTTTCTTCTTTATCATTTTGCCTGGAAGTTCTAAAATACTTTGTGTTCACCACGTTTGGTTTTACAAGAAGTCAGCCCAAACAGCAGGTAACTTTTCTGAAAAAGTGGACTATAAAGGCAGCAATTTTCCAGTGAACACAAGGCTTGACAGAAAATTTCCTGCATGTACTAGTTGCTTAGCCATGTCCTAGAGGATGAATCAGGTATTTTCGATCAATTGGATTTTACTTAGTGTTTTTGCAATTCTTGGCAATAAATACAAAACGTGGCTGCAGAAATGGGGGGAAAATCAAAGTTTTAAAAAGTCCAAGAATCTATCATTTCAAAAGATTGAACTGAACGTATTTACTTTCTGTTGTTCTATTCCATTTTGCCTTTGTAATTTTGTTCTAAAAAAACCATTCTTCATAAATTGCCATTTACAGTGAGAAAGACAAGAATCACATCAAGCCAGGCCCCTGAACTTTTTCCTCCAGGACTGCTGGAAAAGGACAGTTCGAGTCTCTAACCACTGTTTGTTACCTCCCTCCATCCTTTTTCTTTGTTTGTTTTTTTTTTTTTAATTTGCTTTTCTGTTTTTGCTTTTCACTCTGAGTCGGGATCTTTGTTCAGACAGACTTTCCCTTGTGAATGGTTTCAGTTTCAACAAATTGCCATTCTGTGACACCCCGCCAAATAAGTACCTTGGAAAATTCCCAACAACCTCTAGTCTGTACATTGGAGCACATTTCATTTCCAAATCCTTGGCTAGCTATGGACCAAACCATCCGTGGGGGTAGTTCCCTCTCCAGGGCATCCCCTCTGCAAGGGAGCTTGGCCCCATATTACAGGGAGGCAATTTGTATCACAGGAGCATGGTAATTTTGGAGGGGAGATACAAACTGAGTTTAAAGCTGAGCAGGGTGTTATTAAGCAGTTTTGACAAGAACAGGGTAATGATATTGTGTCTGGTTTTGATTTAGAACTAGTTGCAACCCTACATTTAAAAAATTAAAATTATTCCTATTTTTGTAGGGCTTGAAAGTATGAATTTTCTATTTTTGAAGGCTCAATAAGGCAGTCCTTTCAACTTCATGGGTTTATCATCTTCAAATAGAGAACCTTGTTATAAGTAATGGTGTTTGCAGAAATATGAAGTCACTAATTTTTAAAAAGAGAGAAAAAATGTGGATAAATGTGACTTTTTATAAAATATATTGTTTTCCAGAAAGGAATGGGTTTGCAATACTAACATAATTATAGTGAACAAGATAAGAAGAATGTACATATTCACCAGGTGTAAAAATAAATCTGTAACTTAAATGCAGAAGGTACGTATGAGAAGCAAAAATGTTAGGTGCAGAAGGACTCCATTAGACAGCCCAGGTTAATTTTGTAGTTGCATGTTATGTACCTCTTGATGTCTAATTCTACTCAGATACCCTGAAGGTGATCCTTGACTTAATTTTTTTCTCTTTAAATTTATACTGGAACAGCTTACACAAAAATTTGGAACCATGTTTTGACTGATTTTTTTTTTGTCTTACCTCACTTTGTTTCCATGGCCTATAAGAACAATAAAAAATAATACAAAGATGTTAAAGCTATGCCTGGAGAAGCTTTACTTCAGCAGTCCACTGATGTCAAAATACCATTTTTAGCAGTCCTCATTCCATGTCATGTGCTTAAGGATTTTTGCTTCATGCCTTTCTGGTTAGAGATGTCTTGTTCAAGAGTTTTATTTTATGCATGTCATAGAACAAGTATGGATTTTATGACATTTATGAATGTGACCAGTCTGGGAACATGCTGTCTGTCTGGTCGGGTTTAAGCCAAAATTTAAGTCATTGTAACTAGTATTTCCAGTTTTGGTGATAGCTAATACATCAGCTGGCATCAGCTAATACATCAGCTGGCATCAGCTAATACATCAATAAATTGGCAAAATCATCTTTTATAGTATGAAATGGTAACTTTTTTTCTGCCTTATAGGAATTGTCAGGGTGAGGTTTTAATCATCTGAGATATTAATCAGAATGACTTTCTACCTTCCCCTGCCTTTCTTTTCCTTTAAAGTAGTCCTATAAAATTTACATTCACTTTAGTATTGAAGCAAAAACATGCATCTAGATTCTGAATGCCTGTCACAGAAATCATTTTTGTCCTGAAGTGCAAGAATGAAGTTTGCAGTGTGAAAACATCAAAGAATTACAGTTTTATGTTGTGTTAACCCTGCTTGTCTTATTTTGGCCATTCTAACACTCCAAAATACATGATTGAGAGCTGTTAACTCTCAACGATATGTTCCTGGCAAGCAGACTTGAGGGTTTTTTAATATTTTATTTTAATTATTTTTAGTTTATAGCTCAGCAACTCAGCTGACCCGGGGGAACACTTAAACTAAATTTGATAGATGTCAAGTTAGAAAAAATAAAGACGGCAGTGTTCTTTTTCCCTGCAATTACAAATGTTTGCTGGAGACTTTTCTGACAGTATTAAGCATAGTAGAGACCTGGGAAGGGTAGAGGGGGATGTCATACCCATTCGCCGAGGCCATTTTGGCTGATGTTCTCCAGAACCTGGAAGGGGAGGAGGACTAGGACACCTAACAGTAGCAGTTGCTCCTAACTGCAAATACAGTGGGTTGGCCTTTATTTTCCTCACTTTTTTCCAGAGTCCTGATGTGTCTTGCATCAACTGGAGGAGCTAAAAAGAGAGTGCTTGTTTTTTCAGCTGACATTTGGAGTTGTGGGGACCTATGAGATGTCCCATAGATGGGTTGAAAAAAACCCAACCAAAACAAAAAATGGAGTTAAATGAGCTGCTAAGGAGTGAGGAAATGCTCCAGGAAACTATGCTAAAGCCCCCTTTTGACACTCTACCTGAAAAACAAATATCAGAAATATATATATATATATAAAGAAATAGATCTACTGTTTTCTAGTCCATTTTTTTTTCTTCTAACCCAAAATATATTAAGATAGTGTAAAAGACACTGATGGAATCAGTGAGAAAGAGAGAAAAACTAATCTTACAAGTTCTACAGCAATTATTCAGAGGGGAAAAGTGTTGCATATCTCCAGTATAATATACTGGCTAACTGCATCAGGGAAAAGGAATGGGCTTTCCAGTCTTATATCATTAGATCACTGGCTCAAATATCTTGTAGGGATTTCATGTAAAACTCCACGAAATCAGTGGGAGTCTCATTACTCTCCATCAATATCCAGGTACAGAAGAGAGGACTAAGAGAAAGTATTAGGAAAAAAAAAGAATTTTCATATATTATTTCGAAAGTGTTCAGAGCTTTCTTTCAACTAGAAAAAGAGAAAATTCAAAATTTCATAATGGTCTGATCTTTCCATATTTCTTTTCAATATTTATTTTTGGGTGATCCCTACACCTATAGATTTACTTCTTACATTTTATCAGTGGAAAAAAAGGGGAGGGGAGCACAGGCTGTGAATCAATAATCCCCACAGAGGAAAACTAGGTTTGGTTTGAAGGTTGTAAACCACACCGTCTTTCCTGTTTTTTATTATAATGAAAAAGTCAGAATTGTATCTATGGGAGTGGACCATTTTTCCCATTGAAAGTCAAGGCTGAGTAAAAAATGTTGCACAAATTGATATCATATGGATGTTTATTGGTTCATGTGAATTCATCTGTTGCTGGCCCAGTTTGGGGAATTTTCTGAAAGAGATAGTATTGCCAGAGGGGTGCCCACAGCACAAAGCTCAACATCGAAAATACCCTGAGTCCTACATCTTTCTAACTATAAAACCTGAACTGCATTTTCCTACTGGACTTGTCCTTTCCATCATAGGAACCAAGGGTAGTACTACACTTGGTCATGATTTAGAGTGTTTTCACTATTTTCTAGTCTTACTAATTAATGTTAAGGTAAACCCTCTACTGAATGGACAGGTATTTTTATAGCACATTGAAGAACACATACTTAACATGAAATACAAGCTGGTTTGTTTCTATAAGCACAGAGGGCAAGAGTATCCCCTCTATATTTTAATTCCCAACTTTCAGACAAATGAATCAACACACACATATATATATATTTACAATACTTGTTTAAAAAAAAATTGAGGTCATCTGAATTATTTCATAATCAGGCAGGTAAAGTGGCTTAACAGATTATGAAACCACGCCACTGCCAAATTGTTCCATGATGATAATTATTTGCTTCTGTTCTTTAATTCTGGGTGGGCAACACTGCTTTTCCTCTGTCCACTGGAAAAAAAAGCAGGATGGCTCTCCCTATGGTTTTTGGCTTAACTGCACACATCTGGGTTTCATATCAAAAGAAATAAATATCAGACCTAATTAATCCTCTGAGGCTGCTGGGTACTGACTCCTGAGCAACACAGACTTTAATTACAGCCTCAACCAGGCATAGTGATGGAGTCAGTTGTAGAAGGCTGATTGTTGATTTAATGCAGCATATCATGTCTAAAAGTATCTGGAACAACACTAATTTACATCAGCTGAATATCTGGCTCATTTGTGACTCTCTGGGGAGAGAGGGGGGATACCTATATACATACGTACACCCTAATTTGTCCAGATGCAGTGTGTAGCAAAGTGTATTGCAAAATGGTTATGAAATCCAGATATTGTTTTATAAATGCAATTTGCTGAGATAAAATGTTTCAATTGCTTAATTGGGGAAAATAATGTGATTATACATTCTCTCAAGAAATCCAAACTACTTGATTTACTAGTCCTTTATAAAAGTTTATTCATAACTGATAACATATGTAATGGTTCTACCAGAAGATAAAGTTCCTATATTTCAGACAAAGGAATATCTACATGGCAGTATTCTGATTAGTTTTACATCTTTTCTAATTCAGCTAATTTAAAGATAGACTTGAGGGATTTAGTTGAACAGCAATAAAACTTGTCATGAATGGGGGCTGTTATATGTTTCACAATTCAAAAGCTCTCCCTCTCTTTTTTTTTTTTCCTTTTTTTTTTTTCTGTAAGACTTTAAAACCATTTTGATTGCAAGTGTAGGAGTGTATACAGCAAAAGAAAGTAAAGAGACTGTTAACACTGGCCTCAGTACAGCCAGGCTTTGTGCGAACTTCCCTACCAGCCAGTGCACCTCAAGTCTAGCTTGCCGTAACCCTTGTTATTCTAGTCCCGGATTTATCTAGCGAAGAGCTGCCAACTGTACCAAATCATGTGATTTTTGTAATGAGCACTAATGAGACCATCATACTTATTTTACCTCCCAACCAGAGCACAAACTGCAACCACCATCCTTAAAGGTTCAAACCTGGTGTATTAACTCCCTGCAAAATTCCTCCTGCCTCCCCACTATGCCATCTGAAGTCATACCTGTGAATCCAGGCTGGTTTTGTTGTGCTAGGCAGCAGTGTGTTTACATGACTATCCATCTACTACAGGATATTATTTTTCCAGCAGGGAATATTTTAAGTATTTCCAATGAAGACTTTTTTCCCCTGCTTTTTTATTGGTATTATTAAAAAATAAAAAAAAAATTAAAAAAAAAAGAGGAGAGAAGTAAAATCGTACCACAAAAATCTATGGTAAAGTAAGAAAAGCAGGAAAAATTGAGAATTTAAAGATGAAGCTGATACTGACACTCACTTCACTACATGATGTCCCTGATGGATGAACAGATAGTAGTCAAAAATATTTAATTATCTGCAATATTTTCTAAAATTCCTTGCATGTGCCTTAATTTCACACGCTACATACAGATGTCATAAGAAGACAAAGGCAGAGAATACTCTAAATAATAAACATAACCATAATAATTAACTTCAGTGTACAATCTTATTTTCTAAAAGTATTTCATAAACTCTGAGAGCTAGATTCATTGGTAAAACTGCAGGAAGATGTTTAATCAGTGGTATAAAGAACTAATTCCCTTGCAGAAATTTTCCAGGATCGCTGCTCTCTTGTACTCAGTCTCTATACATCCTTTATGGACAATCTGAGACCTGTCACTAGCTCTGATTTAAATTTTTTAAGTCCTTTGACAAAAGGAAGTAAAACCACTACTACCTAAACAAAAGTCCCTGCTTCCAAAGTGTTTCTGAAAGAAAAGTGGTGGCTGCAGAAAGGTCATTGCCAGGAAGTACACGAATGCCATCAGTCCTCCTCTATCAGTCCTTCCTGGCTGATAAGACTCTCCTTAGACTCTTAAGTCAAGTCCCTTTTACTCTGATATCTTCAAGTGATCACTGACATGCTTCTGTTCCTCACCTTGTTTGTTTACCAACCCCTCCCCCCCAAATAATTGCATAGTCAGAAAGCATGTTTTCCTCAACACTGTATTTTAACTGCAGATTCCTCTCCCTTCTTATTCAATATGACATTTTCAAGAACTATTCCACATGGTTCACAGGCAGATATACAGAGAGGGACAAGTGGTGTGAAAAAAAGGCACAGAAACTTGTTCATGAAGTCACCTATCTTCAAAATTAACTTTGATCCTTTGTTTCCATTTTATTCTTTATCTGTAAAAACAACACTGAAAGGAGAAAGCAAGGTTTTGAGCATTTTCATGTAATAAAGGAACAATACTGGTTTGGTTTAAAAATGGAAAAGTTATGTTTAATGCAGTGAAATACTCATTTGAGACTTTGCATTTCTCAGAGCTGCTTAAATAGCTCAGAAAACCCATCTGATAAGGCACTTCGCAAATTAAAAAAAAGATCTTGTTTGTTATAATAAACTTTAAATGTCAAATTAAAGATTTATGACTCAGAATTGAACACAAATAAATAGCTGGCTGCATACTTGGAACAAATTCTTTTTTAACGTCTAATTAATATTGCTGAGATTGCTATTTAAAATGTGAATTAATTTGTCCTTCTGGTTTGTGTACTATTGGTAGCGATGGCAAGGGCAAGGCCAAGACCTTTGCTGGGGTGTCGTTTTGGCAGAGGACAAAACCTGGGATGCAAGAGGCTGATTGAACACTCTGCACCCTTAGAACCAGTCTTACAGGACTGAAAGCACTCGATGCTGCCAGCAGACATGACCACTGGTCCAATTTCATCCCGTTTATTCAGCTAGCAAATATGTAGTTAAGGTGGGACTGGCTGTGATCTAATTCTTGTGAGAGAGACTTGCAAAATTATTGCCAAAAGAAGCAATGAGAGGCATTGTTATCATAAAGAGCTGATAAATCCTTTGTCAGTCATGCAAAGATCATCTTGAGTGAACATACAAGCCAGGTGGATGCTTCCCCCAAGGTCCCGTTTTAACAATGCTCAGATAAATCTCTGAAGCGCAAAGAAATGTTTAACCATTTGCTTGCAGTTAAACATGTGCTTAAATAATATTCTGCATGAAGATAGCTTGCTGAATTACAGGTCAAAAAAAAAACCAGGCTGCATTTCCAATGTCTTTCTGGAGAAATTATGCAGGAAATTAATTGATAACTGTTTTGTATACTGCAGTCAAGGATTGCAGCTGATATAAATCAGCACGGCTCTATTGGTTTTGAGGATGGAGAAGTTGGCTCAGTCTTTCAACTAGTTTATTCACCAGGGATAATTAAGAATAAATGGCAAAGCTGTTGGATCTCGCATGTGTGAACATGCAGTTGTTTTACATTATGCCATGTTACCATAGGGACTTTTATACGTTTTAATGCAATAACATAACAGGTTTAGAACAAAATAGTCTTTCACATTTTCATTGTATTATCTGTATAGAAATTCATCTCAACCAGATGTAATTCAGAAAGTGGAGGTTTTCATGGTTGTTGGTTACATCATCCAAATCCACTTGAGAAACATTTTGTGAGCATCAGAGTTTGGCACAGATTTGAAAAATTTCATATCCCTTTGGCGGAGGAAGCTGACTAGAAATATTCAATGATCAGATTTTCAAAGATGTTGAACCTCTGCAGCTCTTCACATTTCCATAGCAGTGTTCCAGGTTTTGACACAGCTGAAAAGCTGTTCGTTATCGTTTATGTGTTTCTTTTATAACTCCTTGGAAAAAATGAATCTCTGCAAAATGCATCTCCCAGAGAAGAAAATACTGCCAGCTTTGCCTGTGTGCTTTAGGAGCACACACAACTTAAACTTGTGTTCATGCCAGCCTACACATACTGGCATTCCCAAATCACTGCCTGACCACACAGCTTTTATCAGCCTGAAACTTGCAGGTTTTTCTGTTGTCTTGTTTCTAAAATGATTTTTTCAAGCATGATAAAAATTAAGGATTTGTGCTGTGAGCTTAATTTCTGGCCCTGAGGACCTGCATGTGATTTCTACAGCATAGAAATCCACTCTAGCTTTCCCTTTAGGGAGGAGCTTAAACCAAATGTCTGCCTCTAACTATCTTTATGAAACATGTAGGAAGTTAATATTTTGGGAAACTTTGGCTCATTGATCAAATTTGACAGATGGATACACAGATACAACACAGGCACGATGATGGTATAAGTCTAAAATCCCTAAGGAGTCCAGCTAAAAAATACTTTCCGAGGAGCAGACTGACTTATGTGCAAGCAGTTGCAGAACTGCAGGTGGGATTTCAGATGGACTCTGTAGCTTTGGCTTCAGCCAGGAGTGGTTTGCTGTAGAAATGTAAAACAAAATAGAAATTAAAAATATGTGAAATGGGAAAATAAGAGCTTTCAGTAATTTGTAAATAGGGCAGAAGAGCTGATTGCACACATCTAATTTGCCTGCTTGGTATGCCATGTGCTCCTATTTATTTGGGACATATGTTTTGAAACATCCAATTACATTTATGAATGTCTACTGATAACTTTGCCTTTTTCTATTTAAATTGTTTTTTCTTCTTCTTCATCATAATAAATTCCTTCTTTTCTATTAATATTTGATTATAAAAATGGCATTTTGGCGATAGGTGACAGAACCACTCTGGGCCAGATGTGCTGGCTTCCTATGAAGGGCTTGGCCATAGGATGTTGGTGGTTTAAAGTAACAGGAAACCTGAGGAATATCATAAATCAGGCTTTTCTGACTGGGTTTTTTGTACAGAGTATAACAAAATGTATTGAATAACTTAAGTATGTGTGAGCCTCCTGCCTACCAAATTACTGGGGTCTGCCAGTGGAAAGCACACTAATTCGATGTTGGCCTCAAACAGAAAATTGTTAAATGAAAATTAGGTTTCAGCATTTTAACAAAAAATAAACTTAGAGTTCAGTGTTAACAGGAGCCTAAGGATTTAACTAACTGCAATGAAAATAAAGAGGGACAAAATTCTTAACTTTCTAAGCCCCAGTCCTGAGTAAAGATTTCTACTTCTAGATCTAGCACGACACGAGGGACAAAGCGTCTACCAAAGGGTGGCTTTTCTTTCTTTTCCCTCTACAGCTAAGGATTTCATAAGGTCACAGGCTGACATTTTGTACTTTTCCATACTTCTGTTGATTTTTATGAACAATAAGCAAAAGGTCCTGGGTCAATGTCATTGAATCAATGACAGTGTGTTTTAAAATATTAAGCCTCCCACATACAAAGACATCAGAATGGACTGAGCTCAGTAGTCCTCTCACCTGGTGTCCTGGCTCTGCCCTGACCAGTGCAAGGCACTTCAGAAAAGGTATGAGAACCAGATCTGATCTGCTCCCCACTGGGCAGCTCTTTCCAATTCTAATTAATTTAAGCAATTGCATTTCAGTGATATCCCTGGAGATAAACCTGCTTACAGCAATGCAACTCCAGTGCAAGCAGCTAAAATTAGCTATTGAAAATTGGTTCATCCAAGACCTTAATTAAAAGATGATCTATTTTTATTATCTAATTAAAGGTCTTAAATTGTTGCCTGTTTCCCTTCCAGCACTCCTCTACTATAGTTAAATAAAAGTACAAGAACCCAAATGCATTTATTTTTCAATCTCATGATCATTCTTCTTTTGGGAAGAAGTAACTCTAAACTTCCTTCAATCTCCCTCTGTTGACCATTTTGTGGAGACAAGTCATGAAATGTTGATATATTCTTGTTACCTGAAGTATGGGTCCCATGCCAGTTTCTTAGCGTCTCCACCTTCCTGGATACCTATGTTTTCCCTTCCAGAAACCACTGCAAAGTCACTTTTAAACTTACTAAGTTCATAGACTCAGAGTGGATTGGCCCATTTCTTCCATGCTGCAGGTTTTTTGTCAATATGGGATGCTTACTTTCCTTCCCTTCCTCTCCCTTTCTCAATGGTGTCACTACATGATATACATTGAACTCCTCCTATACCAACTTCTTCTGACTGTGAGAGCAGTTAATACATTAAATGTTAGAGTTCTTACTTGAAATCCATCCACAAAACTTGGTCTCAGGCTATATTTCTTATACTTTTAAAAAATATATATATATTGGTTTCTGGCACAGATACAGGGAGTGAGTGTGGCGTGCAGTGTGCAGCATTTCCCAGACTGTGTAGCTTGGCACCAGAAAATAATTTCTTCGGAGTTCAAAACCTGTCAGGATGCTCTCTCGAAAACGCTCCACATTTAAGACGTGTAACACTAAAATGTCACTTTTGGAGCCCAAACCGAAGCGCCTTCGGCTTTCTGACTGGCAGAAAACTGGCAGCGAAGCTCCAGGGAATTTCTACTACAGCTGTAAACTTTCAAAAATACTGAGCTGCTGCAAAAACTATAGAGTGTGGTTTAAATGAACAATATGCCCTCTTCATACCTCATCACCAGAAAGAACATGCTTTTGACTTCAGCATGAACAACCTATGGTTTTATTTTCTGCCTTTTTTTCACTGACACAGAACAGGTTAAGCAGTTTTTAGCTCTATTTCTACTTGTCACACAAAAAGGACTATATTCCAGATATCTCCAGTAGGAGGAAGAGATGATACAGATGCTTGCGCAGATGTTTGGATCATATTCTCTTAATGCTTTATGCAGGACAAATTTAACCTCCTTATATGCTTTGCAGAAGACTAGATCACGGCCCTGTTCCATCCCTGGGATCTCAGAGAAATCCAATTCTCTAGCTAATATGTTTATGTGACATTGTGAGTTTGGCTTTCCTCCACCCTTGTGGACCAAATCCTAATATGACCCAGTGCTCTCTCACATCAGCTGGAGCTTTTCCTGAGTAAAGTATAAGCTAAAACTGAGCAATGCCTCCAGGTTTCAGGCCAGCAATTCCATTTTATAAAAACTCATTGTATTATAAAAAGATACACCGGCTTCAGCCCACAGCGGGGTTGTTGGTTTTGGGGAGGTTTGGGTGGAGTTTTTTTGGTGATGATTTTTTAAAATCTGAAATAGAAGAAGGCAAGTCTTCTTCTCCCACTCCTGTGGCAACACCCATCCCTGAGCAAACCTACTCTCAGTTGGACCTCAGTCCTTCCTGAACCAGTTAAGACTCCAGGGGCCAGAGCTGGTTTGCACCCTGCCCTATTGCAGTCAATAGGAAGATGTCTCCTGAGGCTGCCAGGGGCTAGGTCGGGTCCTATTTACTTATCAATAAACCTCAGCTTTTACTCCAGCCTTATTTTGATGTTTACACATGTATTGTCTCCTTACACTGCATTCAAATCCAATAAATGACTAATGGTTTTATAGGAATGATCCTGACAAACAATGTAGGAAGAAGTAAACAGTCTCGGAGAAGGAGATGACAGCTCTCAGGCTGAAGAAAGGATACTGGAAAATATGCAGGCTCGGGAGAAAGCCTCAAGCACTGATTCCTGGTGAGGGTTGCATGCCCTGGACTTAGCTGTTGCCTCCATGGTCTCCACGCAAGTACAGCCTGTTCTGGCCATATATCTCGTGGTTCCCAGTGCTAAGGTTTTCTTGATATCTGGGGCTGTTGTGGGATATTGGGACTGTTCTTTTGCAAGGAACTATGAAAAAATTTGCTGGAAGACTCTCTGCCCCTTGCATGATACGTCAATCAGCCCAAATTAGGTGAGACCTCAAGCCTGAACCCACTGGCTGGCTGAACTGCTTTTGGCTGTAGTGGTAAAAACTTAAGACAGCATCACCTCTTTGGATGGACCACAGGTTTGTAGGCCAGGAAATGTTGCATGCATGGGGGTATCCCTGACATGTTGGGTGTAGTCCAGCTGTTTGGCCTCTGTGTGGGAAGATGTACCCCCTTGCATGTGGGTCAGCTTCTCCTGAGGCTGGATGGGGGACAGCTTAACTGCTTTCTGAGCTGTTTTGCAAGTAATACTTGAAATAATTATGAGCCCAATGAAGTCAAGAAATCAGCCAAATTAACCTTTGATGTCAATCTTTTGTACATATATTTTGGAGGTGCCGTTGAGTCTCTAATCACAGTGCTTCAGTGCTTTAATTGTGCTTTCTGCTTTTGAAACACGTTACAGCCAAATGACTGAGTAATCATCACAATCCCGTGAATGAGCTGGATAAGTAAGATTGTGCGTGGAGAAACCGAGAGAGAAAAAGAGACCACACAGCAAGTAGCGTGAGCCATGGGATTAGAAATTGGGATTTCTTTCTCTCTATGCACAAACCATGAGGCCATGCTACCCTGTATGATCTCATGAAAGAAGTATATTTTCCATCTGCAAGGAACTCCTAACAGCATCAGCTAAGTGCAAATTAGTATGATCATTAGGCACTCTTTGAATGAGACAGCTGCCAGGAAGCCTGTGTGTATGTTTGAAGAAGAATTCCTAATGTCTGTGTGTCTGGAGGAGTATAAATTCTTCTATTCCCCTTCAGTAGCCTAATTAGATTTTACTCTGTTTATTAGAAGAGTTCAGTTGCTAGCTTAACATGAAATAAAATCCACATGATTAAGAAGTCATGAGCAGTAAAGCTTACAGTATGCTGTTAGAAATTTTCCTTTCGTATCAGCAACAATGAAATCCTCCAGAGTTAAATAAAGTGAAAGCAGGAGTGTGTTTAGATTCAGCAGCCAGGGCTGAGAGGGAGGGTGGGATTGGGATATCATGCCATTCAAATCGCACCTGAAATGAAAGAATTACTGGAAAACTTGCATTTTTAACAACATAGTAGACTGGAAGAAGCATCCTTCTTTATGGATCTTCACTCTAAAACAAAGACAAGAAAGATATTTTCCATTTGGAAAGATATTCATCTCCCTTCACCTCCTTCTGTAGAAACAGCAGCATCAGAAAAGCCAAGGTTTATAACATGAAGTAACAACTAGATCTAAGTCTAGTTGAATATCTTCAATAGATGTCCAGATCTAAGCCCTGTAGGGTGTGATGGCCTTAGTGATGTAAAATAGCCTCCAGGAGTATCTATGTGCGTTATATAAAGTGACATCTGGTCTTCACCTTAGAATAAAAATCTGTTGAAGGAAATAAGATGTTTGGGGTATGATCAGAACCTTGCAGGCAAAATACAGAGGTCTATGATAAGCAGTTAATAATCACCAAGATATCTGAAGTTCAGAGTCTGCCTCTCAGTTTCCAGGTCTGTGGTGAAATCCAGGCATGCATCCTTCAAAACTTCTACGTAATATTTTAGGTACTGAAGGCTGGGAAACCAGAAAACATGTTAGATATTCTGTTTGCACTGACTTTGTTGGGAACAACGGACAGTGTGTCACATATAAAGTCATTAGCAACCTTCAGTAAGGAATTTTCCCAATGGTCTTTGACTTGATGACCCCAAAATCCTACTAAAAAAATGTCTCTGTATTCACTTACCTGTGGAAAGAAAAACAGTATTTTTTTCTTTCCTTTTGCAGCCTTAGAAAGTGGCCTTTAATTGCAAGGTAGGTTATTTTTCTAGAAGGCCTTGATTACAAGAAGCAGTTGTATTAAGTGTAGATTTGCACCGCTGCTGGGCTGCACCCACTCCCCTAAGTCCAGGCTGGCCCATTGGTAGTGGTAACCTAATCCATAGCCACAGAGGTAATGAAATCCTACTTCTGGTAATGAAATCCTGCTTCTTGTGGATCATCTCGGAAGACATCAGTGCTTACAGTCAAGGTGCAAATCTGAGGACAGGGTGGGAAGCCTGGTGCAGAAAGTAAGTTCTGGAGCCTGAAAAAGAAAAGAGCAAGCTCAGAGAAGGAGGAGACTCAAAACCTAACATGTTCACCAAAAAGCAAAGGGATTTGTGTAACCCAGGAGACTAAAAGTTTGGCCCACGTTCTGGTTTTCCTCAGCACGTGCCCAGCCACAAGGGCCCATGTCGTTCTTCTGTTTTCCCAAGTCTTTTGAAATATAGATGCAAGAGTCTTGAATCCCTGCACATCTCTGCATTCCTCAAGAAACTGGCCCACCAAGTAGTTGTAATTCAGGATACCACCATACACCCACGTGTAAGATTCCTTAACAATTATGCACATTTTTAGGCTCAAATATTTCAGAATTGTTTTCACTGTGCCTGAGCTGTAATTGGCTCAGCTTCCCAAGTGTTGGATCATCTAACTAGAGTGATTTTTGACTCGGAGCCCAGGCACCATATCAAAACATTTATCAATTAATCATAAAAAGTAACTAACATTGTTGTTCACCCAAGAAAAACTGTCACTTACAGACTCATGTACGTTATTCCTTATGAAAGACCTGCTATATAGAAGTTGATTTCCTGCAAAGACCAGGTGGAAAATCTGCTAAAGGCAGAGGTCAAATTTAGTTTAATTTTATACCCTTTGTTAAGAATGTTCTCTCTCTCACTCTCTCTCTAAAAAAAAAAGCACTAAGTAAAAAAACCCACCCTTGTGTTCCTTTCCAAGTTTTCTAAAGTTAATTCATGTGGAAGAAAAAAAGATCAGGATAAAATTTCAAATATTAAATTCAAATACAGGATTAATGAGTTTTATTTCAAAGCCCCAGAGGTTGTCTGGAATTTAGGACATTTTTTTAGTAGCAGACACGAGACATAGCCAGATGCAGTCGTGTTTTGGACCAGCTCAGCACAAATTCAGCACCTTGAAGGAGAAATTTTATATCTGTTTTGTTAAGCAAAAATTTCAACTTTCCAAAATCTGTTGTCCAGAAGATAGTACTGTTGCTTTGGATGAAAGTACGAATATAAAATAATGCTTTCTTGTTGCTCTAGCACATAGTAATTGCTGCCCCCATTTCTACCACTGTAGGTGATTTAGGTCCTTTGCCCCATGTAATATACACATACTTCTTTTTTTTAAGAGTGTAAAGCAACCCAGATTAAAACAAAATAATTAAACCTTTTCCTGAAGCCAAATTCATAACAGTCCTTGCAACACTTTGCAGGAAAGAGCTTTTTGCAACTTGATTTCTTAAAGACCAGCAGGGAACAGCTTGGCAGAGGTACAAACATAACTCTTCTCAGACCCTTACAGATAGCATGGCAAATCCATGGTTGATGAGCTTCTTCACTTCACACCCGGTCCCTGAGGCACAAGAGTTGTAGGCCAAACCTGTCACATCATTAAAATATTTTTTTATCATCAGAAAAATTAACAGTATTCAACTTCCTTCCCAAACAGGATTGCTCCCAAGAAGTACCAAATAACGATAGTGTTTCAACTTCCCAGTCCTTGTTTGTTCTATTGAGAGGTAAATTCTTGTTTTCAGTCAAAACTGCACTTTACTGATCACTCAAGAAAAGTCAGTAATGCTTGCTAAGCTGAGCCTGCAGATCTAGAGCAAGTTATCCAGAGCACAGTGTCTTTTGGACAACCAGAAGCATTTAGTATTGGCCTGATTGTGCTCTTCCTAAAAACAAAGCATAAAATCCCATCTGGATTCAATGGAAGAAGAGGACGGCTAACAGCAAGTTTAATTCTTTAAACATCAGCACTGAAAACTTGATAGGAAAGGACCAAAACCTTGCAGTGAACACCTTCAGATCTTGGAATCTTGTCTTGAAAGATTCCAATTTTAGCAAGGAAAAAAACACTGACATTTCAGATTCTGCCTTTCTGACATACCACAGTCTGTAAATAGAACCAAAACTGAAAAATCATTCTGTCTAAATTTCTTCATTGCCTTAGAAACCTGCCATACTTATGGAGAATCATTGTAATTAGCTGTAAGACAAACAGGTAATTAGGACCGGGTGATAGGCAAGCTTTAAATTGCTCAGACTCGCATCCCAGCTCTAACCTTTTTAAACAGTGATTGAAGATTGGATTTGAAGCTTCATTTTCAAATAGATTTCTTTTATCCATTTGATTTTGGACAGGATGGGGGAAGATGTGGTCATAATTGTCAGGAATTTTAGATTATAACTGCCTTGAGCTATTCTGAGTGCAATGCTGACCTGCCACCAAAGGAAGGGAAAAGCTGCGCAAAGCAATGGCAGCTGCACTAACTGCAACCAGATCTCACTTACACAAGGCTAATGCCTCATTTTGGTCTTTCTCACCTTTCGCAGCATTTTAAGCTGAAAAATATCTTAAAAGTAAAGAAATTCTCCCAAATTTGGTGGAGAGTTGGTGTCTTGCCTGATTTAAAAGAGACGTATTAGACTGTATCAGTGGCACAAATATGTTTTACATTGGATAGACTAAGAAATGTTCCATTTCTTGATACTGCTTTGCACATGTACTATCAGTATCAAGGCCGAACAGCTTAACCCAAAACCTGTGTCCAAAAGTCACCCCCAAATTACTTACTATTACTTACTGTACAAGGACAGCTAAACTGGAAATTCAGCCAAGAGGAATGCTATCCATAGGAAAACAACAATATCTGAAACGTCTGATGCACCAACAGGATGTGAATTGCCAAGCAGCATCTTCCCTTTTTGAGGACACATACTCTTAACACAATAAAAATATTGGTCTGTGCTCCCACCTGGACTGCGTGAGCACCTTATAAGGCTGATCAGCTGAATAGATTTGATAATTTTCCATCCTTGGCCTGGGCTTCAGTGTGAAATATTCCCACAGTCAGATGCTCATTTACACAGTGAATAAACAGTGGAGAGTCCCTATGACCAGAAAACAGCCACACACGAGCCAAACCTAGGACTGGATGGAAGCCTCTTCAGTGACCTGTTGTTCCACACCTGGCTCGGGGGCTTGGGGATTTCATACATGGTGCCATGAGGCTTTATGAGCACTCCATCTATCATTGCAGAGTCAAAAGAAAAAAATAGCAAAGAGAATAAAATGGAGATTTTTATGGGCCTAGGAGGAGCTAACCTGGAAATATCATTGGCACAAATAGAGCTGTTCAGCAGACAATAGCACTCTGATATTGCCACAATTCTGTTTACCCAAAAGTGGCCGTCCCAGTTGTGAATTCCCCACCCTCCTGGTCCCCAGCCTGGTGAGTCTCCCCACCGCCCTCTGGCTGCTGCAACACAAGCACTGCAGTGATTGCCGTGCTGACAGCTTTATTGCCTCCCTGACCTTGCTATTTTTAAAGAAATAGGCTATCTCAGTGATGCAAACAGGTCTTCCTCATGCAGTTATGCTGTCCCACCACAGGGAGCTGGAGCCATTGGTCCTCACTCACTTGGACTGTCAAGTCGACTGTTTCAGGTGCCCAGCAGCTTATGGCACTGATTTTACAGAAGGCTGCCTAGACTGACAAAATGACTTTGTTTTCCCAAATCACTCAGAAAATACAGCTTTAGATATCTTCTTTAAACCCAGTTTACCCAAATTGCGACAAACAGTTAAACTACCCAGATTCTGAGAGCCAAAGTTTAAAAGAGTAGCATCCTGGCTGGAGGATGATGGAAGATATTTCTGTGAGATGCTGGATTGAGCAGGGATCAGTTAAATGTGTACTCTTGTTAGATTTAAGACAGTATAAGTTTTAGTGCATGAATGGTTCTTCGGTTTAAGTGCAATAAATTGGTAAATGGCAAAAATTGCATTGCAGATAATGACATTGCCCTCTTGCTTTGAAGGTGCTCTTTGCAAAATGAGAGTGGGCAGAATGGCTAGACATCTATCTAGAGACAATAAAATATTTCAGCTGGCTGAGTGATTTAGATTTACTGAAGAATTAATATATAGCTTACCTTTCTGGGGAAGAGATGGACGTGGCTTCAAAAAATGTTAAAAGTTTGGGCTGAATAAGAAAAGCACTTAATGATTTAGTAACAATTTATCCAAGATTCTCTGTGTGTAAACTATTTACTCAGAAGGGTATGAATAAAATGGAAGATATCACATATATCTCCAATCCTAAAATTACTGCCTCCGGTTCTAATTCCGTAAGCAAAGAAGTACCCATGACAAAGGTTAGATCAGCTCTGTCAGGTGACCTCTCTTCAGCTCCCATGAAAACAGAACGTCTTTTTCAGTCTAAGTTGGAATGAGGAAATTAAAGGGAAAAATAATCAAATCCTTCTTGAACTAATGTAGTCCAAACATGGCTGAAAATAGATATAAACTGCTCCAGAACTATTCACCAATCTCTATTCTTGTTGATCCCAGTGTCAGGAAGGATGTGAGACCCTATCACAAGACTGCCTGGATGATTTCCACGGTTGGTCTGAGCCTGCAGGGAAACCTAAAGGGACACGCATTAAAGGAAACCTTGTCCTCTCCTACTCCACTACTACTGTTTAGCCCTTAGGAAAGTGAAAATGGGCTTGTGGGTGACTAAGCACCTATATTCTCTTTATAAGTGGTAGAGATAGGTGCATCTGGGGCCTCCAGGGAGCAGCTGATGGATGTAAGCTGCACAGTGACACTGTTCCCATAACGTCAGAGCACGAAGAGGAGAGTTAGAGTGAAAAAGCAATTGAGTTGCTCACCACTCACACTTCTATTTTGAAGGAGTTCAGATAAGCAAATTGAAAATGATGTCATGGCTCCCAAGGGACTCTGCAATACGTTGCCATTTGTCCAGCCAAAGTACAACTCATTTTAGTGTGATATAACACAGTAGTTGGGAACTCAATAGAAAAAACAAAGCTGGAATTTGATAGAAAAAAAAAAAACCAACAAAAAAAAAAACCCCTATAGCTTTTAACTTGTTGCCCTTAACACGCAGAGCTACTGTTAGTGAGTGCCTTAACATGAACGGTCTGATGACCAAAGAATTAAAGTAAATGCAATCAGCAGATTACTAAATACCAATGGGAAATTTAGAGCTATAGAGTAAAATCCCTGAGCATTAAAGGATTTACTGCTTGGCATTGATGAGAAGCAAATCTTTGGATTTCCATTTATATCCTTAATTAGCAACTGAGGTTTATTTTAGTCTAAACTGAGTCACAAAAGATAACACACCCTAAAAGAAAATAGAAAGCAGTGCAATAAACTTAATAAAATATCTTATTAAAAAATAATAAGAAAATAGATTCAAATGGAAAATCAATTTCCAGCACTTCCATTTCCTTTTGTTTTCTTGTCTTCCCACCCATTCTCAGCTCTTTTCTAATAACACTCAGCTCTTTGCTAGAGAGATTACCAAGGGTGGTAACAAAGATAGCACTTTAAACCCAGAAGGGAGGCTCCCTTGTAGAAGGGACGTTTTAGGAGTGTTCCTGCTTCTTCACAGCTTGGGTTTTGAAAGTTTGCTACCTCCCTGCAGAGTTGCCAGGTCCCCTCACTCGAAGTAAACCTTAAATGGGTGATCTGTTCTTCCACAAGACTTCACCTCTGAAAAAAAACATCTGTATCAAATGGAGTATTTTTTTTACATATATGCTTTGGGATAGGTGAAAGATAAGGCTCTTCTGGTGAATCAGGAGATCCCTAAATTGATTATCAGATGTCCCTGTTTGTACCTCTGGTGGTGTACAGCCAAGAAGGCTCAGCAGGAGCACCTTGGTTTGCTGGTAGCATCCTGCCTGGGCTGGAGCTTGCCAGGGATTTGGTGTCTGATTTCCTGAATTGTGATACAGACTCCCACTGCAGCATTTCAAGCACAGCTCTTGCTAGGGCTTCAAGTAAAGCTGTGAAATACAAGCAGCTTGCTTCAGAAACAGGAAAAGAAAAAGAGCCCGTGAATAAAATCTGAATAAATATATAATAAAGATCTCAGTCCCAAACAAATCGTGTGCTTCAGCAATAAAGAAGTGGAAAGACCATCTTCCTGCTTTTACCCACTCACTGCTTTCTTCCTTTGCCCAGTAAACCTAAGAATACTTTTGGTCCTTATAAAAATTTACTACAAAGTAGGCTGTATGGTTCATGGGCTGAAGTTGAAAAGTGATGCCCAGGCATGATGGAATAATGAAAGAGTGGCAAGCTAAGGCAGGAAAAGTAGAGCTGTTTAGGGAGAAAGATTTTAGGAGGATGTCCTGTCTATGTAGATGTGGCCTCAGCATATGCCTAGGGTTCCAAAACAGGCAGCAAGACACATCCGAGCTGCTTATTTCTTTATCCTCCGTGGTCAGAGGAAAGAAAGACATGGAACTGGAAGAGACCCCTTGAATGACTTGATATAGCTCCTTCTACAGCCGGTACTAAGTCAAATAATTTCCATCATAAACTCACTTTAAAAAGTGATTCAATTAATTGCCTTGTCTTTACCAACTGCAACTGCAATAGAGCCTCATTTCAACATCTTCTGCTTTCTACTCACCTGTGGAGACTTAGGAAAAATGATAGAGATATGAGAGAATCTCAGATAAAAAGATTAAATACTTGCAGCACAAATGCCAAGATCAGCAAGCTTTGTCCAAGAGTTAAAATACTCATAACAGGCTCATATGTGCAACAACATAACCTCTTGATTAATCTGTTTAGTTTGGGATGTATCATGCTGAATTGCCAGTAGGGTCACTTCTGTACTAAGCCCAGTAAATAGAAGATTATCTTTTGCATGAACACAGACTGTTCAGCTCTGTTGCATTGCATTTGCTGACTTCTTACCTTGATCCTAAATTGTACGGAGCCCAAACTGGACCACAGTGTAACTGGAGTCATGGTTTTGCCTTCCTTTGTCTGCATTTTGAGACTGAGGTGATACTACATGCTCTCTCCCATCTGTTCTCCTTTCTGTCTCCTGTTTTTCTCCTCTGCAGCTGCTGTGACGTGAAAGAAAGAGCAATGCTGGCTCCACCTGAGAAGTCATTTCTTTGGCCCAGGGTTGAGCCATTGTACAAATACCATTTCTAGAGGTCTCGCCTGGAATCCAACTTCACCTTGTTGAATATGGACATAAATTTCCCTCTGCTCCCCTTCTTCTCCTGCACTATAGTGTGGCTAGACTGTGCTTGCTCAACCCAAAAATGTTGAAGCCAGAGGCAAGGATGAGGCTCCACTGATCCTCAGTGCAAACTGGCTGGTGGGGAGAGCAAATTGGATCCCCCTTATACAGTTGGCAGTTAGCAAGGAGCCTGCACATGAGTGCAGTGCCTCATATGGTCCATGGGCTCCTAGGGCCTGGTGACTACAGGGTCCAGGTCTGCAATCTGTCCCTCTAGCAGCACAGTTACATGTTGTTTCACAGTCAGGGCTTTGATCAAATCCAGCCGCAGCGTAAACAGGTCCTCTAAGCTCACAAATCGTCTAATGAGCAAAACTACATTAAGAAGAGGTAACCCCAAAAGATTCAGAGTTGGTATTTAGGACTCAAATATCATTGTATGACTTAAAAATGATGAATTTAAGAAATATCTACTTTGAACTAATTAAGATGTTTTGTAGTTTCCAGTTCCTTGGTTTGAAAACTGGGCACTCAATGCATATTGTCAAAATTTTCATTACAAGCTAAAAGAATTAGAGATGGATCTGAAAATGAACACGGAGTATAGTCACATAATTGCAGGAGCTGAGCCTTACAATAAATCATCTATTACCACAAAAAGTAAAATAACAAGTAAGGTCCCTTTCAACTAGTTAATTCATGAAAACAAAACAAAAAGAAAAATAGAGCCAAAACAAAACAAACCCCACAACTCCTTTAATGAATTACTTAACAAGTAGTGGTATTTCAGTTTATGATAATTCACTGGATCCTTATTCTCAAGGTGAATTGTGGTGAACTCCGTTGGAGGCATTGATGGATATCTGCCCATCTGACTTAGCAGTCCTCTTTATCTCAGTGCTCAAGCAGCTTGCAGTCTTTAATGGATTTTGGTTTTGTCACACCTCTGCTATCACCAGGAGGAAGACTGTCACAAGGGAATGTGATGGGCAAGCTTGGCAGAGCCATCAACTAGGACTACACGTCCTGTCTTACGGGCTGCTTTATGCTGGCTCGGAGAGAAGAGAGAAAACAACTCCTTCACTTGTTTTTTTAATTTGTTAAAATAACAGCTCTGTATTCCCAGGGGCAAATGTCAGGAATAATTGCATGCAAATTGCACTGAAGTCATGCTAAGGCACCCATTGCCACCCAAGGGCTCCTGAAGGGTTAATATCTAGGGCTCGCAGAAGTTCAGTTAATTTACAACTGGAGACCTTTATCATCTCACACTGACATTGAGGGCTCACATTTCGCACTTAATTACTTGTTCAGCAATCACGCCTGGGAGAGATAGATGTGTTTCTGTGTTTAGCCCATGCAGCTGTGAATTGTTTATTTACTTATCGTCAGGCCGGGAATGGCTGTAATTTAAAGGTTCAGATCTCTGCTACCCTGAGCGGTGCAGGTCTTCCTTTAAACACTTCCATATTGCAGTGGTGGAATTTCACTGGAGATGCCGGTCTTCTCCTCCTGTTCACGTAATGGGCCAGCAGGTGTTCCTGGTTATCGGTGACTGTGATTATTTACACTAAACAATTGCTGCCAAGTTCACAATCATAACGAAGGATCTGTGGAGATAAATTTTGGAAGGTAAAAAGCAGGCCAAGGAGATGAAGCAAGATGATTTCTAGTATCTTAGCTTCTGGGGAATGACTTGATCCCTACCTCGGCACTGGAATAGCTGAATCACGGCAGCTTCAAACAGTGGCTCACAGCAATTCATAGGCCAAATGGTGTAATTACTATTTAAGCTGTCAAATGGTGACCAGATGGCTTTATCTTTCACACCAGAGGCCTAAGAAGTTGGTAGGTGTGACCCTGCCACATACCAATCCACCTGCACAGTGCATGACTTCTGCAAAAAGATTGTATTCTTGGCGCACCCAGCCGTGTGCACTGACACCCATCCTTGGGTTTGATAACTTTTGAGCAAAGCTGTGTAAAACCAGCAGCATCAGTTCTCACAGGGCTTCCAGGTTGCATCACCCTTAAATGCCAAGACAGTAACCACCAACAATGTTGTTCAACTACTTCACAGCACATAGATGCAGAGGGTTCCTAGAGTACAAAGAAGGAGTGGTGCCTCCCCCGCATTATTCCTTTGGGACACTTACAGACCTCCTATCTACCTAGGAAAGAAAGAGTTGTGCAAGGCAAGAGAATCTGAGTTCAATGGCCACTGACATTATGTCTCAGAAGGAAAACCGGTGAAACTCCCTTCCAAGAGGGAGCAGCCAAAATGATATGTCCATCCAGGCACGGTAGCTCAGGTGTAGGCAGAGCTGCAAGGTAAGAATGCCATATTGCGGCTCTCATGATGTGCGTGATGGAGAATTGGAGGAAGCAGGCTGGCCACATCACCTAAAAAAAGCCTAAGGTCATTCCTGCAATGTCCAGTTTCCCAACAAAGACCAGCTCCTGGGGTTAGGTGCTGGCTCAGGAGAATATGCTCACAACCAGTCCCAGCACCAGAGGCAGCTCTCTGCAGCTGCCAGTAAGACTCGGTGTGATCCCGCATCAGCCAGACCCTGCAGGGAAGCACGCAGCTCTGCAGCAGGTCTCAGATTAGAGAAGGATTAAAAATAAGGACTTCGGGTTTGTTGTTAACTTCCAGTGAGCAGGTGGAAGGGCTGACATACAACAGCCATGGCAGAATTTCTGCCTCAAGGCTCTTGCAGTAGACAACTTACTTAGATTTAAAGAAAAGGCTTTTCTGTCCTGCATTCTTATAAGAAAGACATATTCTTCCAGTCTCAAGGTTATTTCTATCTCACAGATGAGGAGAAGGTGAAGCAAACTAACAGAGATGGTGGCAAGGAAGGCAAATGTAAAGAGGTGGTGCTTTATAATGTTTTTTAGTATTATCTTCATCACTTCTGCAGCAGCAGATTACTGACTTCTCAAGATGGAAATATGAAAATGACTTAATACTAATATGTATCAAATATCAGATCAGAACTTTCTGGTTTTGAAGAAGTATAAGAGATTATTTGGCATACAAAACCAAACAAACAACAATCAAGATTAATTCCAGGGTGATTTGAATTTTCTCAGAAACAGAAATAAAATCTTGTGTGTCACTTCAGTAAAGCCAAAGAAAAAAATAAAAGAAACAAGTTAGGTAAGTCAGATTGCAAAAAAATCCTGGAATTTGGTGAGAGATAAAGTTACCACTAATTCTCTTTAAAAGAATAAGGAAAAAAAAAGAAAAGATGAAATTAAAATGTCAAAAGAGCAGTGAGCTGCTTAATTGAACATTCAGGGTTTGGGTGCGTTCACAGTTGTGCTGGCAGAGCATCCATGTATGCGCTGAAATAAAAACACTTCAAAAATGGGACCCTGAAAAGCAGCTTTTACAAAGAACTGAAATGAACAGTTTAAAAATGCTTCAGGATTTAAAAAAAAAAAAAAAAAAAGAAGCGTTGTAAGGCAGAAACAACTACAAGAAAAATCTAAGCCAGTAACAGTCCTGTATGTTCCAGCGTGTTAGGGCTAGGAAAGGCTCAGCAGGCTGATTGTGCAGATGGCACAAGCGAGACAGAACCAGACTGCTCCTTAACAACGACCTGCTGACACAGGGAATGCAGAGGAATATTAGATTTTTTTTGTATTTTGCTTAGGTTTTGCTTCTGCTAGCTCTGGTTTGATGGTTAGCAGCAGCATGGGTGTTTGGGGTTGTAGCCTCAGCTCAGGTAAATGGGGATTTTCAATGAACTATGAAAATCTGATGCTGATGAATCTTGCTGGATTTAACTGATACATAATGTCAGAAGGTAACTATTGGCTGTAAATAAGCTTCCCAGGTCATCAGAGGAATTATTGCTGAGCAACAAATAACCTGCAAGCACAGAGATTAAAGGCAACGGGTGCAATGAGCTATTTTGAAGACAGGTACAGAGGGGAAAAGGAGAGCGTCCTTTCTGCTGTCTCCCCAGCACTGCTGCTACAGTTGGGCTCTTCCCACACTTCCAGGGAAGAAAAAAGTTCCTGGAGAGCTTGAGGGAATCTGAAGAGGCAAAGTAGGCTAGGAAGGGTGCACTAGAGTCCTGCTGGTTGCCACAGCCCAGGTGCAAAAAGTACAGAACAAGGGAAGGGTCCCCACATTACAGTGATACCCATGTTATTTTTGCTCCATACACACTCATCACTGGCTATCCTGGTTGACTAGCTCAGTCATAATATCATTCTTAAATGCATTTTTTGCACCAGGCATTTGCAGAGGATTACTGGAGAAGATGCATTTCTGCATTTCTTCTCCTCTGGGATCCAAAGGTAGAAAGAAAATTGCTCTCCTGCCCCACATTTTGAACAGACTTTATCTGCCTGGCATGGAACTTTTCCCAAACTGTTCATGTTAAGAACAGCTTTTGATATCAGTAATGAATATTACCATATTATTGAACGGAATCAAAAGCTAAAGTGCCTGCGTGTATAGTTAATCTATCCAAACAGAAAATGTTTCTTAAAAAATTACGGCACTATTTTTATAACAAACCTCAGCCAAACTCAAAACTGAATAAATATAATATGTTCTTTTAAAACCAATTTATTTTTTTAATCATGGGCAAAAATACTTTCCTTGCTTTCATTCATCTGCTAGTACGTCCTCCACCTCCTTCCACATTTGAGCCTGAAGATCTGCCTGTGATGGGATTTCCATTTCAGAGACTGAAACACCTCCCGAAGCTGGTGGGTAGGTGGGTGTGAGCACATTAGGCTGGCATCACGGCCAGTCAGTGGTTTCTTTCTCTTCTTATCAAAACCATGAATAAGGCAAGAAAATGCCTCAGAGGCAACAGTAGTGATGGGAAAGGCAGCCACACTAAAACCCTGATCCATCAAGAGCCTAAATAAAGGCAGAGCCATGTGTATTTCTGTAGGATTGTATGAGGGCATCTATTCCTACTGACCTGTTAAAGCAAAAATACACTGTTTCTCTCTCTATGATATTAAAAACTGGCCTGTTTTGTCATTACTATGATGTAATTTTCACTAGGGTAGCTTATAGCAGAGGTTAGATCCTTCACAGGACTTTTAAAATTACTATTATTATTATTACTGTTTTGTTTTAACTAGAAGGACTGTGAAGAAATTTGCTTGGAGTTTTTAAGCATTTATTTAGAGTTGCATCATTGCCCGAGACCACAATTAAAATCTCTCAAGCCTCATCCCACAATCTTTTACTCCCCTAAACGCTGTGCATATTTGATTCTCTCATTAAGAGGAGACTAACCAAACAATTTGCCGCATGCAAGTACCCTAAAATGTAGTTAAAAATTACTAGAGGAGACAGCACTCAGTGATGAATAGGCAAGCAGGGTAACCTGACCCCTGAGAGCTTACACATCCCCTTTTTGTTTGTTCTGCTGAACTTTCCAGGAGTTTCAGCTACAATAAAACCTGGGGCCTTATTATGCTAGAAAAACCCATGGAAATGCTTTAATTCCTACCATCACGTTGCTCATTTCTACATGAATATTTTAAGAGAGGATGCTTCTTGCTGCAAGCTGTTATAGGAAAACATATTTCAGTTTCTTCCATCTGATTTCCCTTTATGAAAGAGAAACTGTGTTTGGGTGCCGTGCCGTTGTCCCAGCATTTGAGCGCTGCTTATTCTGCTGCCCCGCTAAAGGTCAAAAGTAGGTAATATACGTTGAAATTTCCACAGACAGGGTAAGCTCTAAGGTTGTTGACTTTGATATCAGTTTTCTTCCACCCAGAGGAAGGAGAAAAATAAAATCACTCTAGCTCCTCATTGATTTTTCATGGAATTCACCATTTTCTCCTAGTTTAAGATCTAGTCTCTGATTTCTCCCTGATTATCATATCCCTATGCCCCCATAACGAAGCCCGACTTTCTCTCTGCTCAGGGTAGCAGCATTATTATTGCATCAAGCATAGAGCAAAAAATCCCATTTGCTAGAACATCGGTGATGAATGATGGAGGTTACTTGAAAAATAAACAAAACACGCCTAGAAAATGCTCTTCAATAAAAAGGAAAAACAGCGAAAGAAAAAGTGGCACAAGTCTTGTAATGGGAACGTAAGAGGCCTGTGCCTTTGTGCGGGAGATGCTACTAAGCTCAGCGTTTCAGGATTAACCACTGTTGTGACTTTAAATGCTGCTTTTGGAAATCACACTTCCCAGTGGCTGTGTTTGTTTTGTTTTAGCCGACTGTCACTCTCTTCCCTGGCTTCAGCCCTTCTGCTTTCAGCTGCGAACTGATGCAAGGGGAAACAACTGATTTGCATGCCTACAACTTTAGATAACACAACGTTAAGGGATGGAAAGAATTTTGTAACTTTATGGTCCCCCTCAGCTCTGCAAGGGGCAAAAATGACTTTTGAACAAATAAAAATTCGGTTACCAACGTGCTGAATTGATGCAGAACTGGATTAGGATGTTTTCATTGGGCTCCGAGACTTAAAGCTATTTTTCCTCAGATATATCAATACAGATGTTGATATTGATTCAAAGTATTTAAAACCTGCATTTGAAAATGTAGCTGGTTCATGAACGCTCAGTTTATTATTGCTGGAGTCCAGAAATCTAAGGTATTTGAATGAAACCTTTTAATTAATTTTCCTTGAGGTACATATTCAAATAGAAGTGTCATTATGTATGCATTACATTAAAAAACAAAAACACCAAAAAAAACACCCCAAAACACTTTTGAAAACGTTGGTTGTCAAAATAACCAGGTTCTTCTCTCCCATGACAGCACAGGAAAGTGGTTTGGGTTATTAAAAGAAGTCTAATAAACCAGGCTCTTAACATTTGCTCAGATAATTAATCCAGGAAAACAAAGGTAGAGAAGATAAAAGTAGAAAACTATTTGTACTATGAGAAAATATCATAACGTAAAATGAAAATTATTTTTCTAGATTAAACAAGACAAATGCTTATAATCTATTTAGCCAGTAGCATGTGTAGCTGTTTCACCATATATATATACAGCTTACTGGTCATAACTTTGACATAGTATACAGTTCAATCCTTATGAATCAAGATGTTTTAAAGATTTTCAGGGAAACTCCTTTAAACACAGTGGGTTGAGATTAAAATACAGATTTAGTTCTTTAGGATATCTTTCCCAAATGAATATAAATGTGCAGTCTGCCCTTTAAATTAAATGACAGCAAGAAATCAAGGGGAAAAAAACCAAAATATAACAAACAATAGCAGACAGTTTGAGATTGATTCTGCTCTTGCTAACTCCACTGTAAATAAGAGTCTGGCTCTAATTTGGTTAATGGGATTTCACCAGTGTAAATTAAATTAGGTTAATTATGTTATGATTAAAATGATCCCTGTCTTTGCCAAAATCCAGCTTTTTTCCCCAAACAATTAAAAGATGTTTTCAAATTCTAAAAAAGAATGCTGGCATGAGATATAAAAGCAGAACTCCTATGGACAATATTACTGTGAGTAGAAAAATATTTTTCTTGATTGGTTTATATTTAATTTTTTAATTGTAATTAATTTTACTATTTAAAATTGCATCTACACTCTCTCAGATCAAAACCAATTTGTGCTATATACATTCAAAAATCAGTTTTTTCTTATTGTCCTCATAGCTTTGCACAGCATACAATATACCTACAGTCTGTAAGTGTGTTAAATTCATTTGCCGATGCGCGCAGGTACCCTGCAAGATAATGGTTAAATTATCTGGTGTTTGAACCTTTAGAGAACAGGAAAGTGTTTTGTATAATCTGTTATACATTATATTTGATTGTTACAGATTTTAAGTGTTACATACTAAGTGATTATTTTTATAATGCCTCTAATTGCATAAAGAGCAGACACAACGGGCAACGTTAAGGACAAGAGAGTGTTGATTTTCATTCTTGATATAGAAACCTACCCGATAAAATTATTAAACTGTGTGTTGATAAAGTAAATTGTACTACAAGTACATAACAAGTGCTGAAAAGATAAATACGCTCTCAATTGCAGTGCAAATACGTGCCCCGGCAGGAGAAGTTGACCAGTGGACCAAGCCACCCTCTCCCTCCTGCTCTACCAAAGTAGCAATGCCACCTAATGGACAGCACAAGCCGAGCAGGCTTTTTTTTTCCTGATTGCAATCTTTGCTTAGCTTTAACAGCTTTAAAAAAGCTTTGCAAAGCAATAGTTTCAATGGAAGAATAACAAAATCCTGAAGCAAAGGCTGGACAAGTGTTTTGATTGCCTTGCTAGATGTCAACACTTGAAATGAGTAGCGTTGTCTCAACCCATCCCCGTCTCATGGACAGACGCACACGGCCTCTAAAGGACGAGCCTTGGTTTTATACGGGGTGCACGGTTGGTGTGGTAGCTTAGATTTATTATCTTTGTAGAAATCCACCGGTCCAGTTAGGCAGAAAACTTGGAGACGTGACCCTATTGTAAAAGTACGCTCCGATGCTCTAATCCCTGCTCTCTGACGCACGGTCGTGACGTGCTTTCGTCTTCCCCATCGCTCACAGCCCCACACGTTGGCTCACGCACCCCGAGACACACAGACACACACGTACACGGCTGCTTGCAGAAAGATGCACACGGAGAAACCGAGACCCAAGTGTGGAGAATAGATACTCCTTTGCCTTAAACTGCTCTTCGCACGCTGTATCTGCGTCCTGCACATGACAAGCTACTCTGTGTGTGTATGGACCTTCCCAGAAATGCTCTTAGGTACTTATTCAAGTATCGGTGCTGATGCAAACGCATCTACGGTTATTCACACCCACACGTGCAAACACAGGGGGCATTTTGGGCATGGACCAGATCCCACTGAGCTGCCCAAAAGCCAGGGGAATGTTTCTCCAATTCAAAAGAATTAGGCTGTGTTTTCACTGTTTTAGCAAATAAAGTCTGACCAACTTTTAGGACTGATTTCCAAACCAGGCCCTGATTTGAAGATGATTTCCTCCCTAGTTAAAAAGTGTTGGATGTAAGACTATAGGAAAGCACTTTGGAACTCCTTTCCCTGTTGCAGCTGAACAAAGCACCATTCTCTCTGACTCATATATATTTTTCCTTTACACCGTACTCAAGATTTTCCTCTAATTTATTTCTGTAGGGCCTGATCCAAATCGCCTGCTGATTGCAGGAGGTCTGGGATAAAGCCCTGTGCTTCTTCAGCTCCTGACCTGCTGCGGACAGCTCTGAAGTCACTGCTGATTTTAATGATAAACATCAGGCCACACAAAATAGTTTAGAAGTGGGGCTGGGGAGGAAAGACAACAATGTTCTAGAAAGTGTGCTATGTTTATGCCAGGGCTTGCACCATCACCACCTATTTCAAGCACGTCGTGCTATGATAAGTTTGGGGATAAAATTAAACGGGAAGAAAGGCTCAGTTTTAAAAGCATCAGGTTTAAAGGCAGAAGTAGAAGCTGCTGAGGGGAAAAAAGGAAAAAAAAAAGTGCAAAAGGTAGCGTTGCTCCCCTCAAATAAAGAAAAAAAATGGAAATAATGTTAAAATAAACTCAGACAAGCCTCACAACAGAGAACCCGAAGCAAATAAAAGCGAGTGGAACAGATTTCCGTGTTTACTTTTCTTTCTGCAATTGGATCCCTTGTCGAAGCCACAAGAACTGTACGGATAGGACATGAAACGGGAAATAAAAGGCAGGAAAAAGAAGGGGAAAAAAAAAAAAAAAGCTAAAGGAATTTAAGGCAAAGAAAGCAAATCCAAGGGCTGCAGCCCTGGCTGAGCAGCAGCGGTGCCGCTTCCCCCGGTCCCAGGAGCCCGGGCGGTGTTTGCAAGGCAGGAGCTCGGTGCAAGGAAGGGGATGGTGCAAACCCCGCTCGGAGGGGAGGAAGAGGAGGAGGAGGAGGATTAGGGGACGGGGAAAGGGAAGAGAAAATGTCCAGTACATACAGCTCGATGAGTCCACCAGCCCCCAGCCTCCGCTTCTCTCTCTCTCTCCCTCTTAAGTCAAAAAGGAAATGCGGTTCTCTCTCTCTCTCCTTTTCTTTTTTTTTTTTTTTTTCAGAATCAGAAAATGAACCATCAGGAAGTTGGCAAAACCTCTTAACTAAACAATCGATCGAGGAAAACGCAACAAATTCGCGCGGGGGCCGTGCGCTCTGGCAGGGAGGGGACCCGCAATCCCCCCCCCCCCCCCCCCCCCCCCCCCCCCATCATCTTCATCCCGCAGAAACTCATCCCCCGGGGGCAGCTACGCGGCCGCGGACCCTCAGCATCTCCCGGGTTTGCCTGGTTTTGATGATTGTGGGAAAGGCGAGGGCGCTCGCCCAGCAGAAATACCGACACCAGCCCCAAACGAGATGAAAAGCATCTCTCTGCTCATCCATTCAGGGTGCGCAACCCATCCCGAGGAACCGTCTTCCCTTCTCACGGGCTGGGATAAGCAGGATGGACAAATAAAGGAGTTCCCTGCTGTTTTTTCTCTTGTAAAGTGCGTTTCGCACAAGAACGAGTGCAGTAAGGAGAAGTTTGGGGCTTTTTATATTATCGCCCCCGCTTTCCCTAAGTTTTTCACCTATTCCTCCCCTTTATTCCCCTTAAAACGAGGCGCTTTGCTCGCTGCTACGGACCGAAAGGCTCCCCGCAGCCACACACGCTCCTTACGGAAAGCAAATAAATAAGAGGATCGAGAGAAGCTCCGTGAGCGAAGCAGCCGCGATGCTGCATCCCGGGGGACAGGAACGGGGGGCGCGGATGCTTCCCGGGAGCAGCCAGGGGGTGGGCTGCCTTCTTCAGGCTCCCCTCCGAGAGAAGATAACCCAGCAAATCCCCTCTAGTTTTTGGTTTGTTTGTTTTTTTTTTTTTTTTTTTCCTCCGAGAGGGACTCCGCCAGATGCTGCTGAGACCCCATCTCTCCTGCCTCACCCCCGGAGGGTGCTGGGCCGGGGAGCCCCGAGCGAGGGGAGCTACCCTCCCCCCAAAAAAATGCTGGGCACGCTCGGGGGTCACTGCTAAAAGCAACACAGCTCCGTGTTTTTTAATAAAGAGCGTTCTCTTGCGAGCTGGCTGCCTTCCACCCCACCCCACGGATGAGCTGGCTCTGTAAACACTGAATAGAAGATTAACACTGCTGTTCTAACCTCATAGAGAGATCTGTGCCTCAGGAAAGCTTTTACTGCTGCCGATCTAGGGGCTCCAGAATAGCCCTTTTGTTTCAAGGGTGACAACAGCCCCGAGCCGTCCCTCTCCATCACCTCCCCTCCCCTGCCTGGGACCCGCTGGCTCCGGGTGTCCCCCCTCCCCAGCAGAAGGAGCGCCTGCAAAAACCCAGCAGAGGGGGGGTTTTATTTGTATTTTTTTTTTATGGGTGATGTCTTTAATTTGGCTCGTAACAAATGACAGAGGGAGCTGCCATCAAGGTTTTCCCGCAGACACCGGCCTCCTGAAGAGCCCCCCTCGCCGTCTCGGGATGGGGGAGCGAAGAGCGCTCCCTGCGAGAGGGAGAGCGGCAGCTTGTTATAGAAGCTCAGTTCAAAGGTAGCGCTCCGCAGCGATGCTAACTGAGCTCTTTCTTTGTGAAAAGGTGGGGGAAAGCTGGCAATGGAAAGCTTATTTTCCCAGGAATTACATAAACCGAAATCCCGGAGGAAGAAGCCTCGACCCGCACAGATGAGATGTGGGATGGGGCGCGTGTGTCTGTGCCCCCATTTTTTTTTTAATTTTTTTTTTTCTTTTGCCAAAATACCACCGGACCGGGAGGAGGTGAAGAGCAAATCAAGGGAAAATACTGAAGGAAGAGTGGAGAGTCCTGGCCCGGGTGAGAGCCGAGCATAGACGGCAGCAGCACCCGGAGCAGCCGCGGACCCACCGCAGCCTCCCTGCATCCCTCACTGTCACCCCCTGCGCACCCAGCTCAGCCCCCAGAAAGAGCATTTACCTAGCAGGAAAGAAGGTGAAATAAGTACCACCAGGGAAAAGCGAGA
>JAUNZM010000874.1:0-37487 GCA_033459285.1 Clamator glandarius | reverse complement strand
CGCTAAATCCTCTCAGCTCGCCAAAAGTGTGACTTTTTAACTCAAATCCCTTCCTCAAACGCAAAAAATGAAACTTCCCCCTCAAATTTCCCTTCGAACTCCTCAAAACAATATTTTTTACCTCGAATTTCCCCTAAATATTCCCTAAAACGTGCTTTTTGCCACAAATCCTCTGATTAGCTCCAAAAAACTGACATTCTTTTAGCCCAAATCCCCTCAAACTCCCCTAACTAGCAACTTTTACTTCCACTTTCCCTCAATTTTCCTTCCAACTCCCAAACCAAGGTGCTTCTCACACCAAATCCCTTCAAAAACGCCCCAAAACCGTGTCACGAGGGGCTTGGTGCCCGGTTTTGGGGCCCTTCTCTTCATTTTTGGGGTCCCTGTACCAATTTTTTGTGTCTCTGTCCCCATTTTTTGTGTCTCTGTCCCCATTTTGGGGTCCTTGTCTCCCGTCCGGGGGTTTCTGTGGCCATTTTCCGTGACCCTGTGCCCAATTTGAGGGGCTCGGTGTCCATTTTTGAGGCCTCAGTGCCCGTTTTTATCCCTCTGTGTCCATTTTGGGGACCTTGTGTCCATTTTAGGGGGCCCCCTGCCCACTTTTGTAGTCCCTGTGCCCATTTTTGGTTTCTCTGTCCCATTTTTAGGGTCACTGTCCCCATTTTTGGTCCCTTCCCCCCATTTTAGGTCTCCTTGTCCCCATTTTGGGGTCTCTGACCACGTTTTTGGGGGTCCTTGTGTCCATTTTGGGGTCCCTGTCCCCATTTTTGGTTTCTCTGTCCCAATCTTAGGGTCACTGTCCCCATTTTTGGTCTCTTCCCCCCCATTTTAGGTCTCCTTGTCCTCATTTTGGGGTCTCTGACCCCTCTTTTGGGGTCCCTGTGTCCATTTTGGGGTCCCTGTCCCCGTTTTGGTTTCTCTCTCCCTATTTTTGTGGTCTCTGTCCCCATTTTTTGGGTCTCTGACCCCGCTTTCGGGGTCCCTGTGTCCATTTTGGGGTCACTGTCCCCACTTTCGGGTCTCTATCCCCATTTTTGGGGTCCTGCTGCCCTTTTCCAGGCGTCACGTGACGTGCCCGCAGGCTCCCCGGGGGGGGTCACGTGACGCGGCGCCCAGGTCCGCGGGTCACGTGACGGGGGGAGCCCGCTCTGGCTGTCACGTGACGCCTTCCCCCCCACCTCGGTCCCCCACGCATCCGGTCCCCCCCGGCCCCGCAGCCCCGCGCATCCGGTTCCTTCCAAGCGTCCGGTTCCTGCCCCCCCCCCCTCGAGGCGTCCGGTTCCCCCCGCCGGTCCCGCCCCCCCCTCCGGGTTCCTGTTCCTTTGTCCCAGGCCCCAGCGCGGCTGGGGGGGCTCCGAACGGCACCACGACGCCCCCCCAGCCCCCCCCGACCCTGCCCCGACGCCGCCGCCGCCGCCACCGGACGCCGCTTCTTTCCCCTCCGACCCCCCCCCGATCCCCATCCCGGGGCGGGGACGGCAGGAGGGGGGCGCTGGGAGACCCGTAGGGACCCATAGAGACCCCCAGGGACACCCCCCGGACCCATAGAGACACCTAGGGCCCCCCAGGGACCCCTCCCGGACTCATAGGGACCCCTAGAGAACCCCCCCCGGACCTATAGGGATCAATAGGGCCCCCCCCGGACCCATAGGGACCCCCTGGGACCACCCCTGGACCCATAGGGACCCCCAGGGATCCTCCCCGACCCATAGGGACCCCCCCCGGTACCTATAGGGACACTCAGGGACCCTCCTCGGACCCATAGGGATCCCTCAAGGACCAATAGGCCCCCCCAAATCCATAGGGACCCATAAGGACCAATAGGGACCCCCCAGACCCATAGGGACCAGTAGGGACTCTAGAGACCCCTAGGGACCCCAGAGACCCTCCTGGGACCCCTCTAGGGCCTCCTAGAGACCCCCAGGGGCTGTGGGGGCCGGTAGGACCCTATAGAATCTATAAGGCCCCACAGAAGCTCAGGTGAGGGACAGGGGCCTATGGGGACCCCCAGGAGCCACAGGGGCCCTCAGGGACCCATCGATCCCCCCTATAGGGACCGCTGATCCCCTATAGCCCCCCCTTGGGCTCCTCTAGGACCCCTCCAGTCCCCTATAGCACCCCCTTAGGCTCCTCTAGGACCCCCTAGTCCCCTATAGCCCCCCCTTAGGCTCCTCTAGGACCCCCCAGTCCCCTATAGCCCCCCCTTGGGCTCCTCTAGGACCCCTCCAGTCCCCTATAGCCCCCCCTTAGTCTCCTCTAGGACCCCCCTAGTCGCCTATAGCCCCCCCTTAGGCTCCTCTAGGACCCCCCAGTCCCCTATAGCCCCCCCTTAGGCTCCTCTAGGACCCCCCTAGTCACCTATAGCCCCCCCTTAGGCTCCTCTAGGACCCCCCAGTCCCCTATAGCCCCCCCTTGGGCACCTCTAGGACCCCCCCAGTCCCCTATAGCCCTCCCTTGGGCACCTCTAGGACCCCCCAGTCCCCTATAGCCCCCCCTTGGGCTCCTCTAGGGCCCCCCAATCCCCTCAAGGACCCCCCAGTCCCCTATAGGACCCCCCAAACCCCTCGCTTGGGCATCTCTAGAACCCCCCAATCCCCTATAGCCCCCCTTGGGCACACCTAGGACCCCCCAATCCCCCCCTTGGGCACCTCTAGGCCCCCCCATAACCCCCCCCAGCAGCCCCCCACCCTCACCACCCCTCTTGCTGGGGGTGGGGTGGGGGGGCAGCACCCCATGGAGTGGGACTGGGGGTCCCGCTCCCCATCTCCCCCTTCCCCTCTTGGGGGGTCTCGCTCCCCATCTCCCCCCTCCCCTCTGGGAGGGTCCCGCTCCCCATCCCCCGTTGGGGGGTCTCGCTCGCCGTCCCCCCCGGCGCGGGTGCGTTTCGGGGAGCTGCGCCTGGAGGAGGTGATCGGGGCGGGGGGCTTCGGGCGCGTTTTCCGGGGGACGTGGCGGGGGGAGGTGGTGGCGGTGAAGGCGGCGAGGGGCGACGCGGGGGCCGCGGGGGCCGCCAGCCTGCGGCGCGAGGCCCGGCTCTACGCCCGCCTGCGACACCCCAACGTGGTGGCTCTACGGGCCGTCTGCCTCGAGCCCCCCCACCTCTGCCTCGTCATGGAGTTCGCCGCCGGGGGGCCCCTGTCCCGCGTCCTCCTGGGGCGCCGGGTGCCCCCCGACGTCCTCCTCGACTGGGCGCAGCAAGTGGCCCGCGGGATGCGCTACCTGCACGCCGGAGCCCCCGTGCCCCTCATCCACCGCGACCTCAAGTCCAGCAACGGTGAGGGGAGGGCCTGGGGGGTCATGGAGTGGGGTAAGGGGGCACTTAGGGGGCAGAGAGTAGGGTATGGGGGCACTTGGGGGTCAGAGAGTGGGGTAAGGGGGCACTTGGGGAGTGCCCATGGGTGCTGGGAGGTCATGGAGTGGGGTAAGGGGGCACTTGGGGAGTGCCCATGGGTGCTGGGAGGTCATGGAGTGGGGTAAGGGGGCACTTGGGGGTCAGAGAGTGGGGTAAGGGGGCACTTGGGGGGCGCCCATGGGTGCTGGGGGGTCATGGAGTGGGGTAAGGGGGCACTTGGGGGGTGCCCGTGGGTGCTGGGGGGTCATGGAGTGGGGTAAGGGGACGCTTAGGGGTCATGGAGTGGGGTAAGGGGGCACTTGGGGGGCGCCCATGGGTGCTGGGGGGTCATGGAGTGGGGTAAGGGGACGCTTAGGGGTCATGGAGTGGGGTAAGGGGGCACTTGGGGGGCAGAGAGTAGGGTATGGGGGCACTTGGGGGTCAGAGAGTGGGGTAAGGGGGCACTTGGGGAGTGCCCATGGGTTCTGGAAGGGCATGGAGTGGGGTAAGGGGACGCTTAGGGGTCATGGAGTGGGGTAAGGGGGCACTTGGGGGGCGCCCGTGGGTGCTGGGGGGTCATGGAGTGGGGTAAGGGGACGCTTAGGGGGCAGGGAGTAGGGTATGGGGGCACTTGGGGGTCATGGAGTGGGGTAAGGGGGCACTTGGGGGGCAGAGAGTAGGGTATGGGGGCACTTGGGGGTCAGAGAGTGGGGTAAGGGGGCACTTGGGGAGTGCCCATGGGTGCTGGGAGGTCATGGAGTGGGGTAAGGGGGCACTTGGGGGGCGCCCGTGGGTGCTGGGGGGTCATGGAGTGGGGTAAGGGGACGCTTAGGGGTCATGGAGTGGGGTAAGGGGGCACTTGGGGGGCGCCCATGGGTGCTGGGGGGTCATGGAGTGGGGTAAGGGGGTGCTTAGGGGGCAGGGAGTAGGGTATGGGGGCACTTGGGGGTCATGGGGTGGGGTAAGGGGGCACTTGGGGGGCACCCGTGGGTGCTGGAGGGTCATGGAGTGGGGTAAGGGGACGCTTAGGAGTCATGGAGTGGGGTAAGGGGGCACTTGGGGGGCGCCATCATGGATTGGGGGGCTCCCATGGGTGCTTGGGGGTCGTGGAATGGAGTAAGGGGGACCCCTAATGTCTTCATCTCCCCATTGAGGTTTTCAGGTTCATTGGGTCCCTGGGGTCTCTGGTTGGGGTCCCCGTTGGGGTCTCCAGGTTCTTTGGGGTCTCTGGTTGGGGTCCCTGGGTTGGGGTCCCCGTTGGGTTCCCCGTTGGGGTCTCCAGGTTCTTTGGGGTCCCTGGGTTGGGGTCCCTGGGTTGGGGTCCCTGTTGGGGTCTCCAGGTTCTTTGGGGTCTCTGGTTGGGGTCTCTGGTTGGGGTCCCTGTTGGGGCCTCCAGGTTCTTTGGGGTCCCTGGGTTGGGGTCCCTGGGTTGGGGTCCCTGTTGGGTTCCCCGTTGAGGTCTCCAGGTTCTTTGGTGTCTCTAGGTTGGGGTCCCTGGGTTGGGGTCCCAGTTGGGTTCCCCGTTGGGGTCTCCAGGTTCTTTGGGGTCTCTGGTTGGGGTCTCTGGTTGGGGTCCCCGTTGGGTTCCCCGTTGGGGTCTCCAGGTTCTTTGGGGGCTCTGGTTGGGGTCTCTGGTTGGGGTCCCCGTTGGGGCCTCCAGGTTCTTTGGGGTCCCTGGGTTGGGGTCCCTGGGTTGGGGTCCCCGTTGGGGTCTCCAGGTTCTTTGGTGTCTCTGGGTGGGGTCTCTGGTTGGGGTCCCCGTTGGGTTCCCCGTTGGGGTCTCCAGGTTCTTTGAGGTCTCTGGTTGGGGCCCCCGTTGGGTTCCCCGTTGGGGTCTCCAGGTTCTTTGAGGTCTCTGGTTGGGGTCCCCGTTGGGTTCCCCGTTGGGGTCTCCAGGTTCTTTGGGGTCTCTGGTTGGGGCCCCCGTTGGGTTCCCCGTTGGGGTCTCCAGGTTCTTTGGTGTCTCTAGGTTGGGGGCCCTGGGTTGGGGTCCCCATTGGGTTCCCCGTTGAGGTCTCCAGGTTCTTTGGGGTCCCTGGGTCAGGGTCTCTGTTCGGATCCCATATTGGGTTCCCCGTTGGGGTCTCCAGGTTCTTTGGGGTCTCTGGTTGGGGCCCCCGTTGGGTTCCCCATTGGGGTCTCCAGGTTCTTTGGTGTCTCTAGGTTGGGGGCCCTGGGTTGGGGTCCCCGTTGGGTTCCCCGTTGAGGTCTCCAGGTTCTTTGGGGTCCCTGGGTCAGGGTCTCTGTTCGGATCCCATATTGGGTTCCCCGTTGGGGTCTCCAGGTTCTTTGGGGTCTCTGGTTGGGGTCCCCGTTGGGTTCCCCGTTGGGGTCTCCAGGTTCTTTGGGGTCTCTGGTTGGGGCCCCCGTTGGGTTCCCCGTTGGGGTCTCCAGGTTCTTTGGTGTCTCTAGGTTGGGGGCCCTGGGTTGGGGTCCCCATTGGGTTCCCCGTTGAGGTCTCCAGGTTCTTTGGGGTCCCTGGGTCAGGGTCTCTGTTCGGATCCCATATTGGGTTCCCCGTTGGGGTCTCCAGGTTCTTTGGTGTCTCTGGGTGGGGGTCTCGTGTCGGGGTCCCCGTGGGGGTCCCCGAGGCGGTGGGTGACGCCCCCCCCAGTGCTGCTGGCGCAGCCGGTGGAGGGGGACGACGTTCAGGGCAAGACCCTGAAGATCACGGACTTCGGGCTGGCGCGGGAGTGGCAGCGAACGACCAAGATGAGCGCGGCCGGCACCTACGCCTGGATGGCCCCCGAGGTCATCAGGGCCTCCACCTTCTCCAAGGGCAGCGACGTCTGGAGGTGCGGGGGCGCCCGGAGCCCCGGGAGAAGGGGTTTGAGGTCTCCTGGGTCCGTGGCTTCATGAGTGGGGGATCCTGGAGGTCTTGGGTCCATGAGTGGGGGTCTCGAGGGCACCTGGAACCCTTGGAGAAGGGGTTTGGGGTCTCCTGGGTCCGTGGCTTCACGAGTCCAGGATCCTGGAGGTCTTGGGCCCATGGGTGGGGGGCTCGAGGGCACCTGGAACCCTTGGAGAAGGGGTTTGGGGTCTCCTGGGTCCGTGGCTTCACGAGTCCAGGATCCTGGAGGTCTTGGGCCCATGGGTGGGGGTCTCGAGGGCACCTGGAACCCTTGGAGAAGGGGTTTGGGGTCTCCTGGGTCCGTGGCTTCACGAGTCCAGGATCCTGGAGGTCTTGGGCCCATGGGTGGGGGTCTCGAGGGCACCTGGAACCCTTGGAGAAGGGGTTTGGGGTCTCCTGGGTCCGTGGCTTCATGAGTCCAGGATCCTGGAGGTCTTGGGCCCATGGGTGGGGGGCTCGAGGGCACCTGGAACCCTTGGAGAAGGGGTTTGGGGTCTCCTGGGTCCGTGGCTTCACGAGTGGGGGATCCTGGAGGTCTTGGGTCCATGGGTGGGGGCCTCGAGGGCACCTGGAACCCTTGGAGAAGGGGTTTGGGGTCTCCTGGGTCCGTGGCTTCACGAGTCCAGGATCCTGGAGGTCTTGGGCCCATGGGTGGGGGTCTTGAGGGCACCTGGAACCCTTGGAGAAGGGGTTTGGGGTCTCCTGGGTCCGTGGCTTCACGAGTCCAGGATCCTGGAGGTCTTGGGCCCATGGGTGGGGGTCTCGAGGGCACCTGGAACCCTTGGAGAAGGGGTTTGGGGTCTCCTGGGTCCGTGGCTTCACGAGTCCAGGATCCTGGAGGTCTTGGGCCCATGGGTGGGGGGCTCGAGGGCACCTGGAACCCTTGGAGAAGGGGTTTGGGGTCTCCTGGGTCCGTGGGTTCACGAGTCCAGGATCCGGGAGGTCTTGGGCCCATGGGTGGGGGCTCGAGGGCACCTGGAACCCTTGGAGAAGGGGTTTGGGGTCTCCTGGGTCCGTGGCTTCACGAGTCCAGGATCCTGGAGGTCTTGGGCCCATGGGTGGGGGTCTCGAGGGCACCTGGAACCCTTGGAGAAGGGGTTTGGGGTCTCCTGGGTCTGTGGCTTCACGAGTGGGGGATCCTGGAGGTCTTGGGCCCATGGGTGGGGGTCTCGAGGGCACCTGGAACCCTTGGAGAGGGGGTTTGGGGTCTCCTGGGTCCGTGGCTTCACGAGTCCAGGATCCTGGAGGTCTTGGGCCCATGGGTGGGGGTCTCGAGGGCACCTGGAACCCTTGGAGAAGGGGTTTGGGGTCTCCTGGGTCCGTGGCTTCACGAGTCCAGGATCCTGGAGGTCTTGGGCCCATGGGTGGGGGTCTCGAGGGCACCTGGAACCCTTGGAGAAGGGGTTTGGGGTCTCCTGGGTACATGGGTTCACGAGTCCAGGATCCTGGAGGTCTTGGGCCCATGGGTGGGGGTCTCGAGGGCACCTGGAACCCTTGGAGAAGGGGTTTGGGGTCTCCTGGGTCCGTGGCTTCACGAGTCCAGGATCCTGGAGGTCTTGGGCCCATGGGTGGGGGTCTCGAGGGCACCTGGAACCCTTGGAGAAGGAGTTTGGGGTCTCCTGGGTACATGGGTTCACGAGTCCAGGATCCTGGAGGTCTTGGGCCCATGGGTGGGGGTCTCGAGGGCACCTGGAACCCTTGGAGAAGGGGTTTGGGGTCTCCTGGGTCTACGGGTCCATGGGTGGGGGATCCTGGGGGTCTTGGGTGCATGGATGGGGGTTTGAGAGCACCTGGAAACCTTGGAGAAGGGGTTTGGGGTCCCATGGGTGGTGGGTCGTGGAGGTCTTGGGTTCCTGGGAGGTTTGAGGGCACCTAGAACCCTTGGAGAAGGAGGTTTGGGGTCTCCTGGGTCCCTGGCTTCACAAACGGGGGATCCTGGAGGTCTTGGGTCCATGGGTGGGGGGCTTGAGGGCATCCGGAACCCTTGGAGAAGGAGTTTGGGGTCTTCTGGGTTCATGGGTTCATGGGTAGAGGGTCACAAGTCCATGGATGGGGGGACTGGGGGGGTCTTGGACCCCTGGGTGTGGGATTTAGGGGTCCCAGAGCCTTGGGTTGGGTGTTTGGGGTGGTTCTTGGACTCCTGGGTGTGGGATTTGGGGGTCCCAGAGCCCTGGGGGGGGGCTGTGGGGGGGGTTTCTTGGACACCTGGGTGTGGGATTTGGGGGTTTTTGGAGCCCTGGGTGTGGGATGTGGGGGTCCCAGAGCCCTGGGTGTGGGATTTGGGGGTTTTTGGAGCCCTGGGTGTGGGATTTGGGGCTCCCAGAGCTCTGGGTTGGGTGTTTGGGGTGGTTCTTGGACCCCTGGGTGTGGGATTTGGGGGTCTTGGAGCCCTGGGTGTGGGATTTGGGGGTTCTTGGAGCCCTGGGTGTGGGATTTGGGGGTTCTTGGAGCCCTGGGTGTGGGATGTGGGGGTCCCAGAGCCCTGGGTGTGGGATTTGGGGGTTCTTGGAGCCTTGGGTGTGGGATTTGGGGCTCCCAGAACTCTGGGTTGGGTGTTTGGGGTGGTTCTTGGAGCCCTGGGTGTGGGATTTGGGGGTCTTGGAGCCCTGGGTGTGGGATTTGGGGGTTCTTGGAGCCCTGGGTGTGGGATTTGGGGGTTCTTGGAGCCCTGGGTGTGGGATGTGGGGGTCCCAGAGCCCTGGGTGTGGGATTTGGAGGTTTTTTGGAGCCCTGGGTGTGGGATTTGGGGGTCCCAGAGCCCTGGGTTGGGTGTTTGGGGTGGTTCTTGGGCCCCTGGGTGTGGGATTTGGGGGTTCTTGGAGCCCTGGGTGTGGGATTTGGGGGTTCTTGGAGCCCTGGGTGTGGGATGTGGGGGTCCCAGAGCCCTGGGTGTGGGATTTGGGGGTTTTTGGAGCCCTGGGTGTGGGATGTGGGGGTCCCAGAGCCCTGGGTGTGGGATTTGGGGGTTCTTGGAGCCCTGGGTGTGGGATTTGGGGGTCCCAGAGCCCTGGGTGTGGGATTTGGGGGTTCTTGGAGCCCTGGGTGTGGGATTTGGGGGTTCTTGGAGCCCTGGGTGTGGGATTTGGGGCTCCCAGAGCTCTGGGTTGGGTGTTTGGGGTGGTTCTTGGACCCCTGGGTGTGGGATTTGGGGGTTTTTGGAGCCCTGGGTGTGGGATTTGGGGGTTCTTGGAGCCCTGGGTGTGGGATTTGGGGGTTTTTGGAGCCCTGGGTGTGGGATGTGGGGGTCCCAGAGCCCTGGGTGTGGGATTTGGGGGTTCTTGGAGCCCTGGGTGTGGGATTTGGGGCTCCCAGAGCCCTGGGTGTGGGATTTGGGGGTTCTTGGAGCCCTGGGTGTGGGATTTGGGGCTCCCAGAGCCCTGGGTTGGGTGTTTGGGGTGGTTCTTGGAGCCCTGGGTGTGGGATTTGGGGGTTTTTGGAGCCCTGGGTGTGGGATTTGGGGGTTTTTGGAGCCCTGGGTGTGGGATGTGGGGGTCCCAGAGCCCTGGGTGTGGGATTTGGGGGTTCTTGGAGCCCTGGGTGTGGGATTTGGGGCTCCCAGAGCCCTGGGTGTGGGATTTGGGGGTTCTTGGAGCCTTGGGTGTGGGATTTGGGGCTCCCAGAACTCTGGGTTGGGTGTTTGGGGTGGTTCTTGGAGCCCTGGGTGTGGGATTTGGGGGTCTTGGAGCCCTGGGTGTGGGATTTGGGGGTTCTTGGAGCCCTGGGTGTGGGATTTGGGGGTTCTTGGAGACCTGGGTGTGGGATGTGGGGGTCCCAGAGCCCTGGGTGTGGGATTTGGGGGTTCTTGGAGCCCTGGGTGTGGGATTTGGGGCTCCCAGAGCCCTGGGTGTGGGATTTGGGGGTTCTTGGAGCCCTGGGTGTGGGATTTGGGGCTCCCAGAGCCCTGGGTGTGGGATTTGGGGGTTCTTGGAGCCCTGGGTGTGGGATTTGGGGCTCCCAGAGCCCTGGGTGTGGGATTTGGGGGTTCTTGGAGCCCTGGGTGTGGGATTTGGGGCTCCCAGAGCCCTGGGTTGGGTGTTTGGGGTGGTTCTTGGAGCCCTGGGTGTGGGATTTGGGGGTCCCGGAGCCCCAGGGGGGCTGTGGTGGGGGTCTCACCCCCTTTTCCCCCCCCCTCCCAGTTATGGGGTGCTGCTGTGGGAGCTGCTGACGGGCGAGGTCCCCTATCGCGGCATCGATGGCCTCGCGGTGGCTTACGGCGTCGCCGTCAACAAGCTGACGCTGCCGATCCCCAGCACCTGCCCCCCAGCCCTCGCCCGCGTCATGGCAGGTCCGGGGGGCGGATTTGGGGGGGCCCGGGGGGGTTGGGGGGCCCAAAAACCGCAGGGGGACCCCGGTGATGGGGCCACCTGGGGGCTGGGGGGCAATGTTGGGGTTCCTGCTTAACGTTGGGGGCGATGTTGGGGTCCACGTTGGGGTTTGGGTCAATGTTGGGGTTGATATCGGGGTTCAGTGTGGGGGTTTGGGTCAATGTTGGGGTTGATATCGGGGTTCAGTGTGGGGGTTTGGGGTCAGTGTAGGGGTTAGGGGGTGATATTGGGGTTCAATATCGGGATTTGGGTTGATGCTGGGGTTCAGTGTTGGGGTGTGGGGTCGAAATTTGGGTTCAGGTTGATGTTAGGGTTGGGTTTGGGTCAATGTTGGGGTTCAGTGTTGGGGTTTAGGTCAATATGGGGGTCCCGTGTTGATATTGGGGTTTAATGTTGGGGTTCAGGTTGATGTTGAGGGTCAATGTTGGGGTTCGGGTCAATGTTGGGGTTGATATTGGGGGTCGTTATTGGGGTTCGGGTCAATGTTGGGGTTGATATCGGGGTTCAGTGTGGGGGTTTGGGGTCAGTGTAGGGGTTAGGGGGTGATATTGGGGTCTAATGTTGGGGTTCGGGTTGATGTTGGGGGTCAATGTTGGGGTCCGGGGTTGATATCGCAGTTCAGGTCAATGCTGGGGGTCAGATCAACATTTGGGTTGATATTGGGGTTCAATGTGGGGGGGATGGGTCAATGTTGGGGTTCAGCGTTGGGATTTAGGTCAATGTTGGGGTCCCCAGTTGACGTTGGGGGTCAGTGTTGGGGTTGGGGTTTGATGTTGGGGTTTAGGTCAATATTGGGCTTGATATTGGGGTTCAATATCGGGATTTGGGTTGATGCTGGGGTTCAGTGTTGGGGTGTGGGGTCGAAATTGGGGTTCAGGTTGATGTTAGGGTTGGGTTTGGGTCAATGTTGGGGTTCAGTGTTGGGGTTTAGGTCAATGTTGGGGTCCCGTGTTGATATTGGGGTTTAATGTTGGGGTTCAGGTTGATGTTGAGGGTCAATGTTGGGGTTGATATTGGGGGTCGTTATTGGGGTTCGGGTCAATGTTGGGGTTGATATCGGGGTTCAGTGTGGGGGTTTGGGGTCAGTGTAGGGGTTAGGGGGTGATATTGGGGTCTAATGTCGGGGTTCAGGTCAATGTTCAGGGTCAATGTTGGGGTTTAGGTCGATGTTGGGGTTCAGTGTTGGGATTGGGGTCAATCTCGGGGGGCCGGTCTGATATGGGGGTGCTGTCAGCGTGCTGGGAGCAGGACCCGCACCGCCGGCCGGGTTTCGGGGTGCTGCTGGGGCAGCTGGAGGCGCTGGAGCCGGGGGGGCTGGGGCCCCCCGAGTCCTTCCACTCGCTGCAGGAGAGCTGGCGCCGCGAGATCCAGGGGCTCTTCGGGGAGCTGCGCGCCCGGGAGAAGGTCACCCCAAAACCCGGACCCCCCCAAGTGTCCCCCAGGCCACCCCCAGATCCTCAGGACCCCCCTAAACACCTGCCCCCAGGCTCCCTAGGACCCCCCCTCAAGACTCTTTGGGACTCCCCTAAAATGCCTGCGACCCCCATGCCCCCCCCCCCCGTGTCCCCTGACCCCCATGGCCCCCCAAGACCCCCGTGTCCCCATGGCCCCTGCACCCCCTGAACCCCCATATCCCCCTGTGACCCCCATGTTCCCATAATCCCCCATGTCCCCCTGTGACCCCCGCGTTGCCCTGCACCCCCTAACCCCCCCATGTCCCCCCGTGACCCCCATGTCCCCCCGTGTCCCCATGTGACCCCCATGTCCCCTGCACCCCCATGTCCCCCCGTGACCCCCATATCCGCCCGTGACCCCCATGTCCCCCCGTGTCCCCATGTGACCCCCATGTCCCCTGCACCCCCATGTCCCCCCGTGACCCCCATATCCGCCCGTGACCCCCATGTCCCCCTGTGACCCCCATGTGCCCTGCACCCCCGTGACCCCATGTGCCCCGTGCCCCCCGTAACCCTGCTGCGCCCTGTGCCCCCCGTGCCCCCCATGCGCCCCGTGCCCCCCGTGACCCTGCTGCCCCCCGTGCCCCCCATGTGCCCCGTGCCCCCCGTGCCCCCCGTGACCCTGCTGCCCCCCGTGCCCCCCATGTGCCCCGTGCCCCCCGTGCCCCCCGTGACCCTGCTGCCCCCCGTGCCCCCCATGTGCCCCGTGCCCCCCATGCCCCCCGTGACCCTGCTGCCCCCCGTGCCCCCCATGTGCCCCGTGCCCCCCGTGACCCTGCTGCCCCCCGTGCCCCCCATGTGCCCCGTGCCCCCCGTGCCCCCCGTGACCCTGCTGCCCCCCGTGCCCCCCATGCGCCCCGTGCCCCCCATGCGCCCCGTGCCCCCCATGCGCCCCGTGCCCCCCATGCGCCCCGTGCCCCCCATGTGCCCCGTGCCCCCCATGCGCCCCGTGCCCCCCGTGACCCTGCTGCCCCCTGTGCCCCCCATGTGCCCCGTGCCCCCCGTGCCCCCCGTAACCCTGCTGCGCCCTGTGCCCCCCGTGCCCCCCATGTGCCCCGTGCCCCCCATGTGCCCCGTGCCCCCCGTGACCCTGCTGCCCCCCATGTGCCCCGTGCCCCCCATGCGCCCCGTGCCCCCTGTGCCCCCCGTGCCCCCGTGACCCTGCTGCCCCCCGTGCCCCCCATGCGCCCCGTGCCCCCCGTAACCCTGCTGCGCCCTGTGCCCCCCGTGCCCCCCATGTGTCCTGTGACCCTATGTGCCCCGTGCCCCCCATGCGCCCTGTGCCCCCCGTGACCCTGCTGCCCCCCGTGCCCCCCATGTGCCCCATGCGCCCCGTGCCCCCCGTGACCCTGCTGCCCCCCGTGCCCCCCATGTGCCCCTGTGCCCCCCATGACACCGTGTGTCCCGTGCCCCCCATGCGCCCCGTGGCCCCCATGTCCCCATGTGCCCCATGCCCCCTGTGCCCCTCATGTGCCCTGTGACCCCGTGCCCCTTGTGACCTGCTGCGCCCCGTGCCCCCCATGTACCCCCGTGCCCCCCATGACCCTGCTGTGCCCTGTGCCCCCCGTGCCCTCCATGACCTGCTGCGCCCTGTATCCCCCATGCGCCCCGTGTCCCATGTGCCCCCCGTGCCCCCCATGTGCCCCATGCCCCCCCTGTGCCCCCCATGACCCCGTGCCCCCCATGCCCCCTGTGCCCCCCATGGGCCCCATGCACCCCGTGCCCCCCATGCACCCCGTGCCCCCCATGTGCCCCGTGCCCCTCATGCGCCCCATGTGCCCCGTGCCCCCCATGCCCCCTGTGCCCCCCATGCCCCCTGTGCCCCCCATGCGCCCCGTGTCCCCCGTGCCCCCCATGCGCCCCGTGCCCCCCATGCGCCCCGTGCCCCCCATGCGCCCCGTGCCCCCCATGTGCCCCTTGCCCCCCCCATGCGCCCCGTGCCCCCCATGTGCCCCATGCCCCCCCTGTGCCCCCCATGACCCCGTGCCCCCCATGCCCCCTGTGCCCCCCATGGGCCCCATGCCCCCCGTGCCCCCCATGCACCCCGTGCCCCCCATGTGCCCCGTGCCCCTCATGCGCCCCATGTGCCCTGTGCCCCCCATGCCCCCTGTGCCCGCCATGCGCCCTGTGCCCCCCATGCGCCCCGTGCCCCCTGTGCCCCCCATGCGCCCCGTGTCCCCCGTGCCCCCCATGCGCCCCGTGCCCCCCATGCGCCCCGTGCCCCCCATGTGCCCTGTGCCCCCCATGTGCCCCTTGCCCCCCCCATGCGCCCCGTGCCCCCCATGCGCCCCGTGCCCCCCATGTGCCCCTTGCCCCCCCATGCGCCCCGTGCCCCCCATGTGCCCCATGCCCCCCGTGCCCCCCATGCGCCCCGTGTCCCCCATGCGCCCCGTGCCCCCTGTGCCCCCCATGCGCCCCGTGCCCCCCATGCACCCCGTGCCCCCCATGCGCCCCGTGTCCCCCATGTGCCCCATGCCCCCCGTGCCCCCCCATGCCCCCGTGCCCCCCATGCCCCCCCCATGCCCCCCGTGCCCCCCATGCCCCCGTGCCCCCGTGACTTGCTGTGCCCGCGCCCGCAGGAGCTGCGGAGCCGCGAGGAGGCGGTGGCGCGGGCGCAGCGGGCGCAGCGCTCGCAGGCCGAGGCTCTCCGGCAGCGCGAGGCGGCCGTGGCGCAGCGCGAGCTCGAGGTGCTGGAGCGGGAGCTCAGCCTCATGCTGCGGGGACCCCCCCGGCCCCCCCCGAGCCACAAACGGCGCAGACCCCCCTTCCGACGGCCCCGGCGCCCCGCAGACCACATCGGCATGCCCCAGGGTGAGGGGGGGCCGGGGAGCGGGGTACGCGGGCTTTGGGGGGGCAGGGGGCTTTGGGGGGGCTGGGATTGGGGTATGGGGGGGGTTTGGGGGTCCAGGGGGCTTTGGGGGGGCTGGGGATTGGGGGTATGGGGGGGTTTGGGGGTCCAGAGGGCTTTAGGGGGGCTGGGGAGTGGGGGTACGGCGGGCTTTGGGGGGGCAGGGGGCTTTGGGGGGGCTGGGGATTGGGGGTATGGGGGGGTTTGGGGGTCCAGAGGGCTTTAGGGGGGCTGGGGAGTGGGGGTACGGTGGGGTTTGGGGGGGCAGAGGGCTTTAGGGGGGCTGGGGATTGGGGGTATGGGGGGGTTTGGGGGTCCAGAGGGCTTTAGGGGGGCTGGGGAGTGGGGGTACGGTGGGGTTTGGGGGGGCAGGGGGCTTTGGGGGGGCTGGGGATTGGGGGTATGGGGGGGTTTGGGGGTCCAGGGGGCTTTGGGGGGGCTGGGGATTGGGGTACGGGTGGGTTTGGGGGTCCAGGGGGCTTTGGGGGGGCTGGGGATTGGGGTACGGGGGGGGTTTGGGGGTCCAGGGGGCTTTGGGGGGGCTGGGGATTGGGGGTATGGGGGGGTTTGGGGGTCCAGAGGGCTTTAGGGGGGCTGGGGAGTGGGGGTACGGTGGGGTTTGGGGGTCCAGGGGGCTTTGGGGGGGCTGGGGATTGGGGTACGGGTGGGTTTGGGGGTCCAGAGGGCTTTCGGGGGGTGGGGGATTGGGGTACGGGTGGGTTTGGGGGTCCAGGGGGCTTTGGGGGGGGCTGGGGATTGGGGTATGGGGGGGGTTTGGGGGTCCAGGGGGCTTTGGGGGGGCTGGGGATTGGGGTACGGGTGGGGTTTGGGGGTCCAGGGGGCTTTCGGGGGGTGGGGGATTGGGGTACGGGTGGGTTTGGGGGTCCAGGGGGCTTTCGGGGGGTGGGGGATTGGGGTACGGGTGGGTTTGGGGGTCCAGGGGGCTTTGGGGGGGCTGGGGATTGGGGTATGGGTGGGGTTTGGGGGTCCAGGGGGCTTTGGGGGGGTGGGGGATTGGGGGTACGGGGGGGTTTGGGGGTCCAGAGGGCTTTGGGGGGGTGGGGATTAGGGTACGGGTGGGTTTGGGGGTCCAGGGGGTTTTGGGGGAGCTGGGGGGGCACCAGGGGTGCTGCGGGGGGCAGGGCATTTGGGTTACAGGGGGGCATTTGTGACTTTTGGGGGGCTGGGGGGGACCAGGGGTGCCGGGAGGCGTAGGGGGATACGGGGTCCAGGGGGGATTTTGGGGTCCGGTTGGGGGGGGGGGGGGGTCTGAGGGCTCCCCTAAACCCTTTCCCCCCCCCCCCCCCCAGATTTCAAGCATCGCCTGACGGTGCAGGCGGCGCCGGGGGGCGACCCCCATCCGGGGACCCCCAGGAGGGGCCGGGGGGGGGCGTCCCCCCCTTTCCTCGGCTCCGCGCGATCCAGTGTGAGTGACGTCATGGGGGGGGTGACGTCACCGTGATGTCATCGGTCACGTGATGACGTCACACCCCGTGTCCCCCCCTTTTTTCCCACCCCCCCCCCCCCCCCCCAGTGGAGCCCGAGGAGGAGGAGCCGCCGCGGGGCCGGGGGGGCAAGGGCAGCGCCCCCAATGGCTGGTGGGTCCTGGGGGTCCCCCTCGGTCTGTCCTGTACCCCGAATCCCTGTGCCCCTCCCACAAAACCCCTGGGTCCCCCCCCAAATCCCTTGATCCCCCCCCCGAACCCCGTGTCTACCCCCAAACCTCATGGGTCCCCCCCAAATCCCTTGATCCCCCCCCCCGAACCCCGTGTCTACCCCCAAACCTCATGGGTCCCCCCCAAATCCCTTGATCCCCCCCCCCGAACCCCGTGTCTACCCCCAAACCTCATGGGTCCCCCCCAAATCCCTTGATCCCCCCCCCCGAACCCCGTGTCTACCCCAAACCTCATGGGTCCCCCCAAATCCCTTGATTCCCCCCCCCCGAACCCCGTGTCTACCCCTAAACCTCATGGGTCCCCCCCAAATCCCTTGATCCCCCCCCCAAACCCCGTGTCTACCCCCAAACCTCATGGGTCCCCCCCAAATCCCTTGATCCCCCCCCCCGAACCCCGTGTCTACCCCCAAACCTCATGGGTCCCCCCCAAATCCCTTGATCCCCCCCCCCCGAACCCCGTGTCTACCCCGAAACCTCATGGGTCCCCCCCAAATCCCTTGATCCCCCCCCCCCGAACCCCGTGTCTACCCCCAAACCTCATGGGTCCCCCCCAAATCCCTTGATCCCCCCCCCCCGAACCCCGTGTCTACCCCCAAACCTCATGGGTCCCCCCCAAATCCCTTGATCCCCCTCCCCTGAACCCCGTGTCTACCCCTAAACCTCATGGGTCCCCCCCCAAATCCCTTGATCCCCCCCCCCGAACCCCGTGTCTACCCCCAAACCTCATGGGTCCCCCCCAAATCCCTTGATCCCCCCCCCCCAAACCCCGTGTCTACCCCCAAACCTCATGGGTCCCCCCCAAATCCCTTGATCCCCCCCCCCGAACCCCGTGTCTACCCCCAAACCTCATGGGTCCCCCCCAAATCCCTTGATCCCCCCCCCCCGAACCCCGTGTCTACCCCGAAACCTCATGGGTCCCCCCCAAATCCCTTGATCCCCCCCCCCGAACCCCGTGTCTACCCCCAAACCTCATGGGTCCCCCCCAAATCCCTTGATCCCCCCCCCCGAACCCCCGTGTCTACCCCCAAACCTCATGGGTCCCCCCCAAATCCCTTGATCCCCCTCCCCTGAACCCCGTGTCTACCCCTAAACCTCATGGGTCCCCCCCAAATCCCTTGATCCCCCCCCCCGAACCCCGTGTCTACCCCCAAACCTCATGGGTCCCCCCCAAATCCCTTGATCCCCCCCCCCCAAACCCCGTGTCTACCCCCAAACCTCATGGGTCCCCCCCAAATCCCTTGATCCCCCCCCCCAAACCCCGTGTCTACCCCCAAACCTCATGGGTCCCCCCCAAATCCCTTGATCCCCCCCCCCCGAACCCCGTGTCTACCCCTAAACCTCATGGGTCCCCCCCAAATCCCTTGATCCCCCCCCCCGAACCCCGTGTCTACCCCCAAACCTCATGGGTCCCCCCCAAATCCCTTGATCCCCCTCCCCTGAACCCCGTGTCTACCCCTAAACCTCATGGGTCCCCCCCAAATCCCTTGATCCCCCTCCCCTGAACTCCGTGTCTACCCCCAAACCTCATGGGTCCCCCCCAAATCCCTTGATTCCCCCCCCCCGAACCCCGTGTCTACCCCCAAACCTTATGGGTCCCCCCCAAATCCCTTGATCCCCCTCCCCTGAACCCCGTGTCTACCCCCAAACCTCATGGGTCCCCCCCAAATCCCTTGATCCCCCCCCCCGAACCCCGTGTCTACCCCCAAACCTCATGGGTCCCCCCCAAATCCCTTGATCCCCCCCCCCCGAACCCCGTGTCTACCCCCAAACCTCATGGGTCCCCCCCAAATCCCTTGATTCCCCCCCCCGAACCCCGTGTCTACCCCTAAACCTCATGGGTCCCCCCCAAATCCCTTGATTCCCCCCCCGAACCCCGTGTCTACCCCCAAACCTCATGGGTCCCCCCCAAATCCCTTGATCCCCCCCCCCGAACCCCGTGTCTACCCCCAAACCTCATGGGTCCCCCCCAAATCCCTTGATCCCCCCCCCGAACCCCGTGTCTACCCCCAAACCTCATGAATCCCCCCCAAATCCCTTGATTCCCCCCCCCCGAACCCCGTGTCTACCCCCAAACCTCATGGGTCCCCCCCAAATCCCTTGATCCCCCTCCCCTGAACCCCGTGTCTACCCCTAAACCTCATGGGTCCCCCCCAAATCCCTTGATCCCCTCAATCTCCTGGGTGCCCCCCCAAGTCCCTATGCCTGCCCCCCCCCAACCCCCTAGGTACCCCCCAAATCCCCTGATCCCCCCCCTCCCCTGGGTGCCCCCCCAGGTCCCCACGGCCCCCCCAAACCCCATGAGCCCCCCCCCAACCCCCTAGGTACCCCCCAAATCCCTTGATCCCCCCTAATCTCCTTGGTGCCTCCCCAAACCCCGTGGCTCCCCTGGGTCCCCCCCAAACCCCCTGATCCCCCTGCTCCCCTGGGTGCCCCCCCAGGTCCCCCCGTCCCCCCCAAACCCCATGGGCCCCCCCCCGAACCCTCTAGGTACCCCCCAAATCCCTTGATCCTCCCTAATCTCCTGGGTGCCTCCCCAAACCCCGTGGCTCCCCTGGGTCCCCCCCAAACCCCCTGATCCCCCCGCTCCCCTGGGTGCCCCCCCAGGTCCCCCCGTCCCCCCCAAACCCCATGGGCCCCCCCCCCAACCCCCTAGGTACCCCCCAAATCCCTTGATCCTCCCTAATCTCCTGGGTGCCTCCCCAAACCCCGTGGCTCCCATGGCTCCCCTGGGTCCCCCCCAAACCCCCTGATCCCCCCGCTCCCCTGGGTGCCCCCCCAGGTCCCCACGGCCCCCCCAAACCCCATGAGCCCCCCCCCCAACCCCCTAGGTACCCCCCAAATCCCTTGATCCCCCCTAATCTCCTCGGTGCCTCCCCAAACCCCGTGGCTCCCCTGGGTCCCCCCCAAATCCCCTGATCCCCCCGCTCCCCTGGGTGCCCCCCCAGGTCCCTATTGTCCCCCCAAACCCCATGAGCCCCCCCCCCAACCCCCTAGGTACCCCCCAAATCCCTTGATCCTCCCTAATCTCCTGGGTACCTCCCCAAACCCCGTGGCTCCCATGGCTCCCCTGGGTCCCCCCCAAACCCCCTGATCCCCCCGCTCCCCTGGGTGCCCCCCCAGGTCCCCACGGCCCCCCCCAAACCCCGCGCTCCCCCCGTCCCCCCCAGGCGAAGGCTGGACGAGAGCTCTTGGTTCCCGGACGCGGACGAGCTGAGCCCCAGCGATGCCTCCCCGACCAGTGAGTCCTTGACTGGGAAACTGGGGGGGTCCTTGAGGGAGGGGGGGGGTGGATTTTGGGGGTCCCCTCTCACTCACAGCCTCCCCTCCTCGTCCCCCCAGGTGAGCCCGGGACCCCCGAAGCGGAGGAGGCGCGGGGGGGGGACCCCTCGGCTGCTGCGTCGGGCGCTGCTGCGGGGTTCGGCGCTGCTGGCGTCGCTGCGGCTCGGCCGGGACCCCTCCCCTGCCGGGACCCCCCCCCCGCAGCCCCCCGCCTTCCCCCGGCCTCCTGCGGCGCCCCCCGAGGCGTCTGGGGGGGCCCCGACACCCCGAGAGCCCCGGGACCCCCGAGCTGAGCTCGCCCGGGACCCCCGAGATGGGTTATGCTGGGATTCACGAACTGGGTTATACTGGGATCCCCGGGACCCCTGAACTGGGTTATACCGGGACCCCTGGGACCCCTGAACTGGGGCAGGCTAGGACCCCCGCGACCCCCGAACTGGGTTATACTGGGGCCCCCGAACTGGGTTTTACTGGGACCCCTGAGACCTCTGAACTGAGACAGACTGGGACCCCCAAACTGGGTCGTGTCCAGACCCCCAGGACCCCTGAACTGGGTCGTACTGGGACCCCCAGGACCCCCGAGACCCCTGAACTGGGATGGGCTGGGACCCCTGGGAGTCCAGAACTGGGTTGGCCTGGGACCCCGGGGACCCCCGAACTGGGTCATACTGGGACCACTGGGAGTCCAGAACTAGGTCGTACTGGGACCTCTGGGGCTTCTGAACTGGGTCATACTGGGACCCCCAAACTGGGCCGTGCCCGGACCCCTGGGTCACTGGCGCTCAGCCTGCCCGGGACCCCCAAACTGGGTCGTACTGGGACCCCCAAAGTGGGTCAGATCCAGTCCCCTGGAACCCCCGAAATGAGACGTACTGGGACTCCTGGGACACCCGAACTGGGACGTACTGGGACTCCCGAACTGGGTTGGGCTGGGACCCCTGGAAGCCCCAAACTGGGTTGGGCCCAGTCTTCCGGGACCCCTGAACTGGGACACACTGGGACCCCCGGGACCCCTGAACTGGGTCGCGCCCAGAGCCGCCGTGAGCCGAGTCCAGGGGGTGAGTGGGGCTGGGGGCAGCGGGGGGGGCCGTGGGGCAGCTGTGGGGCTGGGGGGTCACTTGGGGGTCTGGGGGGGTCACCTGAGGGTCAGTTGTGGGGCTGGGGGTCACTTGGGGAGCAGTTATGGGGCTGGGGGGGGTCACCTGGGGGTCAGTTGTGGGGCTGGGGGTCACTTGGGGAGCAGTTATGGGGCTGGGGGGTCACTTGGGGGTCAGTTGTGGGGCTGGGGGTCACTTGGGGAGCAGTTATGGGGCTGGGGGGGTCACTTGGGGGTCAGTTGTGGGGCTGGGGGTCACTTAGGGAGCGGTTATGAGCCGAGGGGGGTCACTTGGGGGTCAATTGTGGGGCTGGGGTTCACTTGGGGAGCAGTTATGGGGCTGGGGGGGGTCACTTGGGGGTCAATTGTGGGGCTGGGGGTCACTTGGGGAGCAGTTATGGGGCTGGGGGGGTCACTTGGGGGTCAATTGTGGGGCTGGGGTTCACTTGGGGAGCAGTTATGGGGCTGGGGGGGTCACTTGGGGGTCAGTTGTGGGGCTGGGGGTCACTTAGGGAGCGGTTATGAGCCGAGGGGGGTCACTTGGGGGTCAATTGTGGGGCTGGGGTTCACTTGGGGAGCAGTTATGGGGCTGGGGGGGTCACTTGGGGGTCAATTGTGGGGCTGGGGGTCACTTGGGGAGCAGTTATGGGGCTGGGGGGGTCACTTGGGGGTCAATTGTGGGGCTGGGGTTCACTTGGGGAGCAGTTATGGGGCTGGGGGGGTCACTTGGGGGTCAGTTGTGGGGCTGGGGTTCACTTGGGGAGCAGTTATGGGGCTGGGGGGGTCACTTGGGGGTCAATTGTGGGGCTGGGGGTCACTTGGGGAGCAGTTATGGGGCTGGGGGGTCACTTGGGGGTCAATTGTGGGGCTGGGGTTCACTTGGGGAGCAGTTATGGGGCTGGGGGGGTCACTTGGGGGTCAGTTGTGGGGCTGGGGGTCACTTGGGGAGCAGTTATGGGGCTGGGGGGGTCACTTGGGGGTCAGTTGTGGGGCTGGGGGTCACTTAGGGAGCAGTTATGGGGCTGGGGGGGTCACTTGGGGGTCAGTTGTGGGGCTGGGGGTCACTTAGGGAGCAGTTATGGGGCTGGGGGGTCACTTGGGGGTCAATTGTGGGGCTGGGGTTCACTTGGGGAGCAGTTATGGGGCTGGGGGGTCACTTGGGGGTCAGTTGTGGGGCTGGGGGTCACTTGGGGAGCAGTTATGGGGCTGGGGGGGTCACTTGGGGGTCAGTTGTGGGGCTGGGGGTCACTTGGGGAGCAGTTATGGGGCTGGGGGGGTCACTTGGGGGTCAGTTGTGGGGCTGGGGGTCACTTGGGGAGCAGTTATGGGGCTGGGGGGTCACTTGGGGGTCAGTTGTGGGGCTGGGGGTCACTTGGGGAGCAGTTATGGGGCTGGGGGGGTCACTTGGGGGTCAGTTGTGGGGCTGGGGGTCACTTAGGGAGCACTTATGGGGCTGGGGGGGTCACTTAGGGAGCGGTTATGAGCCGAGAGGGGTCAATTTGGGGTAAGTTATGGGTCCAGGGGTCACTTGGGGGTCAGTTGTGGGTCCAGGGAGTCACTTGGGGGTCAGTTGTGTGTCTGGGGGAGGGGGGTTGGGGGTCAGTTATGGGTCGGGGGGGGTTGGGGGGGGTCAGTTATAGGTCTTGAGGGGTCACTCATGGGTCAGTTGTGGGTCTAGGGGGTCAGTTGTGGGTCAGTTATGGATCTGAGGGGTCACTTGGGGGTCAGCTGTGGGTTTTGGGGGTCAGTTATGGGTCGTGGGGGTCACTCATGGGTCAGTTGTGGGGCTGGGGAGTCAGTTGTGGGTCAGTTATGGGTCTGGGGGTCACTCGGGGGTCAGTTATGGGTCTGGGGGGTCACTCATTGGTCAGTTATGGGTCTGGGGGTCACTCGGGGGTCAGTTATGGGTCTGGGGGGTCACTCAGGGGTCAGTTATGGGTCTGGGGGGTCACTCATTGGTCAGTTATGGGTCTGGGGGGTCACTCATTGGTCAGTTATGGGTCTGGGGGTCACTCGGGGGTCAGTTATGGGTCTGGGGGGTCACTCAGGGGTCAGTTATGGGTCTGGGGGTCACTCATGGGTCAGTTATGGGTCTGGGGGTCACTCGGGGGTCAGTTATGGGTCTGGGGGTCACTCGGGGGTCAGTTATGGGTCTGGGGGGTCACTCGGGGGTCAGTTATGGGTCTGGGGGGTCACTCAGGGTCAGTTATGGGTCTGGGGGGTCACTCAGGGGTCAGTTATGGGTCTGGGGGGTCACTCAGGGGTCAGTTATGGGTCTGAGGGTCACTCGGGGGTCAGTTATGGGTCTGGGGGGTCACTCAGGGGTCAGTTATGGGTCTGGGGGTCACTCGGGGGTCAGTTATGGGTCTGGGGGTCACTCGGGGGTCAGTTGTGGGTCTGGGGGTCACTCGGGGGTCAGTTGTGGGTCTGGGGGGTCACTCAGGGGTCAGTTATGGGTCTGGGGGGTCACTCGGGGGTCAGTTATGGGTCTGGGGGGTCACTCATGGGTCAGTTATGGGTCTGGGGGGTCACTCAGGGGTCAGTTATGGGTCTGGGGGTCACTCGGGGGTCAGTTATGGGTCTGGGGGGTCACTCATGGGTCAGTTATGGGTCTGGGGGGTCACTCGGGGGTCAGTTATGGGTCTGGGGGGTCACTCAGGGGTCAGTTATGGGTCTGGGGGTCACTCGGGGGTCAGTTATGGGTCTGGGGGTCACTCGGGGGTCAGTTATGGGTCTGGGGGTCACTCGGGGGTCAGTTATGGGTCTGGGGGGTCACTCGGGGGTCAGTTATGGGTCTGGGGGGTCACTCAGGGGTCAGTTATGGGTCTGGGGGGTCACTCGGGGGTCAGTTATGGGTCTGGGGGTCACTCGGGGGTCAGTTATGGGTCTGGGGGGTCACTCGGGGGTCAGTTATGGGTCTGGGGGGTCACTCAGGGGTCAGTTATGGGTCTGGGGGGTCACTCAGGGGTCAGTTATGGGTCTGGGGGGTCACTCGGGGGTCAGTTATGGGTCTGGGGGTCACTCGGGGGTCAGCTGCGGGCCTGGCGGGGTCACTCGGGGGTCACTTCCGGCCCCGCCCCTCAGGCCCCGCCCCCAGGCCCCGCCCCTCGCCCCTCCGGCCTCGTCTCGACCCCTGGAGCTTCGTCTCGGCGGGAGCCGCGCGCGCCCACGTGACCCCCGCCGCGCGCCCGGGGCCGAGCCCACGTGACCCCTTCCGCGACCAGTGAGGAGGCGCCGCCCCTCCCAGCCCACGTGACCCCTCCCTCGAGACCACGCCCCGTCGCCTTCCCGCCGCAGCCCACGTGACCGCGGGGGAGGCCACGCCCCCTCCCGGAGCCCAGCCAAGCGGAACCCGGAAGCCGCGGCCCCGTTGGCGGGAGGGGACGGGGACGCGGACCGGAAGTGCCCGACCGGAAGTGCCCGACCGGAAGTGGCGCCCCGATGGGGCTGAGCACTGGATTGGGGGGGGGGGGGTGGTTGGGGGCAAATAAAACCTCGATTCCCCCCCGAGTCGCTGCCTTGAGACCCACAACTGCCCCCCCCACACCCCCCATTTCGGTCCCACATCCCCCCCATTGCCCCCAACTGCCCCCACCCTCTATATCCCCCCCAAAATCCCCCAGTGCCCCCCGAAACCGCCCCGCGCTCCCTCTATGTTCAGTCCTAAACCAGTCTAAACCAGTCTAAACCAGTCTAAACTGCCTTATATGAGACTTAACTGCCTTATACCAGACTCAAACCAGTCTAAACCACCTTATACCAAACTTAAACCAGTCTAAGCCGCCTGATACCAGACTCAGACCAGTCTAAACCGCCTGATACCAGACTCAGACCAGTCTAAGCCGCCTGATACCAGACTCAGACCAGTCTAAACCGCCTGATACCCGACTCAGACCAGTCTAAACCGCCTGATACCCGACTCAGACCAGTCTAAACCGCCTGATACCCGACTCAGACCAGTCTAAACCGCCTGATACCCGACTCAGACCAGTCTAAACCGCCTGATACCAGACTCAGACCAGTCTAAGCCGCCTGATACCAGACTCAGACCAGTCTAAGCCGCCTGATACCCGACTCAGACCAGTCTAAGCCGCCTGATACCAGACTCAGACCAGTCTAAGCCGCCTGATACCAGACTCAGACCAGTCTAAACTGCCTGATACCCGACTCAGACCAGTCTAAACTGCCTGATACCCGACTCAGACCAGTCTAAGCCGCCTGATACCCGACTCAGACCAGTCTAAGCCGCCTGATACCCGACTCAGACCAGTCTAAACCGCCTGATACCAGACTCAGACCAGTCTAAGCCGCCTGATACCAGACTCAGACCAGTCTAAACTGCCTGATACACGACTCAGACCAGTCTAAACCGCCTGATACCCGACTCAGACCAGTCTAAGCCGCCTGATACCCGACTCAGACCAGTCTAAACCGCCTGATACCCGACTAAGACCAGTCTAAACCGCCTGATACCAGACTCAGACCAGTCTAAACCGCCTGATACCAGACTCAGACCAGTCTAAGCCGCCTGATACCAGACTCAGACCAGTCTAAACCGCCTGATACCCGACTCAGACCAGTCTAAACCGCCTGATACCCGACTCAGACCAGTCTAAACCGCCTGATACCCGACTCAGACCAGTCTAAGCCGCCTGATACCCGACTAAGACCAGTCTAAAACGCCTGATACCAGACTCAGACCAGTCTAAACCGCCTGATACCCGACTCAGACTGGTCTAAACCGCCTGATACCCGACTCAGACCAGTCTAAGCCGCCTGATACCAGACTCAAACCGGTCTAAACCGCCTGATACCAGACTCAGACCAGTCTAAACCGCCTGATACCCGACTCAGACCAGTCTAAACCGCCTGATACCAGACTCAGACCAGTCTAAACCGCCTGATACCAGACTCAGACCAGTCTAAGCCGCCTGATACCCGACTCAGACCAGTCTAAGCCGCCTGATACCAGACTCAAACCGGTCTAAACCGCCTGATACCAGACTCAGACCGGTCTAAACCGACTGATACCCGACTCAGACCAGTCTAAACCGCCTGATACCAGACTCAGACCAGTCTAAGCCGCCTGATACCAGACTCAGACCAGTCTAAGCCGCCTGATATCAGACTCAGACCAGTCTAAGCCGCCTGATACCCGACTCAGACCAGTCTAAGCCGCCTGATACCCGACTCAGACCAGTCTAAACCGCCTGATACCAGACTCAGACCAGTCTAAGCCGCCTGATTCCCGACTCAGACCAGTCTAAGCCGCCTGATACCCGACTCAGACCAGTCTAAGCCGCCTGATACCCGACTCAGACCAGTCTAAACCGCCTGATACCCGACTCAGACCAGTCTAAGCCGCCTGATACCCGACTCAGACCAGTCTAAACCGCCTGATACCAGACTCAGACCAGTCTAAGCCGCCTGATTCCCGACTCAGACCAGTCTAAACCGCCTGATTCCCGACTCAGACCAGTCTAAGCCGCCTGATACCCGACTCAGACCAGTCTAAGCCGCCTGATACCAGACTTAGACCAATGTAAACCGCCTGATACCAGACTCAGACCAGTCTAAGCCGCCTGATACCCGACTCAGACCAGTCTAAACTGCCTGATACCCGACTCAGACCAGTGTAAACCGCCTGATACCCGACTCAGACCAGTCTAAGCCGCCTGATACCAGACTCAGACCAGTCTAAACCGCCTGATACCAGACTCAGACCAGTCTAAGCCGCCTGATACCAGACTCAGACCAGTCTAAACCGCCTGATACCCGACTCAGACCAGTCTAAGCCGCCTGATACCCTACTCAGACCAGTCTAAACCGCCTGATACCAGACTCAGACCAGTCTAAGCCGCCTGATACCAGACTCAGACCAGTCTAAACCGCCTGATACCAGACTCAGACCAGTCTAAACCGCCTGATACCCGACTCAGACCAGTCTAAGCCGCCTGATACCAGACTCAGACCAGTCTAAACCACCTGATACCAGACTCAGACCAGTCTAAGCCGCCTGATACCAGACTCAGACCAGTCTAAGCCGCCTGATACCAGACTCAGACCAGTCTAAGCCGCCTGATACCAGACTCAGACCAGTCTAAGCCGCCTGATACCCGACTCAGACCAGTCTAAGCCTCCTGATACCAGACTCAGACCAGTCTAAACCGCCTGATACCCGACTCAGACCAGTCTAAGCCGCCTGATACCCGACTCAGACCAGTCTAAGCCGCCTGATACCAGACTCAGACCAGTCTAAACCACCTGATACCCGACTCAGACCAGTCTAAACCGCCTGATACCAGACTCAGACCAGTCTAAACTGCCTGATACCCGACTCAGACCAGTCTAAGCCGCCTGATACCAGACTCAGACCAGTCTAAGCCGCCTGATACCAGACTCAGACCAGTCTAAGCCGCCTGATACCCGACTCAGACCAGTCTAAGCCGCCTGATACCCGACTCAGACCAGTCTAAACCGCCTGATACCCGACTCAGACCAGTCTAAGCCGCCTGATACCAGACTCAGACCAGTCTAAGCCGCCTGATACCCGACTCAGACCAGTCTAAGCCGCCTGATACCCGACTCAGACCAGTCTAAACCGCCTGATACCAGACTCAGACCAGTCTAAGCCGCCTGATACCCGACTCAGACCAGTCTAAGCCGCCTGATACCAGACTCAGACCAGTCTAAGCCGCCTGATACCAGACTCAGACCAGTCTAAGCCGCCTGATACCCGACTCAGACCAGTCTAAGCCGCCTGATACCAGACTCAGACCAGTCTAAGCCGCCTGATACCAGACTCAGACCAGTCTAAGCCGCCTGATACCCGACTCAGACCAGTCTAAACCGCCTGATACCCGACTCAGACCAGTCTAAGCCGCCTGATACCAGACTCAGACCAGTCTAAACCGCCTGATACCCGACTCAGACCAGTCTAAGCCGCCTGATACCAGACTCAGACCAGTCTAAGCCGCCTGATACCCGACTCAGACCAGTCTAAACCGCCTGATACCAGACTCAGACCAGTCTAAACCGCCTGATACCCGACTCAGACCAGTCTAAGCCGCCTGATACCCGACTCAGACCAGTCTAAGCCGCCTGATACCCGACTCAGACCAGTCTAAAGCCGCCTGATACCAGACTCAGACCAGTCTAAGCCGCCTGATACCCGACTCAGACCAGTCTAAGCCGCCTGATACCAGACTCAGACCAGTCTAAACCGCCTGATACCAGACTCAGACCAGTCTAAGCCGCCTGATACCAGACTCAGACCAGTCTAAACCGCCTGATACCCGACTCAGACCAGTCTAAGCCGCCTGATACCCTACTCAGACCAGTCTAAACCGCCTGATACCAGACTCAGACCAGTCTAAGCCGCCTGATACCAGACTCAGACCAGTCTAAACCGCCTGATACCAGACTCAGACCAGTCTAAACCGCCTGATACCCGACTCAGACCAGTCTAAGCCGCCTGATACCAGACTCAGACCAGTCTAAACCACCTGATACCAGACTCAGACCAGTCTAAGCCGCCTGATACCCGACTCAGACCAGTCTAAGCCTCCTGATACCAGACTCAGACCAGTCTAAGCCGCCTGATACCAGACTCAGACCAGTCTAAGCCGCCTGATACCAGACTCAGACCAGTCTAAACCGCCTGATACCAGACTCAGACCAGTCTAAACTGCCTGATACCCGACTCAGACCAGTCTAAGCCGCCTGATACCAGACTCAGACCAGTCTAAGCCGCCTGATACCAGACTCAGACCAGTCTAAGCCGCCTGATACCCGACTCAGACCAGTCTAAGCCGCCTGATACCCGACTCAGACCAGTCTAAACCGCCTGATACCCGACTCAGACCAGTCTAAGCCGCCTGATACCAGACTCAGACCAGTCTAAGCCGCCTGATACCCGACTCAGACCAGTCTAAGCCGCCTGATACCCGACTCAGACCAGTCTAAACCGCCTGATACCAGACTCAGACCAGTCTAAGCCGCCTGATACCCGACTCAGACCAGTCTAAGCCGCCTGATACCAGACTCAGACCAGTCTAAGCCGCCTGATACCAGACTCAGACCAGTCTAAGCCGCCTGATACCCGACTCAGACCAGTCTAAGCCGCCTGATACCAGACTCAGACCAGTCTAAGCCGCCTGATACCAGACTCAGACCAGTCTAAGCCGCCTGATACCCGACTCAGACCAGTCTAAACCGCCTGATACCCGACTCAGACCAGTCTAAGCCGCCTGATACCAGACTCAGACCAGTCTAAACCGCCTGATACCAGACTCAGACCAGTCTAAGCCGCCTGATACCAGACTCAGACCAGTCTAAGCCGCCTGATACCCGACTCAGACCAGTCTAAGCCGCCTGATACCAGACTCAGACCAGTCTAAACCGCCTGATACCCGACTCAGACCAGTCTAAGCCGCCTGATACCAGACTCAGACCAGTCTAAGCCGCCTGATACCCGACTCAGACCAGTCTAAACCGCCTGATACCAGACTCAGACCAGTCTAAGCCGCCTGATACCCGACTCAGACCAGTCTAAACCGCCTGATACCAGACTCAGACCAGTCTAAGCCGCCTGATACCAGACTCAGACCAGTCTAAACCGCCTGATACCAGACTCAGACCAGTCTAAACCGCCTGATACCAGACTCAGACCAGTCTAAGCCGCCTGATACCCGACTCAGACCAGTCTAAACCGCCTGATACCAGACTCAGACCAGTCTAAGCCGCCTGATACCAGACTCAGACCAGTCTAAACCGCCTGATACCAGACTCAGACCAGTCTAAACCGCCTGATACCAGACTCAGACCAGTCTAAGCCGCCTGATACCCGACTCAGACCAGTCTAAGCCGCCTGATACCGTTCGGAACGTTCGGTCCCCGTTGGGGGCCGAGGCCGGGTGGCAGCCCCGAGCTCCCGATGCTCCTCAAGGATCCGCCTCAGCTCCAACGTCTCCCTCCGGCGCCGGGGGACGAGAGGCTTGGAGCCCTCGTTTGGGATCCGTGGGATCCTCCGGGAATTCCCGTGGTGGGATTCTCGGAGCCGGCGTCGAGCGGTGGATCCGTTGCTGCTTCTCGGTCGGCGACGGTGGAATTGGGGGGTGGGCGAGAGGGGAGCCGAGCCCGGATCGTCCCGGGGGGATCCAGGAGCTCCTGGAGCTGAGGGACCCCGGATTTGGGCACCTCGTCCCCCTCTGTTGGACCCCAGGCCCCTTTAACCCCCCCCTTTGGGGACCCCAACACTTGAGGATGGGACCAGACCCCCCTGTCCCCCGTCTTGAGGGACCCCAACAGCTGGGGGGACCCCATCCCCTCCCCATCCCCCATGGGGGGCACCCAGAGGGACCCCAGACCCCTCTTAACCCCCCCACCGGGGGACCCCAACATCTGGGGGGACCTCTGACCCCCCTTGCCTCCCCTCTTGAGGGACCCCAACATCTGAGGGGACCCCATCCCCTCCCCATCCCCCATGGGGGGCACCCAGAGGGACCCCAGACCCCTCTTAACCCCCCCACCGGGGGACCCCAACATCTGGGGGGACCTCTGACCCCCCTTGCCTCCCCTCTTGAGGGACCCCAACATCTGAGGGGACCCCATCCCCTCCCCATCCCCCATGGGGGGCACCCAGAGGGAACCCAGACCCCTCTTAACCCCCCCACCGGGGGACCCCAACATCTGGGGGGACCTCTGACCCCCCTTGCCTCCCCTCTTGAGGGACCCCAACATCTGGGGGGACCCCCTTCATCCCAATCCTCCCCTCACCCCCTATGGGGGGCACCCAGAGGGGCCCCAGACCCCTCTTAACCCCCCCACCGGGGGACCCCAACATCTGGGGGGACCCCAGCCCCCCCTTACCCCCCATTTTGGGGAACCCCAACATCTGGAGCGATTCATTCCCTGCCCTCTTAGCCCCCATGGGGGGTGTCCAGGTATGGGGGGGGGGGGGGGGGGGAGAACCCCAGACCCCCTTAGCCCCCCCCCACTATTGGGACACCCACTTGTGCAGGGGGGGTCCCCAACATCTGACACCCCCCCCCCCCCCAATTCCCAGCCCTGTCGGAGCCCCCGCATCCAGACTCCTCCCCCCCCCTCGGCCCCCCCCGTTCCCACCCCCATTCCAGACGGAGCCGGCGGGAAGGGAAACGGCATCCAGGGGGGGACCCCGACATCCAGGGGGGGACCCCGACACCCAGAGGGGGACCCCAGCGAGCGGCGAGGGCACCCGGGCGCCTGGCACCCCCCCCAAAAAGGGGCTCAGGCGGCTGGGACCCCCCCAAAAGGGCACCCAGACGTCTCGGACCCCCCGCAAAAAGGGGGCTCAGACCTCCGGGACCCCCCAAAAAAGGGGTTCGGGCGGCCGGGACCCCCCAAAAAGGGGACTCGGGCGTCGGGGTGCGGATCGAGGCCTCTGGGACCCCCAAAGAGGGGACTCAGACGTCTGGGTCCCCCCCACCCCACCCCGTAAAGGGGACGCGGGCGCCTGGGACCCCCCCAGAAAGGCCTCAGGACCCCCCCCCCCCCCCCCCCCCAAAAAAAATGGGTGCGCTGGGGCGCTGGGGGGGGCTGTGGGTGTCGCTGTGGGTGCTGGGGGGCGTCGCGGGGCACCCGGGGGGCCCCCGCGAGAGGTTCAAGGTGGTGTTCGCGCCCCTCGTGTGTCGCCGGACGTGCCAGAAGGGCCTTTGCCGGGACTCGTGCCACCCGGGCACCAACATGACCCTGATCGGGGAGAACGGGCACAGCGGCGACACCCTCACCGGCTCCGGGTTCCGCGTCGGTGAGACCCGCGGGGACACGGGTCGGGAACGGGGCGCGGGTGACGGGGACATGGTGGGGACATGGGGACAGGGATTGGGACACGGGACACGAGGGGACACAAGGGGACACGGGTCGGGAACGGGGCGCGGGTGACGGGGACATGGTGGGGACATGGGGACAGGGATTGGGACACGGGGCGCGGGTCATGGGGACATGGTGGGGACATGGGGACAGGGATTGGGACACGGGACACGAGGGGACACGGGTTGGGAACGGGGCGCGGGTGATGGGGACATGGTGGGGACATGGGGACAGGGATTGGGACACGGGACACGAGGGGACACGGGTTGGGAACGGGGCGCGGGTGACGGGGACATGGTGGGGACATGGGGACAGGGATTGGGAACGGGACAGGGGTGATGGGGACATGGTGGGGACATGGGGACAGGGATTGGGAACGGGACAGGGGTGACGGGGACATGGTGGGGACATGGGGACAGGGATTGGGAACGGGACGCGGGTGATGGGGACATGGTGGGGACATGGGGACAGGGATTGGGACACGGGACACGAGGGGACACAAGGGGACACGGGTCGGGAACGGGGCGCGGGTGACGGGGACATGGTGGGGACATGGGGACAGGGATTGGGAATGGGACATGGGTGATGGGGACATGGTGGGGACATGGGGACAGGGATTGGGACACGGGACGCGGGTCATGGGGACATGGTGGGGACATGGGGACAGGGATTGGGACACGGGACATGGGTGATGGGGACATGGTGGGGACATGGGGACAGGGATTGGGACACGGGACATGGGTGATGGGGACATGGTGGGGACATGGGGACAGGGATTGGGACACGGGACGCGGGTGATGGGGACATGGTGGGGACATGGGGACAGGGATTGGGACACGGGACACAAGGGGACACGGGTCGGGAACGGGACGCGGGTGATGGGGACATGGTGGGGACATGGGGACAGGGATTGGGAATGGGACACGAGGGGACACGAGGGGACACGAGGGGACACGGGTTGGGAACGGGGCGCGGGTGATGGGGACATGGTGGGGACATGGGGACAGGGATTGGGACACGGGACATGGGTGATGGGGACATGGTGGGGACATGGGGACAGGGATTGGGAACGGGACACGGGTCATGGGGACATGGTGGGGACATGGGGACAGGGATTGGGAACGGGACAGGGGTGATGGGGACATGGTGGGGACAGGGATTGGGACATGGGACACGGGACATGAGGGGACACAGGTGATGGGGACATGGTGGGGACATGGGGACAGGGATTGGGAATGGGACGCGGGTGATGGGGACATGGTGGGGACATGGGGACAGGGATTGGGACACGGGACACGAGGGGACACAAGGGGACACGGGTCGGGAACGGGACGTGGGTGACGGGGACATGGTGGGGACATGGGGACAGGGATTGGGAATGGGACGCGGGTGATGGGGACATGGTGGGGACATGGGGACAGGGATTGGGACACGGGACGCGGGTCATGGGGACATGGTGGGGACATGGGGACAGGGATTGGGAACGGGACAGGGGTGATGGGGACATGGTGGGGACAGGGATTGGGACATGGGACACGGGACATGAGGGGACACAGGTGATGGGGACATGGTGGGGACATGGGGACAGGGATTGGGAATGGGACGCGGGTGATGGGGACATGGTGGGGACATGGGGACAGGGATTGGGACACGGGACACGAGGGGACACAAGGGGACACGGGTCGGGAACGGGACGTGGGTGACGGGGACATGGTGGGGACATGGGGACAGGGATTGGGAATGGGACGCGGGTGATGGGGACATGGTGGGGACATGGGGACAGGAATTGGGACACGGGACACAAGGGGACACGGGTCGGGAACGGGACGCGGGTGATGGGGACATGGTGGGGACATGGGGACAGGGATTGGGAATGGGACACGAGGGGACACGAGGGGACACGAGGGGACACGGGTTGGGAACGGGGCGCGGGTGATGGGGACATGGTGGGGACATGGGGACAGGGATTGGGAACGGGGCGCGGGTGATGGGGACATGGTGGGGACATGGGGACAGGGATTGGGACACGGGACACGAGGGGACACGGGTCGGGAACGGGACACGGGTGATGGGGACATGGTGGGGACATGGGGACAGGGATTGGGAACGGGACGCGGGTGATGGGGACATGGTGGGGACATGGGGACAGGGATTGGGAATGGGACATGGGACACAAGGGGACAGGGATTGGGAATGGGACGCGGGTGATGGGGACATGATGGGGACATGGGGACAGGGATTGGGACACAGGACACAAGGGGATATAAGGGGACACGGGTTGGGAATGGGACAGGGATTGGGAATGGGACAGGGGTGATGGGGACATGGTGGGGACATGGGGACAGGGATTGGGAACGGGACACGAGGGGACACGGGATCGGGAATGGGACGTGGGTGATGGGGACATGGTGGGGACATGGGGACAGGGATTGGGAATGGGACGCGGGTGATGGGGACATGGTGGGGACATGGGGACAGGGATTGGGACACGGGACGCGGGTGATGGGGACATGGTGGGGACATGGGGACAGGGATTGGGAATGGGACACGAGGGGACACGAGGGGACACGAGGGGACACGGGTTGGGAACGGGGCGCGGGTGATGGGGACATGGTGGGGACATGGGGACAGGGATTGGGACACGGGACATGGGTGATGGGGACATGGTGGGGACATGGGGACAGGGATTGGGAACGGGACACGGGTCATGGGGACATGGTGGGGACATGGGGACAGGGATTGGGAACGGGACAGGGGTGATGGGGACATGGTGGGGACAGGGATTGGGACATGGGACACGGGACATGAGGGGACACAGGTGATGGGGACATGGTGGGGACATGGGGACAGGGATTGGGAATGGGACGCGGGTGATGGGGACATGGTGGGGACATGGGGACAGGGATTGGGACACGGGACACGAGGGGACACAAGGGGACACGGGTCGGGAACGGGACGTGGGTGACGGGGACATGGTGGGGACATGGGGACAGGGATTGGGAATGGGACGCGGGTGATGGGGACATGGTGGGGACATGGGGACAGGGATTGGGACACGGGACGCGGGTCATGGGGACATGGTGGGGACATGGGGACAGGGATTGGGAACGGGACAGGGGTGATGGGGACATGGTGGGGACAGGGATTGGGACATGGGACACGGGACATGAGGGGACACAGGTGATGGGGACATGGTGGGGACATGGGGACAGGGATTGGGAATGGGACGCGGGTGATGGGGACATGGTGGGGACATGGGGACAGGGATTGGGACACGGGACACGAGGGGACACAAGGGGACACGGGTCGGGAACGGGACGTGGGTGACGGGGACATGGTGGGGACATGGGGACAGGGATTGGGAATGGGACGCGGGTGATGGGGACATGGTGGGGACATGGGGACAGGAATTGGGACACGGGACACAAGGGGACACGGGTCGGGAACGGGACGCGGGTGATGGGGACATGGTGGGGACATGGGGACAGGGATTGGGAATGGGACACGAGGGGACACGAGGGGACACGAGGGGACACGGGTTGGGAACGGGGCGCGGGTGATGGGGACATGGTGGGGACATGGGGACAGGGATTGGGAACGGGGCGCGGGTGATGGGGACATGGTGGGGACATGGGGACAGGGATTGGGACACGGGACACGAGGGGACACGGGTCGGGAACGGGACACGGGTGATGGGGACATGGTGGGGACATGGGGACAGGGATTGGGAACGGGACGCGGGTGATGGGGACATGGTGGGGACATGGGGACAGGGATTGGGAATGGGACATGGGACACAAGGGGACAGGGATTGGGAATGGGACGCGGGTGATGGGGACATGATGGGGACATGGGGACAGGGATTGGGACACAGGACACAAGGGGATATAAGGGGACACGGGTTGGGAATGGGACAGGGATTGGGAATGGGACAGGGGTGATGGGGACATGGTGGGGACATGGGGACAGGGATTGGGAACGGGACACGAGGGGACACGGGATCGGGAATGGGACGTGGGTGATGGGGACATGGTGGGGACATGGGGACAGGGATTGGGAATGGGACGCGGGTGATGGGGACATGGTGGGGACATGGGGACAGGGATTGGGAATGGGACACGGGTGATGGGGACATGGTGGGGACATGGGGACAGGGATTGGGACACGGGACGCGGGTGATGGGGACATGGTGGGGACATGGGGACAGGGATTGGGAATGGGACACGGGACACGAGGGGACCCGGGTTGGGAACGGGACACGGGTGATGGGGACATGGTGGGGACATGGGGACAGGGATTGGGAACGGGACGCGGGTGATGGGGACATGGTGGGGACATGGGGACAGGGATTGGGAATGGGACATGGGACACAAGGGGACAGGGATTGGGAATGGGACGCGGGTGATGGGGACATGATGGGGACATGGGGACAGGGATTGGGACACAGGACACAAGGGGATATAAGGGGACACGGGTTGGGAATGGGACAGGGATTGGGAATGGGACAGGGGTGATGGGGACATGGTGGGGACATGGGGACAGGGATTGGGAACGGGACACGAGGGGACACGGGATCGGGAATGGGACGTGGGTGATGGGGACATGGTGGGGACATGGGGACAGGGATTGGGAATGGGACGCGGGTGATGGGGACATGGTGGGGACATGGGGACAGGGATTGGGAATGGGACACGGGTGATGGGGACATGGTGGGGACATGGGGACAGGGATTGGGACACGGGACGCGGGTGATGGGGACATGGTGGGGACATGGGGACAGGGATTGGGAATGGGACACGGGACACGAGGGGACCCGGGTTGGGAACGGGACACGGGTGATGGGGACATGGTGGGGACATGGGGACAGGGATTGGGACACGGGACACAAGGGGACACAAGGGGACACGGGTTGGGAATGGGACACGGGTGATGGGGACATGGTGGGGACATGGGGACAGGGATTGGGACATGGGACACGGGTGATGGGGACATGGTGGGGACATGGGGACAGGGATTGGGAACAGGACACAAGGGGACACAGGATCAGGAATGGGACGTGGGTGATGGGGACATGGTGGGGACATGGGGACAGGGATTGGGACATGGGACACGGGTGATGGGGACATGGTGGGGACATGGGGACAGGGATTGGGAACGGGACGCAGGTGATGGGGACATGGTGGGGACATGGGTTGGGAATGGGACACGGGACACGAGGGGACAGGGATTGGGACATGGGACGCGGGTGATGGGGACATGGTGGGGACATGGGGACAGGTATTGGGAATGGGACGCGGGTGACGGGGACATGGTGGGGACATGGGGACAGGGATTGGGACACAGGACGCGGGTGATGGGGACATGGTGGGGACATGGGGACAGGGATTGGGAACGGGACGCGGGTGATGGGGACATGGTGGGGACATGGGGACAGGGATTGGGAACAGGACACGGGTGATGGGGACATGGTGGGGACATGGGGACAGGGATTGGGAATGGGACGCGGGTCATGGGGACATGGTGGGGACAGGGATTGGGACATGGGACACGGGACATGAGGGGACACGAGGGGACACAGGTGATGGGGACATGGTGGGGTCATGGGGACAGGGATTGGGACACGGGACACAAGGGGACACGGGTTGGGAATGGGACAGGGATTGGGAATGGGACAGGGGTGATGGGGACATAATGGGGACACGGGGACAGGGATTGGGAATGGGACACGGGACATGAGGGGACATGAGGGGACACAGGTGATGGGGACATGGTGGGGA
>JAUNZM010000873.1:0-55605 GCA_033459285.1 Clamator glandarius | reverse complement strand
AAGGGTCTGGAGGCTTTTAGAAGGGTCCGGGGGTGCTCTAGAAGGGTCTGGGGGCTTTTAGAAGGGTCCTGGGGTGCTCTAGAAGGGTCTGGGGACTTTAAGAAGGGTCCTGGGGTGTCCTAGAAGGGACGGGGTGCCTTAAGAGGGGCCCTGGGGGGCTCTAGAAGGGTCTGGGGGCTTTTAGAACTGTCCTGGAGTGCTCTAGAAGGGTCTGGGGGCTTTTAGAATGCTCCTGTGGATCTCTAGAAGTGTCTGGGTTCTTTTAGATAGATCCGGGGAGTGTCTAGATGTGTCTGCGGCCTTTCAGAAGGGTCCTGGGGGGATCTAGAAGGGTCTGGGGTCTTTTAGAAGGGTCCTGGGGGCGTCTAGAAGGGTCTGGGGGCTTTTAGAATGGTCCTGGGAGGCTCTAGAAGGGTCTGGGTGCTTTTAGAAGGGTCCTGGGGCCCTCTAGAAGGGTCTGAGTGCTTTTAGAAGGGTCATGGGGGTCTCTAGAAGGGTCTGGGGGCTTTTAGAATGATCCGGGGAGGGTCTAGAAGGTTCTGGGGGCTTTTAGAAGGGTCCTGGGGGGCTCTAGAGGGGTCTGGGGGCTTTTAGAAGGGTCCCGGGGTTCTCTAGAAGGGTCTGGGGGCATTTAGAAGTATCCTGGGGGCCTCTAGAAGGGTCTGGGATCTATTAGAGTGGTCCGGGGGGGCTCTAGAAGGTTCTGGGGGCTTTTAGAATGTTCCTGGTGTTCTCTAGAAGGGTCTGGGGACTTATAGAAGGGTCCTGGGGGCCTCTAGAAGGATCTGAGAACTATTAGAGTGGTTCGGGGGGGCTCTAGAAGGGTCTGGAGGCTTTTAGAAGGGTATTGGGGGGCTCTAGAAGGGTCTGGGGGCTTTTAGAATAATCCGGGGAAGGTCTAGAAAGGTCTGGGTTCTTTTAGAATAGTCTTGGGAGGTTTTAGAAGGGTCTGGGGTCTTTTAGAATGATCCGGGGAGGGTCTAGAAGGGTCTGGGGGCCTTTAGAAGGGTCCTGGGGGGCTCTAGAATGGTCTGGGGGCTTTTAGAATGATCCTGGGGGGCTCTAGAAGGGTCTGGGGGCTTTTAGAATGATCCTGGGGGACTCTAGAAGGGTCTGGGGTCTTTTCGAAGGATCCGGGGAGGGTCTAGAAGGGTCTGGGGTCTTTTAGAAGGGTCCTAGGGGCTTCTAGAAGGGTCTGGGGGCTTTTAGATGGGTCCTAGGGGGCTCTAGAAGGGTCTGGGGGCTTTTAGAATGATCCTGGGGGGCTCTTGAAGGGTCTGGGGGCTTTTAGAATGATCCGGGGTGGGTCTAGAAAGGTCTGGGGGCCTTTAGAATGGTATTGGGGTGCTCTAGAAATGTCTGGGTGCTTTTAGAAGGGTCCTGGGAGGCTCTAGAAGGGTCTGGGGGCTTTTAGAAGAGTCCTGGGTGGCTCTAAAGGGTTCTGGGGGGTTTTAGAAGGGTCCTAGGGGCCTCTAGAAGGGTCTGGGGGCTTTTAGAAGGGTCCTCGGATGCTCTAGAAGGGTCTGGGTGCTTTTATAAGGGTCCTCGGATGCTCTAGAAGGGTCTGGGTGCTTTTAGAATGGTCCTGGGGGGCTCTAGAAGGGTCTGAGGTCTTTCAGAAGGGTCCTGGGGTGCTCTAGAAGGGTCTGGGTGCTTTTAGAAAGGTCCTGGGGGGCTCTAGAATGGTCGGGGGGCTTTTAGAAGGGTCCTGGGTGGCTCTAGAAGGGTCTGGGTGCTTTTAGAAGGGTCCTGGAGGGCTCTAGAAGGTTCTGGGGGCTTTCAGAAGGGTCCTGGGAGTCTCTAGAAGGGTCTGGGCGCTTTTAGAAGGGTCCTGGGGGGCTCTAGAAGGGTCTGGGTGCCTTTAGAAGGGTCCTGGGTGACTCTAGAATGTTCTGCTGGCTTTCAGAAGGGTCCTGGGGTCCTCTAGAAGGGTCTGGGGTCTTTTAGAAGGGTCCTGGGGGGCTCTAGAAGGGTCTGGTGGCTTTTAGAAGGGTCCTGGGGTACTCTAGAAGGGCCTGGGGACTTTTAGAAGGGTCCTGGGGTGCTCTAGAAGGGACGGGGTTCATTAAGAGGGGCCCTGGGTGCCTCTTGAAGGGTCTGGGGGCATTTAGAAGGGTCCTGGGGGGCTCTAGAAGGGTCTAGGTGCATTTAGAAGGGTACTGGGGGGCTCTAGAAGGGTCTGGGGGCTTTTAGAATGATCCTGGGGGGCTCTAGAAGGGTCTGGAGTCTTTTCGAAGGATCCGGGGAGGGTCTAGAAGGGTCTGTGGGATTTTAGAAGTGTCCTAGGGGCCTCTAGAAGGGTCTGGGGGCTTTTAGATGGGTCCTAGGGGCTCTAGAAGGGTCTGGGGCTTTTGGAATGATATTGGGGGGCTCTAGAAGGGTCTGGGGCTTTTAGAAGGGTCCTGGGGGCCTCTAGAAGGTCTGGGGCGTTTAGAAGGGATCTGTGAGGCTCTGGAAGGGTCTGGGTGCTTTTATAAGGGTCCTGGGGGCCTCTAGAAGGGTCTGGGGGCTTTTATAAGGGTCCGGGGGGGCTCTAGAAGAATCTGGGGACTTTTAGAAGGGTCCTGGTGGCATCTAGACGTGTCTGGGGGCTATTAGAAGGGTCCTGGGGGGCTCTAGAAGGGTCTGGGGGCTTGTAGAAGGGTCCTGGGAGGCTCTGGAAGGGTCTGGGTGCTTTTATAAGGGTCCTGGGGGCCTCTAGAAGGGTCTGGGGGCTTTTACAAGGGTCCGGGGGGGATCTAGAAGAATCTGGGGACTTTTAGAAGGGTCCTGGGTGGCTCTAGAAGGGTCTGGGGAATTTTAGAAGGGTCCTCGGATTATCTAGAAGGGTCTGGGGGCTTTTAGATGGGTCCTGGAGGCCTCTAGATGGTTCTGGGTGCTTTCAGAAGGGTCCTGGGGGTCTCTAGAAGGGTCTGGGAGCTTTTAGAAGGGTCCTGGGGGGCTCTAGAAGGGTCTGGGTGCTTTTAGAGGGGCCCTGGGTGACTCTAGAATGTTCTGCTGGCTTTCAGAAGGGTCCTGGGTTCCTCTAGAAGGGTCTGGGGCTTTTAGAAGGGTCCTGGGGGGCTCTAGAAGGGTCTGGGGGCTTTTAGAAGGGTCCTGGGGTGCTCTAGAATGGTCTGGGGGCTTTTAGAAGGGTCCTGGGAGGCTCTAGAAGGGTCTGGGATCTTTTTGAAAGGTCCTGGGAGGATCTAGATGGGTCTGGGGGCTTTTAGAAGGGTCCTGGGATGCTCTAGAAGGGTCTGGGGGCTTTTAGAATCGTCCTAGGGGCCTCTAGAAGGGTCTGGGGGCTTTTAGATGGGTCCTAGGTGGCTCTAGAAGGGTGTGGGGGCTTTTAGAATTATCCGGGGACGGTCTAGAAAGGTCTGGGTGCTTTTTGAAGGATCCTAGGGAGCTCTAGAAGGGTCTGGGGGCTTTTAGAAGGATCCGGGGAGGGTCTAGAAGGGTCTGGGGGCTTTTAGAAGGGTCCTGGGGTTCTCTAGAAGGGTCTGGTTGCTTTTAGAATGGTCCTGGGGGGCTCTAGAAGGGTCTGGGGGCTTTTAGAAGGGTCCGGGGGGGCTCTAGAAGGGTCTGGGGAATTTTAGAAGGGTCCTCGGATTCTCTAGAAGGGTCTGGGGTCTTTTAGAAGGGTCCTGGAGGGCTCTAGAAGGTTCTGGGTGCTTTCAGAAGGGTCCTGGGTGTCTCTAGAAGGGTCTGGGGCCAATTAGAAGGGTCCTGGGGGGCTCTAGAAGGGTCTGGGTGCCTTTAGAATGGTCCTGGGTGACTCTAGAATGTTCTGCTGGCTTTCAGAAGGGTCCTGGGGTCCTCTAGAAGGGTCTGGGGGCTTTTAGAAGGGTCCTGGGTGGCTCTAGAAGGGTCTGGGGGCTTTTAGAAGGGTCCTGGGGTGCTCTAGAATGGTCTGGGGGCTTTTAGAAGGGTCCTGGGAGGATCTAGAAGGGTCTGGGGGCTTTTAGAAAGGTCCTGGGTGGCTCTAGAAGGGTCTGGGGGCTTTTCGAAAGGTCCTGGGAGTCTCTAGAAGGGTCTGGGGGCTTATAGAAGGGTCCTGGAGGCTCTAGATGGGTCTGGGTGCTTTTAGAAGGGTCCTGGGATGCTCTAGAGGGGTCTTGGGGCTTGTAGAAGGGTCTTGGGGGACTCTAGAAGGTTCTGGGTGCTTTTAGATGGGTCCTGGGTGGCTCTAGAAGGGTCTGGGGAATTTTAGAAGGGTCCTCGGATGCTCTAGAAGGGTCTGGGTGCTTTTAGAAGGGTCCTGGGGGGCTCTAGAAGGGTCTGGGCGCTTTTAGAAGGGTCCTGGGTGGCTCTAGAAGGGTCTGGGTGCCTTTAGAAGGTCCTGGGTGACTCTAGAATGTTCTGCTAGCTTTCAGAAGGGTCCTGGGGTCATCTAGAAGGGTCTGGGGTCTTTTAGAAGGGTCCGGGGGGGCTCTAGAAGGGTCTGGGGACTTTTAGAAGGGTTCTGGGGTGCTCTAGAAGGGACTGGGTTCCTTAAGAGGGCCCTTGGTGCCTCTTGAATGGTCTGGGGGCATTTAGAAGGGTCCTGGGGGACTCTAGAAGGGTCTAGGGACTTTTAGAAGGGTACTGGGGGGCTCTAGAAGGGTCTGGGGGCTTTTAGAATGATCCTGGGGGGCTCTAGAAGGGTCTGGGGGCTTTTCGAAGGATCCGGGGAGGGTCTATAAGGGTCTGGGGGCTTTTAGAAGGGTCCTAGTGGCCTCTAGAAGGGTCTGGGGTCTTTTAGATGGGTCCTAGGGGGCTCTAGAAGGGTCTGGGGGCTTTTAGAATGATCCTGGGGGGCTCTAGAAGGGTCTGGGGGCTTTTAGAATGATCCGGGGACGGTCTAGAAAGGTCTGGGTGCTTTTTGAAGGATCCTAGGGGGCTCTAGAAGGGTCTGGGGGCTTTTAGAAGGATCCGGGGAGGGTCTAGATGGGTCTGGGGGCTTTTAGAAGGGTCCTGGGGTTCTCTAGAAGGGTCTGGTTGCTTTTAGAAGGGTACTGGGAGGCTCTAGAAGGGTCGGGGTGCTTTTATAAGGGTCCGGGGAGCCTCTAGAAGGGTCTGGGTGATTTTAGAAAGGTCCTGGGGGGCTCTAGAAGGGTCTAGAGGCTTTTAGACGGGTCCTGGGGGCCTCTAGAAGGGTCTGGGTGCTTTTAGAAGGGTCCTGGGTGGCTCTAGAAGGGTCTGGGGGCTTGTAGAAAGGTCCTGGGGGGCTCTAGAAGGGTCTGGGGACTTTTAGAATGATCCTGGTGGGCTCTAGAAGGGTCTGGGGGCTTTTCGAAGGATCCGGGGAGGGTCTAGAAGGGTCTGGGGGCTTTTAGAAGGGTCCTAGGGGCCTCTAGAAGGGTCTGGGGGCTTTTAGATGGGTCCTAGGGGGCTCTAGAAGGGTCTGGGGGCTTTTAGAATGATCCTGGGGGGCTCTAGAAGGGTCTGGGGGCTTTTAGAATGATCCGGGGACGGTCTAGAAAGGTCTGGGTGCTTTTTGAAGGATCCTAGGGGGCTCTAGAAGGGTCTGGGGGCTTTTAGAAGGATCCGGGGAGGGTCTAGATGGGTCTGGGGGCTTTTAGAAGGGTCCTGGGGTTCTCTAGAAGGGTCTGGTTGCTTTTAGAAGGGTACTGGGAGGCTCTAGAAGGGTCGGGGTGCTTTTATAAGGGTCCGGGGAGCCTCTAGAAGGGTCTGGGTGCTTTTAGAAAGGTCCTGGGGGGCTCTAGAAGGGTCTAGAGGCTTTTAGACGGGTCCTGGGGCCCTCTAGAAGGGTCAGGGTGCTTTTAGAAGGGTCTGGGTGGCTCTAGACGGGTCCTGGGGGCCTCTAGAAGGGTCTGGGTGCTTTTAGAAGGGTCTGGGTGGCTCTAGAAGGGTCTGGGGGCTTGTAGAAGGGTCCTGGGGGGCTCTAGAAGGGTCTGGGGGCTTTTAGAAGGGTCCTGGGGGCCTCTAGAAGGGTCTGGGAGCTTTTAGAATGGTCCTGGGGGGCTCTAGAAGTGTCTGGGGGCTTTTAGAAGGGTCCTGGGGTGCTCTAGAAGGATCTGGCGGCTTTTAGATGGGTCCTGGGTTGCTCTAGAAGGGTCTTGGGGCATTTAGAAGGGTCCTGAGGGGCTCTAGAAGGGTCTGGGGCCTTTTAGAATGATCCGGGGACGGTCTAGAAGGGTCTTTATGCTTTTTGAAGGATCCTAGGCGGCTCTAGAAGGGTCTGGGGTCTTTTAGAAGGGTCCTGGGGGGCTCTAGATGGGTCTGGGGGCTATTAGAAGGGTCCTGGGGGGCTCTAGAAGGGTCTGGGGGCTTTTAGAAGGGTCCTGGGGGGCTCTAGAAAGGTCTAGAGGCTTTTAGAATGGTCCTGGGGGCCTCTAGAAGGGTCTGGGGGCTTTTAGAAGGGAAATGTGAGGCTCTCAAAGGGTCTGGGTGCTTTTATAAGGGTCCTGGGGGCTTCTAGAAGGGTCTGGGGGCTTTTACAAGGGTCCAGGGGGGGCTCTAGAAGGGTCTGGGGACTTTTAGAAGGGTCCTGGTGGCCCCTAGACGGGTCTGGGGGCTATTAGAAGGGTCCTGGGGGGCTCTAGAAGGGTCTGGGTGCTTGTAGAAGGGTCCTGGGGGGGTCTAGAACGGTCTGGGGGCTTTTAGAAGGGTCCTGGGGGTCTCTAGAAGGGTCTGGGTGCTTTTAGATGGGTCCTAGGGGGCTCTAGAAGGGTCAGGGGGCTTTTAGAATGATCCTGGGGGGCTCTAGAAGGGTCTGGGGGCTTTTAGAATTATCCAGGGACTGTCTAGAAGGGTCTGGGTGCTTTTTGAAGGATCCTAGGGGGCTCTAGAAGGGTCTGGGGTCTTTTAGAATGATCCGGGGAGGGTCTAGAAGGGTCTGGGTGCTTTTAGAATGGTCCTGGGGGTCTCTAGAAGGGTGTGGTGGCTTTTAGAAGGGTCCTGGGAGGCTCTGGAAGGGTCTGGGTGCTTTTATAAGGGTCCGGGGAGCCTCTAGAAGGGTCGGGGTGCTTTTGGAAAGGTCCTGGAGTGCTCTAGAAGGGTCTAGAGGCTTTTAGACGGGTCCTGGTCTGCTCTAGAAGGGACGGGGGGGCTTAAGAAGGGCCCTGGGGCCTCTAGAAGGGTCTGGGGGCTTTTAGAAGGGTCCTGGGGGGCTCTAGAAGGGTTTGAAAGTTTTTAGAAGCGTCCTGGGGGCTCTAGAAGGGTCTGGGGGCTTTTAGAAGGGTCCGGGGGGGCTCTAGAAGGGTCTGGGGTCTTTTATACTGTCCTGGGGGTCTGTAGAAGGGTCTGGGTGCTTTTAGAAGGCTCCTGTGGGGCTCTAGAAGGATCTGGGGGCTTTCAGAAGGGTCGTGGGGGCCTCTAGAAGGGTCTAGGGGCTCTTAGAAGGGTCCGGGGGAGCTCTAGAAGGGTCTGGGGGCTTTTAGAAGGTCCTGGGGTGCTCTAGAAGGGTCTGGGGGCTTTTAGAAGGGTCCTAGTGTGCTCTAGAAGGTACGGGGGGGCTTAAGAGGGGCCCTGGGGCCTCTAAAAGTGTCTGGTGTCTTTTAGAAGGGTCCTGGGGGGCTGTATAAGGGTCTGGAGGATTTTAAATGGGTCCGGGGGGGCTCTAGAAGGGTCTGGGTGCTTTTAGAAGGGTCCTGGGGTGCTCTAGAAGAGTCTGGGGTCTTTTATAGGGTCCTGGGGGTCTGTAGAAGCGTCTGGGGGCTTTCAGAAGGGTCCTGGGGGACTCTAGAAGGGTCTGGGTGCTTTCAGAAGGGTACCGGGGGGCTCTAAAAGGGTCTGGGTGCTTTTAGAATGGTCCTGGGGGCCTCTAGAAGGGTCTGGGGGCTTTTAGAAGGGTCCTGGGATGCTCTAGAAGGGTCTGGGGGCTTTTAGAAGAATCCGGGGAGGGTCTAGATTAGTCTGGGGGCTTTTAGAATGGTCCTTGGGTGCTCTAGAAGGGTCTGGGTTCTTTTAGAAAGGTCCTTGGGTGCTCTAGAAGGGTCTGGGGGCTTTTAGAAGGATCCGGGGAGGGTCTAGAATGGTCTGGGGGCTTTTAGAATGGTCCTGGGGGGCTCTAGAAGGGTCTGGGTGCTTTTAGAAGGGTCCTGTGGGGCTCTAGAAGGGTCTGGGGGCTTTTAGAAGTGTCCTGGGGGTCTCTAGAAGGGTCTGTAGGCTTTTATAGGGTCCTCGGGGTCTGTAGAAGTGTCTGGGTGCTTTTAGAAGGGTCCTGGGGTGCTCTAGAAGAGTCTTTGTGCTTTTATAGGGTCCTGGGGGTCTGTAGAAGGGTCTGGGGGCTTTCAGAAGGGTCCTGGGGGCCTCTAGAAGGGTCTAGGGGCTTTTAGAAGGGTCCGGGGGGGCTCTAGAAGGGTCTGGGGGCTTTTAGACGGGTCCTGGGTTGATCTGGAAGGGTCTGGGGACTTTTAGAAGGGTCCTGGGCTGCTCTAGAAGGGACGGGGTGCCTTAAGAGGGGCCCTGGGGGGCTCTAGAATAGTCTGGGGTCTTTTAGAATGGTCCTGGGGATCTCTAGAAGTGTCTGGGGGCTTTTAGAATTATCCGGAGAGGGTCTAGAAGTTTCTGCGGCCTTTTAGAAGGGTCCTGGGGGGCTCTAGAAGGGTCTGGGGGCTTTTAGAAGGTTCTTGGCGTGCTCTAGAAGGGTCTAGAGACTTTTAGAAGGGTCCTGGTGTGCTCTAGAAGGGACGGGGGGGCTTAAGAAGGGCCCTGGGGCCTCTAGAAGGGTCTGGGGGCTTTTAGAAGGGTCCTGGGGGGCTCTAGAAGGGTTTGGAAGTTTTTAGAAGCGTCCTGGGGGCTCTAGAAGGGTCTGGGGGCTTTTAGAAGGGTCCTGGGGGGCTCTAGAAGGGTCTGGGATCTTTTATACTGTCCTGGGGGTCTGTAGAAGGGTCTGGGTGCTTTTAGAAGGGTCCTGTGGGGCTCTAGAAGGATCTGGGGGCTTTCAGAAGGGTCGTGGGGGCCTCTAGAAGGGTCTAGGGGCTTTTAGAAGGGTCCGGGGGAGCTCTAGAAGGGTCTGGGGGCTTTTAGAAGGGTCCTGGGGTGCTCTAGAAGGGTCTGGGGGCTTTTAGAAGGGTCCTAGTGTGCTCTAGAAGGTACGGGGGGGCTTAAGAGGGTCCCTGGGGCCTCTAAAAGTGTCTGGTGTCTTTTAGAAGGGTCCTGGGGGGCTGTATAAGGGTCTGGAGGATTTTAAATGGGTCCGGGGATGGCTCTGGAAGGGTCTGGGTGCTTTTAGAAGGGTCCTGGGGTGCTCTAGAAGAGTCTGGGGGCTTTTATAGGGTCCTGGGGGTCTGTAGAAGGGTCTGGGGGCTTTCAGAAGGGTCCTGGGGGGCTCTAAAAGGGTCTGGGTGCTTTTAGAATGGTCCTGGGGTCATCTAGAAGGGTCTGGGGGCTTTTAGAAGGGTCCTGGGATGCTCTAGAAGGGTCTGGGGGCTTTTAGAAGAATCCGGGGAGGGTCTAGATTAGTCTAGGGGCTTTTAGAAGGGTCCTTGGGTGCTCTAGAATGGTCTGGGTTCTTTTAGAATGGTCCTGGGATGCTCTAGAAGGGTCTGGGGGCTTTTAGAAGGATCCGGGAAGGGTCTAGAATGGTCTGGGGGCTTTTAGAATGGTCCTGGGGGGCTCTAGAAGGGTCTGGGTGCTTTTAGAAGGGTCCTGTGGGGCTCTAGAAGGTTTTGGGGGCTTTCAGAAGGGTCCTGGGGGCCTCTAGAAGGGTCTGGGGGCTTTTAGAAGGGTCCTGGGGTGCTCTAGAATGGACGGGGTGCCTTAAGAGGGCCCTGGGGACCTCTAGATTGGTCTGGGGGCTTTTAGAAGGGTCCTGGGGGGCTCTAGAAGGGTCTGGGGGCTTTTAGAAGGGTCCTGGGTTGATCTGGAAGGGTCTGGGGACTTTTAGAAGGGTCCTGGGCTGCTCTAGAAGGGACGGGGTGCCTTAAGAGGGGCCCTGGGGGGCTCTAGAATGGTCTGGGGTCTTTTAGAAGGGTCCTGGGGTGCTATAGAAGGGTCTGGGGCCTTTTAGAATGGTCCTGGGGATCTCTAGAAGTGTCTGGGGGCTTTTAGAATTATCCGGAGAGGGTCTAGAAGTTTCTGCGGCCTTTTAGAAGGGTCCTGGGGGGCTCTAGAAGGGTCTGGGGGCTTTTAGAAGGGTCCTGGGGGGCTCTAGAAGGGTCAGGGGGCTTTTAGAAGGGTCCTGGGAGGATCTAGAAGGGTATGGGGGCTTTTAGAAGGATCCGGGGAGGGTCTAGAAGGGTCTGGGGGCTTTTAGAAGGGTCCTGGTTGCCTCTAGAAGGGTCTCGGGACTTTTAGAAGGGTCCTGGGGGCCTCTAGAAGGGTCTGGGGTCTTTTAGAAGGGTCCTGGGGGGCTCTAGAAGGGTCTGGGGGCTTTTAGATGTGTCCTGGGGGGCTCTAGAATGGTCTGGGGGCTTTTAGAATGATCCGGGGACGGTCTAGAAGGGTCTTTATGCTTTTTGAAGGATCCTAGGGTGCTCTAGAATGGTCTGGGGTCTTTTAGAAGTGTCCTGGGGGGGTTTGAAGGGTCTGGGGGCATTTAGAATGGTCCTGGGAGGCTCTAGAAGGGTCTGGGTGCTTTTAGAAGGGTCCTGGGGGGCTCTAGAAGGGTCTAGAGGCTTTTAGAAGGGTCCTGGGTGCCTCTAGAAGGGTCTGGGGGCGTTCAGAAGGGTCCTGGGAGGCTCTGGAAGGGTCTGGGTGCTTTTATAAGGGTCCTGGGGGCCTCTAGAAGTGTCTGGTGGCTTTTACAAGGGTCCGGGGGGGCTCTAGAAGGGTCTGGGGACTTTTAGAAGGGTCCTGGTGGCCTCTAGACAAGTCTGGGGGCTATTAGAATGGTCCTGGGGGCTTGTAGAAGGGTCCTGGGGGGGGTAGAATGGTCTGGGGTCTTTTAGAAGGGTCCTGGGTGGCTCTAGGAGGTTCTGGGGGCTTTCAGAATGGTCCTGAGGGTCTCTAGAAGGGTCTGGGTGCTTTTAGAACGGTCCTGGGGGGCTCAAGAATGGTCTGGGTGCTTTTAGAATGGTCCTGGGGGGGTCTAGAAGGTTCTGGGGGCTTTCAGAAGGGTCCTGGGATCCTCTAGAAGGGTCTCGGGGCTTTTAGAAAGATCCGGGGAGGGTCTAGAAGGGTCTGGGGGCTTTTAGAAGGGTCTTGGGAGGCTCTAGAAGGGTCTGGGGCCTTTTCAAAGGAACCTGAACGTCTCCAGAAGGGTCTGGGGGCTTTTGGAAGGGTCCTTGGGGGCTCTAGAATGGTCTGGGTCCTTTGTACTTAGCTGGCAGGGGAGACACCCTGATCAAGCAGGTGCTTTTCCCAGGCCAGGCTCATCCTTTGCACTCCGGGTGTGCTGAGCCCTGCGAATTCCCCAAATGTGCAAAATTAAAATTTTTACTCTAGAAGCACCCAGACCCTTCTAGAGCCCCCCAGGAACCTTCTAAAAGCACCCAGACACGTCTAGAGCCCCCAGTGTGCTTCTCAAAGCCCCCGGACTTTCTAGAGCCCCCCAAAACATTATAAAGGCCCCCAAAATCTTATAAAGCCCCCCAGGCCTTACTAAACCCCCTTAGGACCCATCTACAATACCCTAGACCCTTCTAGAGCCACCGAGGACCCTTCTAAAAGACCCCAAACCCTTCCGGAGCCCCTTAGGAACCTTTTTAGATACCCTAGACCCTCCTAGATCCTTCAAGGACTCTTCTAAAAGCCCCCAGATACTTCTAGGGGTTAGAGGCAGGGTTAGGGTTAGGGTTAGGGTTAGGGTTAGAGTTAGGGTTAGGGTTAGGGTTAGGGTTAGAGTTAGGATTAGGGTTAGGGTTAGGGTTAGGGTTAGGGTTAGGGTTAGGGTTAGGGTTAGGGTTATAGTTAGAGTTAGGGTTAGGGTTAGGGTTAGAGTTAGGATTAGGGTTAGGGTTAGGGTTAGAGTTAGGGTTAGGGTTAGGGTTAGGGTTAGGGTTAGGGTTAGGGTTAGGGTTAGAGTTAGGGTTAGAGTTAGGGTTAGGGTTAGGGTTAGGGTTAGAGTTAGGGTTAGGGTTAGAGTTAGGGTAAGGGTTAGGGTTAGGGTTAGGGTTAGGTTTAGGGTTAGGGTTATTGTTAGGGTTAGGGTTAGAGTTAGGGTAAGGTTTAGGGTTAGGGTTAGGGTTAGGGTTAGGGTTAGGGTTAGGGTTAGGGTTAGGGTTAGGGTAAGGGTTAGGGTTAGGGTTAGGGTTAGAGTTAGGGTTAGAGTTAGTGTTAGGGTTAGGGTTAGGGTTAGGGTTAGAGTTAGGGTTAGGGTTAGGGTAAGGGTTAGGGTTAGGGTTAGGGTTAGAGTTAGGGTTGTGGTTAGGGTTAGGGTTAGGGTTAGGGTTAGAGTTAGGGTTAGAGTTAGGGTTAGGGTTAGGGTTAGGGTTAGAGTTAGGGTTAGGGTTAGGGTTAGGGTTAGGGTTAGGGTTAGAGTTAGGGTTAGATTTAGGGTTAGGGTTAGGGTTAGGGTTAGGGTTAGGGTTTGGGTTTGTGTTAGAGTTAGGGTTAGAGTAAGAGTTAGGGTTAGGGATAGGGTTAGGAACCTTTTTTAGCCCTACAGGACACATCTAAAAGCACTCAGACCATTCAACATCCCCTCAGGACCCTCCTAACTGTCCCCAGATCCTTCTAGAGCCCACCAGGACCCTTCTAATAGCCCCCAGAGCCTTCTAGATGCCCCCAGGACGCTTCTAAAAGCCCTAACACCCTTCTAGAGCCCCCCAGGACCCTTCTAAAAGCCTCCAGACACTTCTAGAGCTCCCCAGGACCCTTCTAAAATCCCCCAGACCCTTCTAGAGGCCCCCAGGGACCCTCTAATGGTCCCCAGACCCTTCTAGAGCCCCCCAGGACCCATCTAAAAGCACCCAGACCCATCTACATCCCCACAGAACCCTTCTAAAAGCCCCCAGACCCTTCTAGAGCCACCCAGGTCCCTTCTAAAAGCACCCAGACCCTTCTAGACCATCCCCGGATCATTCTAAAAGCACCCAGACCCATCTAGAGCCCACCAGGACTCTTCTAAAACCCTCCAGACCCTTCTAGTGGCCCCCAGGACCCTTCTGAATGCCCCCAGACCCTTCTAGACCCCCCAGGACCCTTCTAAAAGCCTCCAGACCCTTCTAGAGCTCCCCAGGACCCTACTAAATGCACCCAGACATTTCTAGCGCCCCCCAGGACCCTTCTAAAAGCCCCCAGACCCATCTAGAGCTCCCCAGGACCCTTCTAAAAGCCCCCAGACCATTCTAGAGCCCCCCAGGACCCTTCTAAAAGCACCCAGACCCTTCGAGAGCCCCACAGGACCCTTCTAAAAGCCACCAGACCCTTCTAGACCCTCCCCGAATCATTCTAAAAGCACTCAGACCCTTCTAGAGACACGCAGGACCCTTCTAAAAGCCCCCAGACCCTTCTAGAGCCTCCCAGGACCATTCTAAAAGCCCCCAGACAATTCTAGAGCTCCCCAGGACCCTTCTAAAATCCCCCAGACCCTTCTAGAGGACCCCAGTGCCCCTCTAATGTTCCCCAGACCCATCTAGAGCCCCCAAGGACCCTTCTAAAAGCCCCCAGAGCCTTCTAGACCCTCCCTGGATCCTTCTAATAGCACCCAGACCCTTCTAGAGCCCCCCAGGACCCTTCTACAAGACCTCCGAACCCTTCTAGAGCCTCTACGGACCCTTCTAAAAGCCCCCGGACCCTTCTAGAGCCCCCCAGGACCCATCTAAAAGCCCCCAGACCCTTCTACAGCCACACAGGACCCTTCTGAAAGCACCCAGACCCTTCTAGAGCCCCCCAGGACTCTTCTAAAAGAACCCAGACCCTTCTACATCCTCCCCGGATCATTCAAAAAGCACCCAGACCCTTCTACAGCCTCCCAGGACCCTTCTAAAATCCTTCACACCCTTCTAGAAGCCCCCAGGACCCTTCTGAAAGCCCCCAGAGCCTTCTAGATGCCCCCAGGACCCTTCTAAAAGCAACCACACCCTTCTAGAGCCCCCCAGGACGCTTCTAAAAGCCCCCAGACCATTCTAGAGCCACCCAGAACCCTTCTAAAAGCTCCCAGACCCTTCTAGAGGCCCCCAAGATCCTTCTAAAAGCCCCCAGACCCTTCTAGAGCCCCCCGGGACCCTTCTAAATGCCCCCAGACCATTCTAGAGCCACCCAGGACATTTCTAAAAGCACCCAGACCCTTCTAGCGCCCACCAGGACCCTTCTAAAAGCAACCAGACCATTCTAGAGCCACCCAGGGCCCTTCTAAAATCACCCAGACACTTATAGAGCCTCCCAGGACCCTTCTAAAAATCCTCAGACCCATCTAGAGGCCCCCAGGACCCTTCTAAAAGTCCCCAGAGCCATCTAGATGCCCCCAGGACCCTTCTAAAAGCACTCACACTCTTCTAAAGCCACCCAGGACTCTTCTAAAAGCCCCCAGAGCATTCTAGAGCCCCGCAGGACCATTCTAAAAGCCCCCAGACCCTTCTAAAGACCCCCAGGACCCTTCTAAAAGAACCCAGACGCTTCTAGATCACCACAGGACCCTTCTAAAAGCCCCCAGACCCTTCTAGACCCTCCCCGAATCCTTCTAAAACACCCAGACCCTTCTAGAGCCTCCCAGGACCCTTCTAATATCCTGCAGACATTTCTAGAGGCCCCCAGGACACTTCTAAGTGCACCCAGACCATTCTAGATCCCCCCAGGACCCTTCTAAAAGCCCCCAGACCCTTCTAGAGACCCGCAGGACCCTTCTAAAAGCCCCCAGACCCTTCTAGATTCTCCCAGGACCCTTCTAAAAGCCCCCAGACCCTTCTAGAGGCCACCAGGGCTTCTCTAATGGTCCCCAGACACTTCAAGAGCCCCAAGGACCCTTCTAAAAGGTCCCAGAGCCTTCTAGACCCTCCCCGGATCCTTCTAATAGACCCCAGACCCTTCTAGAGCCACGCAGGACCCTTCTAAAAGCACCCAGACCTTTCTAGAGGCCCCCTGGACCCTTCAAAAAGCCCCCAGACCCTTCTAGAGCCTCCCAGGGCCATTCTAAAAGCAACCAGACCCTTCTAGATCCTCCCAGGACCCTTCTAAAAGCACCCAGACCCTTCTATAGACCCTACAGGACCCTTCTAGAAGCCCTCAGACCTTTCCAGAGTCTCCCAGGACCCTTCTAAAAGCCCCCAGACCCTTCTAGAGCCCCCCAGGACCCTTCTAAAAGAACCCAGACCCTTCTAGAGCCCCCTAGGACCCTTCTCAAAGACCCCAGACCCTTCTAGATTCCTCCAGGACCCTTCTAAAAGCACCCAGACCCTTCTAGAGACCCGCAGGACCCTTCTAAAAGCCCCCAGACCCTTCTATATTCCCCCAGGACCCTTCTAAAAGACTCCAGACCCTTCTAGAGCTCCCCAGGACCCTTCTAAAATCCCCCAGACCCTTCTAGAGGACGCCAGGGCTCCTCTAATGGTCCCCAGACCCTTCTAGAGCCCCCAAGGACCCTTCTAAAAGCCCCCAGAGCCTTCTAGACCCTCCCCGGATCCTTCTAATAGCACCCAGACCCTTCTAGAGCCCCCCAGGACCCTTCTAAAAGGCCCCAGACCCTTCTAGAGCCTCCACGGACACTTCTAAAAGCAACCAGACCCTTCTAGAGCCTCCCAGGACCCTTTTAAAATCCCTCAGACACTTCTAGAGGCCCCCAGGACCCTTCTAAAATACCCCAGAGCCTTCAAGATGCCCCCAGGACAATTCTAAAAGACCTCAACCCTTCTAGAGCCCCCTAGGAACCTTCTAAAAGCCCCCAGACCCTTCTAGAGACCCTCAGGACCCTTCTAATAGCACTCAGACCCTTCTAGAGTCTACCAGGACCCTTCTAAAAGCACCCAGACCTTTCTAGAGCTCCCCAGGACCATTCTAAACTCCCCCAGACCCTTCCAGAGCCCCCCAGGACGCTTCTAAATGCCCCCAGACCCATCTAGAGCACCCCAGGACTCTTCTAAAAGCCTCCAGTCCCTTCTAGAGGCCCCCAGGACCCTTCTGAATGCCCCCAGACCCTTCTAGAGCCCCCCAGGACTCTTCTAAAAGACCCCAGACCATTCCAGAGGCCCTCAGGACCCTTCTGAAAGCGCCCAGACCCTTCTAGAGCAACCCAGGACCCTTCTAAAAGCCCCCAGACCCTTCTAGACCCCCCAGGACCCTTCTAAAAGCACCCAGACCCTTCTAGAGCCCCCCAGGACACTTCTAACAGCCCCCAGACCATTCTAGACCCACCCCGAATCCTTCTAAAAGCGCCCAGACCATTCTAGAACCTCCCAGGACCCTTCTAAAAGGCCGCAGACACTTCTAGAGCCCCCCAGGACCATTCTCAAAGACTCCAGACCCTTCTAGAGCCCCCAGGACCCTTCTAAAAGCCCCCAGACCCTTCTAGATCCTCCCCGTATCATTCTAAAAGTCCCCCAGACCCTTCTAGAGGACCCCAGGACCCTTCTAAAAGCCGCCAGACCCTTCTAGAGCCTCCCCGGATCATTCTAAAAGCCTATAGACGCTTCTAGATGCCCCCAGGACCATTCTAAAACCCTCCAGACATTTGTAGAGCCTCCCAGGACCCTTCTAAACGCCCCCAGACCCTTCTAGAACCTCCCCGGATCCTTCTAAAAGTACCCAGACCCATCTGGATCCTCCCAGGACCCTTCTAAAAGACCCCAGACCCTTCTAGAGGCCCCAAGAACCCTTCTATATGCCCCCAGACCTTTCTAGAGGCCCCCAGGATCCTTCTAAAATCCCCCAGACCCTTCTAGAGCACCCCAGGACACTTATAAATGCCCCCAGACCCTTCTAGAGCCCCCAAGGACCTTCTAAAAGCCTCCAGACTTTTCTAGAGGCCCGCAGGACCCTTCTGAAAGCCCCCAGACCCTTCTAGATCCGCCCAGGACCCTTCTAAAAGCCCCCAGACCATTCTAGAGCCCCCCATAACTCCTCTAAAAGCCCCCAGACCCTTCTAGAGAAGCCCAGGGCCCCTATAAAAGCACCCAGACCCTTCTAGAGCTCCCAAGGACCCTTCTAAAATCCCTCAGACCCTTCTAGAGCCCCCCAGGACCCTTCTAAAATCCCCCAGACCCTTCTAGAACCGCCCAGGACCCTTCTAAAACCACCCAGACCGTTCTAGACCCTCCCCGGATCCTTCTAAAAGCCCCCACACCCTTCTAGAGCCCCCCAGGACCCTTCTAAAAGCCCCCAGACCCTTCTAGAGATTCCACGTATCCTTCTAAAAGCCCCCAGACCCTTCTAGAGCCCCCCAGGACCCTTCTAAATGCCCCCAGAGCAATCTAGAGCCCCCCAGGACTCTTCTAAAAGCATCCAGTCCCTTCTAGAGGCCACCAGGACCGTTCTGAATGCCCCCAGACCATTCTAGAGCCCATCAGGACCATTCTAAAAGCCTCCAGACCCTTCTACATGTCCCCAGGACCCTTCTGAAAGCCCCCAGACAATTCTAGAGCTCCCCAGGACCATTCCAAATACACCCAAACACTTCTAGCGACCCCCAGGACCCTTCTGAAAGCCCCAGACCCTTCTAGAGGCCCCCAGGACTCTTCTAAAAAGCCCCAGACCCTTCTAGAGCCCCCCAGGACCAGTCTAAAAGAACCCAGACCCTTCTAGAGCTCCACAGGACCCTTCTAAAAGCCCGAGACCCTTCTAGACCCTCCCCGAATCCTTCTAAAAGCACCCAGACCCTTCTGGAGCCTCCCCGGACCCTTCTAAAAGGCCGCAGACAATTCTAGAGGCCCCCAGGACCCTTCTAAAAGCACCCAGAGAATTCTAGATGCACCCAGGACCATTCTAAAAGCCCTCACACTCTTCTAGAGCCCACCAGGACCCTTCTAAAAGCCGCCAGACCCTTCTAGAACCCCCCAGGACCCTTCTAAAAGCCCCCAGACGCTTCTAGAGACCCGCAGGACCCTTCTAAATGCACCCACACCCTTCTAGATTCTCCCAGGACCCTTCTAAAAGCCCCCAGACCCTTCTAGAGGCCCCTAGGGCCCCTCTAATGGTCCCCAGACCCTTCTAGAGCCCCAAGGACCCTTCTAAAAGCCCCCAGACCCTTCTAGAGACCCGCAGGACCCTTCTAAATGCCCCCAGACCTTTCTAGAGGCACCCAGGATCCTTCTAAAATCCCCCAGACCCTTCTAGAGCCCCCCAGGACACTTCTAAATGTCCCCAGACCCTTCTAGAGCCCCCCAGGACCCTTCTAAAAGCCCCCAGACCCTTCTAGAGCTCCCCAGGACCCGTCTAAAATACCCAAGACCCTTCTAGAGTTCCCCAGAGCCCCTCTAGTGGTACCCAGACCCTTCTAGAGCCCCCAAGGACCATTCTAAAAGCCCCCAGACCCTTCAAGAGCTCCCCAGAACCCTTCTAAAATCCCCCAGACCCTTCTAGAGGCCCCTAGGGCCCCTCTAATTGTCCCCAGACCCTTCTAGAGCCCCCAAGGACCCTTCTAAAAGCCCCCAGACCCTTCTAGAGACCCGCAGGACCCTTCTAAAAGACCCCAGACCCTTGTAGACGATCCCTGGATCCTTCTAATAGCCCCCAGACCCTTCTAGAGCCCCCCAGGACCCTTCTAAAAGTCCCCAGACCCTTCTAGACCCTCCCTGGATCCTTCTAAAAGCACCCAGACCCTTCTAAAGCCTCCCAGGACCCTTATAAAATCCCTCAGACCATTCTAGAGCCCCCCAGGACCCTTCTAAAAGCTCCCAGACCCTTCTAGAGACCCGCAGGACCCATCTAAATGCCCCCAGACCCTTCTAGAGTTTCCCAGGACCCTTCTAAAAGCCCCCAGACCCTTCTAGAGCTCCCCAGGACCCTTCTAAAATACCCCAGACTCTTCTAGAGGCCTCCAGGGCCCCTCTAGTGGTCCCCAGACCCTTCTAGAGCCCCCAAGGACCATTCTAAAAGCCCCCAGACCATTCTAGAGGCCCCTAGGGCCCCTCTAATGGTCCCCAGACCCTTCTAGAGCCCCAAGGACCCTTCTAAAAGCCCCCAGACCCTTCTAGAGACCCGCAGGACCCTTCTAAATGCCCCCAGACCTATCTAGAGGCCAACAGGATCCTTCTAAAATCCCCCAGACCCTTCTAGAGCCCCCCAGGACACTTCTAAATGCCCCCAGACCCTTCTAGAGCCCCCCAGGACCTTTCTATAAGACCTCAGACCCTTCTAGAGCCTCCCAGGACCCTTCTGAAAGCCCCCAGACCCTTCTAGATGCGCCCAGGACCCTTCTAAAAGACCCCAGACCATTCTAGAGCCCCCCAGGACTCTTCTAAAAGCCCCCAGACCCTTCTAGAGAAGTCCAGGGCCCTTCTAAAAGCACCCAGACCCTTCTAGAGCTCCCCAGGACCCTTCTAAAATCCCTCAGACCCTTCTAGAGCCCCCCAGGATCCTTCTAAAATCCCCCAGACCCTTCTAGAACCCCCCAGGACCATTCTAAAACCACCCAGACCATTCTAGACCCTCCCCGGATCCTTCTAAAAGCACCCAGACCCTTCTAGAACCTCCCAGGACCCTTCTAAAATCCATCAGACCATTCTAGAGCCTCCCAGGACCCTTCTAAAAGCCCCCAGATCCTTCTAGAGACCCGCAGGACCCTTCTAAAAGCCTCCAGACCCTTCTAGAGCAACCCAGGACCCTTCTAAAAGCCCCCAGACCCTTCTAGAAATTCCACGTATCCTTCTAAAAGCCCCCAGACCCATCTAGATCCCCCCAGGACCCTTCTAAATGCACCCAGACCCATCTAGAGCCCCCCAGGACCCTTCTAAAAGCATCCAGTCCCTTCTAGAGGCCACCAGGACCGTTCTGTATGCCCCCAGACCCTTCTAGAGCGCTCCAGGACCCTTCTAAAAGCCTCCAGACCCGTCTACATGCCCCCAAGACCCTTCTGAAAGCCCCCAGACCCTTCTAGAGCTCCCCAAGACCCTTCCAAATACACCCAGACACTTCTAGCGACCCCCAGGATCATTCTGAAAGCCCCAGACCCTTCTAGAGCTCCCCAGGACTCTTCTAAAAGGCCCCAGAGCCTTCTAGAGCCCCCCAGGAATCGTCTAAAAGACCCCAGACCCTTCTAGAGCTCCACAGGACCCTTCTAAAAGCCCCAGACCCTTCTAGACCCTAACCGGATCCTTCTAAAAGCACCCAGACCCTACTAGAGCCTCCCCGGACCCTTCTACAACTCCTCAGACACTTCTAGAGGCCACCAGGACCCTTCTAAAAGCACCCAGAGATTTCTAGATGCACCCAGGACCATTCTAAAAGCTCTCACACCCTTCTAGAGCCCCCCAGGACCCTTCTAAAAGCCGCCAGACCCTTCTAGAGTCTCCCAGGACCCTTCTAAAAGCCCCCAGACCCTTCTAGATCTCCCCAGGACCCTTCTAAAATACCCCAGACCTTTCTAGAGGCACCCAGGGCCCCTCTAGTGGTCCCCAGACCCTTCTAGAGCCCCCAAGGACCATTCTAAAAGCCCCCAGACCCTTCTAGAGACCCGCGGGACCCTTCTAAATGCACCCAGACCCTTCTACAGCCTACCAGGACCCTTCTAAAAGCCCCCAGACCCTTCTAGAGGCCCCTAGGGCCCCTCTAATGGTCCCCAGACCCTTCTAGAGCCCCCAAGGACCCTTCTAAAAGCCCCCAGACCCTTCTAGAGACCCGCAGGACCCTTCTAAAACAACCCAAACCCTTGTTAGACCATCCCAGGACCCTTCTAATATCCCCCAGACCCTTCTAGAGCCCCGCAGGACCCTTCTAAAACCCCCCAGACCCTTCTAGATTCTCCCAGGACCCTTCTAAAAGCCCCCAGACACTTCCAGAGATCCCCAGGACACTTCTAAAATCCCCCAGACCCTTCTAGAGGCCACCAGGGCTTCTCTAATGGTCCCCAGACCCTTCAAGAGCCCCCAAGGACCCTTCTAAAAGGTCCCAGAGCCTTTTAGACCCTCCCCGGATCCTTCTAATAGACCCCAGACCCTTCTAGAGCCACGCAGTACCCTTCTAAAAGCACCCAGACCTTTCTAGAGGCCCCCTGGACCCTTCAAAAAGCCCCCAGACCCATCTAGAGCCTCCCAGGGCCATTCTAAAAGCAACCAGACCCTTCTAGATCCTCCCAGGACCCTTCTAAAAGCACCCAGACCCTTCTAGATCCCCCCAGGACCTTTCTAAATGCCCCCAGACCCTTCTAGAGCCCCACAGGACCCTTCTAAAAGCACCCATACCCTTCTATAGACCCTACAGGACCCTTCTAGAAGCCCTCAGACCTTTCCAGAGTCTCCCAGGACCCTTCTAAAAGCCCCCAGACCCTTCTAGACCCCCCCAGGACCCTTCTAAAAGAACCCAGACCCTTCTAGAGCCCCCTAGGACCCTTCTCAAAGACCCCAGACCCTTCTAGATTCCTCCAGGACCCTTCTAAAAGCACCCAGACCCTTCTAGAGACCCGCAGGACCCTTCTAAAAGGCCCTATACCCTTCTAGAGCCTCCACGGACACTTCTAAAAGCAACCAGACCCTTCTAGAGACCCCCAGGACCCTTCTAAAAGGCCCCAGACCCTTCTAGAGCCTCCACGGACACTTCTAAAAGCAACCAGACCCTTCTAGAGCCTCCCAGGACCCTTCTAAAATACCCCAGAGCCTTCAAGATGCCCCCAGGACAATTCTAAAAGACCTCAACCCTTCTAGAGCCCCCCAGGAACCTTCTAAAAGCCCCCAGACCCTTCTAGAGACCCGCAGGACCCTTCTAATAGCACTCAGACCCTTCTAGAGTCTACCAGGACCCTTCTAAAAGCACCCAGACCTTTCTAGAGCTCCCCAGGACCATTCTAAACTCCCCCAGACCCTTCCAGAGCCCCCCAGGACGCTTCTAAATGCCCCCAGACCCATCTAGAGCACCCCAGGACTCTTCTAAAAGCCTCCAGTCCCTTCTAGAGGCCCCCAGGACCCTTCTGAATGCCCCCAGACCCTTCTAGAGCCCCCCAGGACTCTTCTAAAAGACCCCAGACCATTCCAGAGGCCCTCAGGACCCTTCTGAAAGCGCCCAGACCCTTCTAGAGCAACCCAGGACCCTTCTAAAAGCCCCCAGACCCTTCTAGCGCTCCCCAGGACCCTTCTAAAAGTCCCCAGACACTTCTAGACCCCCCAGGACCCTTCTAAAAGCACCCAGACCCTTCTAGAGCCCCCCAGGACACTTCTAACAGCCCCCAGACCATTCTAGACCCACCCCGAATCCTTCTAAAAGCGCCCAGACCATTCTAGAACCTCCCAGGACCCTTCTAAAAGGCCGCAGACACTTCTAGAGGACCCCAGGACCCTTCTAAAAGACCCCAGACTTTTCTAGAGGCCCCCCAGGACCCTTCTAAAAGCCCCCAGACCCTTCTAGAGACCCGCAGGACCCTTTTAAATGCCACCACACCCTTCTAGAGTCTACCAGGACCCTTCAAAAAGCACCCAGACCCTTCTAGAGCTGCCCAGGACCCTTCTAAACTCCCCGAGACCCTTCTAGAGGCCCCCAGGGCTCCTCTAATGGTCCCCAGACCATTCTAGAGCCCCCAAGGACCCTTCTAAAAGCCTCCAGACCCTTCTAGAGACACGCAGGACCCTTCTAAAAGACCCCAGACCATTCTAGAGCATTCCAGGAATCTTCTAAAATGCCCCAGACAATTCTAGAGCTCCCCAGGACCCTTCTAAAATCTCCCAGACCCTTCTAGAGGACCCCAGTGCCCCTCTAATGGTCCCCAGACCCTTCTATAGCCCCCAAGGACCCTTCTAAAAGCTCCCAGACCCTTCTAGGCCCTCCCAGGATCCTTCTAATAGACCCCAGACCCTTCTAGAGCCCCCCAGGACCCTTCTAAAAGCCCCCAGACCCTTCTAGAGCCTCCACGGACCCTTCTGAAAGCCCCCGGACCCTTCCAGAGCCCCCCAGGACCCATCTAAAGCCCCCAGACCCTTCTACTGCCACACAGGACCATTCTAAAAGGCCCCAGACCCTTCTAGAGCCACTCAGGACCCTTCTAAAAGAACCTGGACCCTTCTAGAGGCCCCCAGGACCCATCTAAAAGCCCCCAGAGCTTTCTAGAGGCCCCCTGGACCCTTCAAAAAGCACCCAGACCCTTCTAGAGCCTCCCAGGACCATTCTAAAAGCACCCAGACACTTCTAGAGCCTCCCAGGACCCTTCTAAAAGCACCCAGACCCTTCTAGAGCCCCCCAGGACCATTCTAAAAGCCCCCAGACACTTCTAGAGCCTCGCACGACCCTTCTAAAAGCCCCCAGACCCTTCTAGAGAACCTACAGGACCCTTCTAAAAGCCCACAGACCCTTCTAGAGTCTCCCAGGACCATTCTAAAAGCTCCCAGACCCTTCTAGAGCAACCCAGGACCCTTCTAAAAACACCCAGACCCTTCCAGAGCCCCCTAGGACCCTTCTCAAAGACCCCAGAGCCTTCTAGAGTCATCCAGGGCCCTTCTAAAAGCCCCCAGACCCTTCTAGAGACACGCAGGACCCTTCTAAAAGCCCCCAGACCCTTCTAGAGGACCCCAGGACCCTTGTAAAAGCCCCCAGACCCTTCTAGAGCTCCTCAGGACCCTTCTAAAATCCCCTAGACCCTTCTAGAGGACCCCAGGGCTCCTCTAATGGTCCCCAGACCCTTCTAGAGCCCCCCAGGACCCTTCTAAAAGGACCCAGACCCTTCTAGAGCCTCCACGGACCATTCTAAAAGCCCCCGGACCCTTCTAGAGCCCCCCAGGACCCATCTAAAAGCCCCCAGACCCTTCTACAGCCCTACAGGACCCTTCTAAAAGCCCCCAGACCCTTCTAGAGCCACCCAGGACCTTTCTGAAAGCACCCAGACCCTTCTAGAGGCCCCCAGGACCCTTCTGAAAGCACCCAGACCCTTCTAGAGCTCCCAAGGACCCTTCTAAAAGCCGCCAGACACTTCTAGAGCCTCCCCGGATCCTTCTAAAATCCTCCAGACATTTGTAGAGCCCCCCAGGACCCTTCTAAAAGCACCCAGACCCTTCTAGACCATCCCCGGATCCTTCTAAAACCACCCAGACCCGTCTGGATCCTCCCAGGACCTTTCTAAAAGCCCCCAGACCATTCTAGATGACCCAGGACCCTTCTAAAAGCGCCCAGACCCTTCTAGAGCCCCCCAGGACACTTCTGAAAGCACCCAGACCCTTCTAGAGCCCCCCAGGACCTTTCTAAATGACCCCAGACCCATCTAGAGCCCCCCAGGACTCTTCTAATAGACTCCTGACCCTTCTAGAGGCCCGAAGGACCCTTCTGAATGCCCCCAGACACTTCTAGAGCCCCCTAGGACCCTTCTATAAAGCCTCCAGACCCTTCTAGAGGCCCCCAGGACCCTTCTAAAAGCCCCCAGACAGTTCTAGAGACACCCAGGACCCTTCTAAAAGCACCCAGACACTTCTAGCGCCCTCAGGACCCTTCTAAAAGCCCCAAGACCCTCCTAGAGCTCCCCAGGACCCTTCTAAAAGCCCCCAGACCCATCTAGACCCCCCCAGGACTCTTCTAAAAGCATCCAGACCCTTCTAGAGAACCCCCAGGACCATTCTAAATGTCCCCAGACCCATCTAGACCCCCCCCAGGACTCTTCTAAAAGCATCCAGACCCTTCTAGAGGCCCCCAGGACCCTTCTGAATGCCCCCAGACCCTTCTAGAGCCACCCAGAACTCTTCTAAAAGCCTCCAGACCCTTCTAGAGGCCTCCAGGACCCTTCTGAAAGCACCCAGACCCTTCTCGAGCTCCCCAGGACCCTTCTAAATGCACCCAGACACTTTTAGCGCCACCCAGGACCCTTCTAAAAGACCCCAGACCCTTCTAGAGCTCCCCAGGACCCTTCTAAAAGCACCCAGACCCTTCTAGAGCCCCCCAGGACCCATCTAAAAGCACCCAGACCCTTCTAGAGCCCCACAGGACCCTTCTAAATGCCCCCAGACTCTTCTAGACCCTCCCCGAATCCTTCTAAAAGCACCCAGACCATTCCAGAGCCTCCCAGGACCCTTCTAAAATCCCTCAGACACTTCTAGAGGCCCACAGGACACTTCTAAAAGCCCCCAGACCCTTCTAGAGCCCCCCAGGACCCTTCTAAAAGCCCCCAGACCCTTCTAGAGACCCGCAGGACCCTTCTAATTGCCCCCAGACTGTTCTAGAGTCTCCCAGGACCCTTCTAAAATACCCCAGACCCCTCTAGAGGCCCCCAGGGCTCCTCTAGTGGTCCCCACACCCTTCTAGAGCCCCCAAGGACCCTTCTAAAAGCCCCCAGACCCTTCTATAGCCTCCCAGGACCTTTCTAAAAGCCCCCAGACAATTCTAGACCCCCCGAGGACCCTTCTAAAATCACCCAGACCATTCTAGAGGCTCCCAGTGCCCCTCTAATGGTCCCCAGACCCTTCTAGAGCCCCCAAGGACCCTTCTAAAAGCCCCCAGACCCTTCTAGAGGCCCCCAGGACCCTTCTAAAATCCCCCAGACCCTTCTAGAGACCCCCAGGACCCTTCTAAATGCCCCCAGACCCTTGTAGAGCCCCCCAGGACCCTTCTAAAAGCATTCAGACTATTCTAGAGGACCGCAGGACCCTTCTAAAATCCCCCAGACCCTTCTAGAACACCCCAGGGCCCTTCTAAAAGAGCCCAGACGATTCTAGAGCCCCCCAGGACTATTCTAAATGCCCCCAGACACTTCTAGAGAGCCCAGGGCACGTCTAAAAGCACCCAGACCCTTCTAGAGAACCCCAGGACCCTTCTAAAACCTCCCAGACCCTTCTAGACCCTCCCCGGATCTTTCTAAAAGCCCCCAGACCCTTCTAGAGCCCCCCAGGACCATTCTCAAAGACTCCAGACCCTTCTAGAGCCCCCAGGACCCTTCTAAAAGCCGCCAGACCCTTCTAGAGCCTCCCCGGATCATTCTAAAAGCCTATAGACGCTTCTAGATGCCCCCAGGACCATTCTAAAACCCTCCAGACATTTGTAGAGCCTCCCAGGACCCTTCTAAACGCCCCCAGACCCTTCTAGAACCTCCCCGGATCCTTCTAAAAGTACCCAGACCCATCTGGATCCTCCCAGGACCCTTCTAAAAGACCCCAGACCCTTCTAGAGGCCCCAAGAACCCTTCTATATGCCCCCAGACCTTTCTAGAGGCCCCCAGGATCCTTCTAAAATCCCCCAGACCCTTCTAGAGCACCCCAGGACCCTTATAAATGCCCCCAGACCCTTCTAGAGACCCCCAGGACCTTCTAAAAGCCTCCAGACTTTTCTAGAGGCCCGCAGGACCCTTCTGAAAGCCCCCAGACCCTTCTAGATCCGCCCAGGACCCTTCTAAAAGCCCCCAGACCATTCTAGAGCCCCCCATAACTCCTCTAAAAGCCCCCAGACCCTTCTAGAGAAGCCCAGGGCCCCTATAAAAGCACCCAGACCCTTCTAGAGCTCCCCAGGACCCTTCTAAAATCCCTCAGACCCTTCTAGAGCCCCCCAGGACCCTTCTAAAATCCCCCAGACCCTTCTAGAACAGCCCAGGACCCTTCTAAAACCACCCAGACCGTTCTAGACCCTCCCCGGATCCTTCTAAAAGCCCCCACACCCTTCTAGAGCCACCCAGGACCCTTCTAAAAGCCCCCAGACCCTTCTAGAGATTCCACGTATCCTTCTAAAAGCCCCCAGACCCTTCTAGAGCCCCCCAGGACCCTTCTAAATGCCCCCAGACCAATCTAGAGCCCCCCAGGACTCTTCTAAAAGCATCCAGTCCCTTCTAGAGGCCACCAGGACCGTTCTGAATGCCCCCAGACCATTCTAGAGCCCATCAGGACCATTCTAAAAGCCTCCAGACCCTTCTACATGCCCCCAGGACCCTTCTGAAAGCCCCCAGACCCTTCTAGAGCTCCCCAGGACCCTTCCAAATACACCCAAACACTTCTAGCGACCCCCAGGACCCTTCTGAAAGCCCCAGACCCTTCTAGAGGCCCCCAGGACTCTTCTAAAAAGCCCCAGACCCTTCTAGAGCCCCCCAGGACCAGTCTAAAAGAACCCAGACCCTTCTAGAGCCCCCCAGGACCCTTCTAAATTCCCCCAGACCCTTCTAGAACCGCCCAGGACCCTTCTAAAACCACCCAGACCCTTCTAGACCCTCCCCGAATCCTTCTAAAAGCACCCAGACCCTTCTAGAGCCTCCCCGGACCCTTCTAAAAGGCCGCAGACAATTCTAGAGGCCCCCAGGACCCTTCTAAAAGCACCCAGAGACTTCTAGATGCACCCAGGACCATTCTAAAAGCCCTCACACTCTTCTAGAGCCCACCAGGACCCTTCTAAAAGCCGCCAGACCCTTCTAGAACGCCCCAGGACCCTTCTAAAAGCCCCCAGACGCTTCTAGAGACCCGCAGGACCCTTCTAAATGCACCCAGACCCTTCTAGATTCTCCCAGGACCCTTCTAAAAGCCCCCAGACCCTTCTAGAGGCCCCTAGGGCAGCTCAAATGGTCCCCAGACACTTCTAGAGCCCCAAGGACCCTTCTAAAAGCCCCCAGACCCTTCTAGAGACCCGCAGGACCCTTCTAAATGCCCCCAGACCTTTCTAGAGGCACCCAGGATCCTTCTAAAATCCCCCAGAGCCTTCTAGAGCCCCCCAGGACACTTCTAAATGCACCCAGACCCTTCTAGAGTTCCCCAGGACCCTTCTAAAAGCCCCCAGACCCTTCTAGAGCTCCCCAGGACCCTTCTAAAATACCCCAGACCTTTCTAGACGCACCCAGGGCCCCTCTAGTGGTCCCCAGGACCCTTCTAGAGCCCCCAAGGACCATTCTAAAAGCCCCCAGACCCTTCAAGAGCTCCCCAGAACCCTTCTAAAATCCCCCAGACCCTTCTAGAGGCCCCTAGGGCCCCTCTAATTGTCCCCAGACCCTTCTAGAGCCCCCAAGGACCCTTCTAAAAGCCCCCAGACCCTTCTAGAGACCCGCAGGACCCTTCAAAAAGACCCCAGACCCTTGTAGACGATCCCTGGATCCTTCTAATAGCCCCCAGACCCTTCTAGAGCCCCCCAGGACCCTTCTAAAAGTCCCCAGACCCTTCTAGACCCTCCCTGGATCCTTCTAAAAGCACCCAGACCCTTCTAAAGCCTCCCAGGACCCTTATAAAATCCCTCAGACCATTCTAGAGCCCCCCAGGACCCTTCTAAAAGCTCCCAGACCCTTCTAGAGACCCGCAGGACCCATCTAAATGCCCCCAGACCCTTCTAGAGTTTCCCAGGACCCTTCTAAAAGCCCCCAGACCCTTCTAGAGCTCCCCAGGACCCTTCTAAAATACCCCAGACTCTTCTAGAGGCCTCCAGGGCCCCTCTAGTGGTCCCCAGACCCTTCTAGAGCCCCCAAGGACCCTTCTAAAAGCCCCCAGACCCTTCTAGAGACCCGCAGGACCCTTCTAAATGCCCCCAGACCTATCTAGAGGCCCCCAGGATCCTTCTAAAATCCCCCAGACCCTTCTAGAGCCCCCCAGGACACTTCTAAATGCCCCCAGACCCTTCTAGAGCCCCCCAGGACCCTTCTAAAAGACCTCAGACCCTTCTAGAGCCTCCCAGGACCCTTCTGAAAGCCCCCAGACCCTTCTAGATGCGCCCAGGACCCTTCTAAAAGACCCCAGACCATTCTAGAGCCCCCCAGGACTCTTCTAAAAGCCCCCAGACCCTTCTAGAGAAGTCCAGGGCCCTTCTAAAAGCACCCAGACCCTTCTAGAGCTCCCCAGGACCCTTCTAAAATCCCTCAGACCCTTCTAGAGCCCCCCAGGATCCTTCTAAAATCCCCCAGGACCATTCTAAAACCACCCAGACCATTCTAGACCCTCCCCGGATCCTTCTAAAAGCACCCAGACCCTTCTAGAACCTCCCAGGACCCTTCTAAAATCCATCAGACCATTCTAGAGCCTCCCAGGACCCTTCTAAAAGCCCCCAGATCCTTCTAGAGACCCGCAGGACCCTTCTAAAAGCCTCCAGACCCTTCTAGAGCAACCCAGGACCCTTCTAAAAGCCCCCAGACCCTTCTAGAAATTCCACGTATCCTTCTAAAAGCCCCCAGACCCATCTAGATCCCCCCAGGGACCCTTCTAAATGCACCCAGACCCATCTAGAGCCCCCCAGGACCCTTCTAAAAGCATCCAGTCTATTCTAGAGGCCACCAGGACCGTTCTGTATGCCCCCAGACCCTTCTAGAGCGCTCCAGGACCCTTCTAAAAGCCTCCAGACCCTTCTACATGCCCCCAAGACCCTTCTGAAAGCCCCCAGACCCTTCTAGAGCTCCCCAAGACCCTTCCAAATACACCCAGACACTTCTAGCGACCCCCAGGATCATTCTGAAAGCCCCAGACCCTTCTAGAGCTCCCCAGGACTCTTCTAAAAGGCCCCAGAGCCTTCTAGAGCCCCCCAGGAATCGTCTAAAAGACCCCAGACCCTTCTAGAGCTCCACAGGACCCTTCTAAAAGCCCCAGACCCTTCTAGACCCTAACCGGATCCTTCTAAAAGCACCCAGACCCTACTAGAGCCTCCCCGGACCCTTCTACAACTCCTCAGACACTTCTAGAGGCCACCAGGACCCTTCTAAAAGCACCCAGAGATTTCTAGATGCACCCAGGACCATTCTAAAAGCTCTCACACCCTTCTAGAGCCCCCCAGGACCCTTCTAAAAGCCGCCAGACCCTTCTAGAGCCCCACAGGACCCTTCTAAAAGCCCTCAGACCCTTCTAGAGACACGCAGGACCTTCTAAATGCCCCCAGACCCTTCTAGAGTCTCCCAGGACCCTTCTAAAAGCCCCCAGACCCTTCTAGATCTCCCCAGGACCCTTCTAAAATACCCCAGACCTTTCTAGAGGCACCCAGGGCCCCTCTAGTGGTCCCCAGACCCTTCTAGAGCCCCCAAGGACCATTCTAAAAGCCCCCAGACCCCTTCTAGAGACCCGCGGGACCCTTCTAAATGCACCCAGACCCTTCTACAGCCTACCAGGACCCTTCTAAAAGCCCCCAGACCCTTCTAGAGGCCCCTAGGGCCCCTCTAATGGTCCCCAGACCCTTCTAGAGCACCCAAGGACCCTTCTAAAAGCCCCCAGACCCTTCTAGAGACCCGCAGGACCCTTCTAAAACAACCCAAACCCTTGTTAGACCATCCCAGGACCCTTCTAATATCCCCCAGACCCTTCTAGAGCCCCCCAGGACCCTTCTAAAAGCCCTCACACCCTTCTAGACCCTCCCCGGATCCTTCTAAAAGCAACCAGACCCTTCTAGAGCCCCCCAGGACCCTTATAAAAGCCCCCAGAGCCTTCTAGATGCCCCCAGGACCCTTCTAAAAGCCCCCACACCATTCTAGAGCCACACCGGAACCTTCTAAAAGCCTCCAGACCCTTCTAGAGCCCCCCAGGACCCTTCTAAAAGCCCCCAGACCCTTCTAGAAGCCCCAGGACTCTTCTAAAAGCCGCCAGACCCTTCTAGAGGCCCCCAGGACTCTTCTAAAAGCCCCCAGACCCTTCTAGAGGCCCCCTGGACCCTTCTAAAAGCCTCCAGACATTTGTAGAGCCCCCCAGGACCCTTCTAAATGCACCCAGACCAATCTAGACCCTCTCCGGATCCTTCTAAAAGCACCCAGACCCATCTGGATCCTCCCAGGACCCTTCTAAAAGACTCCAGACCCTTCTAGATGCGCCCAGGACCCTTCTAAAAGCTTCCAGACCCTTCTAGAGGCCCCCAGGACCCTTCTGAAAACCCCCAGACCCTTCTAGAGCCCACCAGGACCCTTCTAAATGCCCCCAGACCCTTCTAGAGCCGCCCAGGGCCCCTCTAAAAGCTTAAAACCCTTCTAGAGGCCCCCAGGACCCTTCTGAATGCCCCCAGACCCTTCTAGAGCCCCCCAGGACCCTTCTAAAAGACTCCAGACCCTTCTACAGCCCCCCAGGACCCTTCTGAAAGCCCCCAGACCCTTCTAGAGCTACCCAGGACCCTTCTAAAATCCCCTAGACGCTTCTAGAGCCCCTTAGGACCCTTCTAAAAGCACCCAGACCCTTCTAGAGCCCCCTAGGCCCCTTCTAAAAGCACCCTGACCCTTCTAGAGAACCACAGGACCCTTCTAAAAGCCCCCAGACCCTTCTAGACCCTCCCTGGATCATTCTAAAAGCACCCAGACCCTTCTAGAGCCTCCCAGGACCCTTCTAAAATCCCTCAGACAATTCTAGAGGCCCCCAGGACCCTTCTAAAAGCCCCCAGAGCCTTCTAGATGCCCCCAGGAACCTTCTAAAAGCCCTCACACCCTTCTAGAGCCCACCAGGACTATCCTAAAACTCCCCCGACCATTCTAGAGCCCCCCAGGACACTTCTAAAAGCACCCAGACCCTTCTAGAGACCCGCAGGACCCATCTAAAAGCCCCCAGACCCTTCTAGAGCCCCCCAGGACCCTTCTAAAAAACTCCAGACCCTTCTACAGCCCCCCAGGACCCTTCTGGAAGCACCCAGACCCTTCTAGAGCTACCCAGAATCCTTCTAAAATACCCCAGACCCTTCTAGAGCTCTCCAGGACCCTTCTAATATCCCCCAGACCCTTCTAGATGCCCCCAAGGCCCCTCTAATGATACTCAGACCCTTCTAGAGCCCCCAAGGACCCTTCTAACAGGACCCAGACCCTTCTAGAGACCCGCAGGACAATTCTAAAAGCCCCCAGACCCTTCTAGAGCCTCCCGGGACCCTTCTAAAAGACCCCAGACCCTTCTAGAGCTCCCCGGGACCCTTCTAAAAGCACCCAGACCCTTCTAGAGCCCCCCATAACCCTATAAAAGCCCCCACACCCTTCTTGAGGCACCCAGGACCCTTCCAAAATACCCCAGACCCTTCTAGAGCCACCCAAAGACCCTTCTCAAAGAACCCAGACCCTTCGAGAGCCCGCCAGGACACTTCTATAAGCCCCCAGACCCTTCTAGAGGAACCCAAGGCACCTCTTAAGGACCCCCGTCTCTCCTAGAAGGGTCTGGTGGCTTTTAGAAGGGTCCTGGGTGGATCTAGAAGGTTCTGGAGGATTTCAGAAGGGTCATGGGTGTCTCTAGAATGGTCTGGGGGCTTTTAGAAGGGTCCTGGGGAGCCCTAGAAGGGTCTGGGTTCTTTTAGAAGGGTCCTGGGATGCTCTAGAAGGTTCTTGGGGCTTTCAGAAGGGTCCTGGGGGCCTATATAAGGGTCTGGGTGCTTTTAGAAGGGTCCTGGGGGGCTCTAGAAGGGTCTTGGGGCTTTTAGAAGGGTCCTGGGGTGCTCTAGAAGGTTCTGGGGGCTTTTAGAAGGGTCCTGGTGTCCTCTAGAAGGGTCTGAGGGCTTTAGAATGGTCCCGGGAGGCTCTAGAATGGTCTGGGGTTTTTTAGAAGGATCCGGGGAGGGTCTAGAAGGGTCTGGAGGCTTTTAGAAGGGTCCTGGGGGCCTCTAGAAGGGTCTGGGGGCATTAAGATAGGTCATAGGGGGCTCTAGAAGGGTCAGGGGGCTTTTAGAAGGGTCCTGGGGGGCTCTAGAAGGGTCTGGGGGCTTTTAGAATGATCCGGGGACGGTCTAGAAGGGTCTGGGTGCTTTTTGAAGGATCCTAGGGGGCTCTAGAAGGGTTTGAGGGCGTTTAGAAGGATCCGGGGAGTGTCTAGAAGGGTCTGGGGGCTTTTAGAAGGGTCCTGGGGGTCTCTAGAAGGGTCTGGTGGCTTTTAGAAGGGTCCTGGGAGGCTCTAGAATGGTCTGGGTGCTTTTATAAGGGTCCGGGGAGCCTCTAGAAGGGTCTGGGTGCTTTTAGAAAGGTCCTGGGGGGCTCTAGAAGGGTCTAGAGGCTTTTAGACGAGTCCTGGGGGCTTCTAGAAGGGTCTGGGGGCTTTTAGAAGGGTCCTGGGTGGATCTAGATTGGTCTGGGGGCTTGTAGAAGGGTCCTGGGGGGCTCTAGAAGGGTCTGGGTGCTTGTAGAATGGTCCTGGGGGGGCTCTAGAAGGGTCTGGTGGCTTTTAGAAGGGTCCTGGGGGCCTCTAGAAGGGTCTGGGGGCTTTTAGAAGGGTCCTTGGGGGCTCTAGAAGGGTCTGGGGGCTTGTAGAAAGGTCCTGGTAGGCTCTAGAAGGGTCTGGGGGCTTTTAGAAGCGTCCTGGGGTGCTCTAGAATGGTCTGGGTGCTTTTAGAAGGGTCCTGGGAGGCTCTAGAAGGGTCTGGGGGCTTTTAGAAGGGTCCTGGGTGGCTCTAGAATGGTCTGGGGGCTTTTAGAAGGGTCCTGGGAGGATCTAGAAGAGTCTGGGGGCTTTTAGAAGGATCCTGGGAGGCTCTAGAAGGGTCTGGGGTCTTTTAGAATGGTCCTGGGATGCTCTAGAAGGGTCTGGGTGTTTTAGAAGGGTCCTGGGGTGCTCTAGAAGGTTCTGGGTGCTTTCAGAAAGGTCCAGGGGGCCTCTAGAAGGGTCTGGAGGCCTTTAGAAGGGTCCGGGGGGGCTCTAGAATGGTCTGGGGGCTTTTAGACGGGTCCTGGCGTGCTCTAGAAAGGTCTGGGGACTTTTAGAATGGTCCTGGGGTGCTCTAGAAGGGACGGGGTGCCTTAAGAGGAGGCCTGGGGGGCTCTAGAAGTGTCTGGGGGCTTTTAGAAGGGTCCTGGGGTGCTCTAGAAGGGCCTGGGGTCTTTTAGAAGGATCCGGGGAGTGTCTATAAGTGTCTGCGGCCTTTCAGAAGGGTCCTGGGGTGCTCTAGAAGGGTCTGGGGGCTTTTAGAAGGGTCCTGGGGGGGTCTAGAAGGGTCTGGGGGCTTTTAGAATCGTCCTGGGAGGCTCTAGAATGGTCTGGGTGCTTTTAGAATGGTTCTGGGTGCCTCTTGAAGGGTCTGGGGGCATTTAGAAGGGTCCTGGGGGGCTCTAGAAGGGTCTTGGGGCTTTTAGAAGGGTACTGGGGGGCTCTAGAAGGGTCTGGGTGCTTTTAGAATGATCCTGGGGGGCTCTAGAAGGGTCTGGGGTCTTTTCGAAGGATCCGGGGAGGGTCTCGAAGGGTCTGGGGGCTTTTAGAAGTGTCCTAGGGGACTCTAGAAGGGTCTGGGGGCTATTAGATGGGTCCTAGGGGGCTCTAGAAGGGTCTGGGGGCTTTTGGAATGATCCTGGGGGGCTCTAGAAGGGTCTGGGGGCTTTTAGAATGATCCTGGGGGTCTCTAGAAGGGTCTGGGGGCTTTTAGAATGATCCGGGGACCGTCTAGAAAGGTCTGGGTGCTTTTTGAAGGATCCTAGGTGGCTCTAGAAGGGTCTGGGGGCTTTTAGAAGGATCCGGGGAGGGTCTAGAAGGGTCTGGGGGCTTTTAGAAGGGTCCTGGGGTTCTCTAGAAGGGTCTGGTTGCTTTTAGAAGGGTACTGGGAGGCTCTAGAAGGGTCGGGGTGCTTTTATAAGGGTCCGGGGAGCCTCTAGAAGGGTCTGGGTGCTTTTAGAAAGGTCCTGGGGGGCTCTAGAAGGGTCTAGAGGCTTTTAGACGGGTCCTGGGGGCCTCTAGAAGGGTCTGGGTGCTTTTAGAAGGGTCCTGGGTGGCTCTAGAAGGGTCTGGGGGCTTGTAGAAGGGTCCTGGGGTCTCTAGAAGGGTCTGGGGGCTTTTAGAAGGGTCCTGGGGGCATCTAGAAAGCTCTGGGAGCTTTTAGAAGGGTTCTGGGGGGCTCTAGAAGGGTCTGGGGGCTTGTAGAAGGGTCCTGGGTGCCGCTAGAAGGGTCTGGGGGCTTTTAGAAGGGTCCTGGGGGGCTCAAGAAGGGTCTGGGGGCTTGTAGAAGGGTCCTGGGGTGCTCTAGAAGGGTCTGGGGGCTTTTAGAAGGGTCCTGGGGGGCTCTAGAAGGGTCTGGGGGCTTTTAGAAGGGTCCTGGAGGTCTCTAGAAGGGTCTGGGGGCTTTTAGAAGCGTCCTGGGTGGCTCTAGAAGGGTCTGGGGGCTTTTAGAAGGGTCCTGGGGGTCTCTAGAAGGGTCTGGGAGCTTTTAGAAGGGTCCTGGGAGGCTCTAGAAGGGTCTGGGGGCTTTTAGATCTGTCCTGGGATGCTCTAGAAGGGTCTGGGGGCTTTTAGAACTGTCCTGGGATGCTCTAGAAGGTTCTGGGGGCTTTCAGAAGGGTCCAGGGGTCCTCTAGAAGGGTCTGGAGGCTTTTAGAAGGGTCCGGGGGGGCTCTAGAAGGGTCTGGGGGCTTTTAGAAGGGTTCTGGAGTGCTCTAGAAGGGTCTGGGGGCTTTTAGAATGCTCCTGGGGATCTCTAGAAGTGTCTGGGTTCTTTTAGAAAGATCCGGGGAGTGTCTAGATGTGTCTGCGGCCTTTCAGAAGGGTCCTGGGGTTCTCTAGAAGGGTCTGGGGGCTTTTAGAAGGGTCCTGGGGGCGTCTAGAAGGGTCTGGGGGCTTTTAGAATGGTCCTGGGAGGCTCTAGAAGGGTCTGGGTGCTTTTAGAAGGGTCCTGGGGCCATCTAGAAGGGTCTGAGTGCTTTTAGAAGGGTCATGGGGGTCTCTAGAAGGGTCTGGGGGCTTTTAGAAGGGTCCTGGGGGGCTCTAGAGGGGTCTGGGGGCTTTTAGAAGGGTCCCGGGGTTCTCTAGAAGGGTCTGGGGGCATTTAGAAGTATCCTGGGGGCCTCTAGAATGGTCTGGGATCTATTAGAGTGGTCCGGTGGGGCTCTAGAAGGGTCTGGGGGTTTTTAGAAGGCTCCTGGGAGGCTCTAGAATGGTCTGGGGTCTTTTAGAATGTTCCTGGGGTTCTCTAGAAGGGTCTGGGGACTTATAGAAGGGTCCTGGGGGCCTCTAGAAGGGTCTGAGAACTATTAGAGTGGTTCGGGGGGGCTCTAGAAGGGTCTGGAGGCTTTTAGAAGGGTCCTGGGGGGCTCTAGAAGGGCCTGGGGTCTTTTAGAAGGATCCGGGGAGTGTCTATAAGTGTCTGCGGCCTTTCAGAAGGGTCCTGGGGTGCTCTAGAAGGGTCTGGGGGCTTTTAGAAGGGTCCTGGGGGGGTCTAGAAGGGTCTGGGGGCTTTTAGAATCGTCCTGGGAGGCTCTAGAATGGTCTGGGTGCTTTTAGAATGGTTCTGGGTGCCTCTTGAAGGGTCTGGGGGCATTTAGAAGGGTCCTGGGGGGCTCTAGAAGGGTCTTGGGGCTTTTAGAAGGGTACTGGGGGGCTCTAGAAGGGTCTGGGTGCTTTTAGAATGATCCTGGGGGGCTCTAGAAGGGTCTGGGGTCTTTTCGAAGGATCCGGGGAGGGTCTCGAAGGGTCTGGGGGCTTTTAGAAGTGTCCTAGGGGACTCTAGAAGGGTCTGGGGGCTATTAGATGGGTCCTAGGGGGCTCTAGAAGGGTCTGGGGGCTTTTGGAATGATCCTGGGGGGCTCTAGAAGGGTCTGGGGGCTTTTAGAATGATCCTGGGGGTCTCTAGAAGGGTCTGGGGGCTTTTAGAATGATCCGGGGACCGTCTAGAAAGGTCTGGGTGCTTTTTGAAGGATCCTAGGTGGCTCTAGAAGGGTCTGGGGGCTTTTAGAAGGATCCGGGGAGGGTCTAGAAGGGTCTGGGGGCTTTTAGAAGGGTCCTGGGGTTCTCTAGAAGGGTCTGGTTGCTTTTAGAAGGGTACTGGGAGGCTCTAGAAGGGTCGGGGTGCTTTTATAAGGGTCCGGGGAGCCTCTAGAAGGGTCTGGGTGCTTTTAGAAAGGTCCTGGGGGGCTCTAGAAGGGTCTAGAGGCTTTTAGACGGGTCCTGGGGGCCTCTAGAAGGGTCTGGGTGCTTTTAGAAGGGTCCTGGGTGGCTCTAGAAGGGTCTGGGGGCTTGTAGAAGGGTCCTGGGGTCTCTAGAAGGGTCTGGGGGCTTTTAGAAGGGTCCTGGGGGCATCTAGAAAGCTCTGGGAGCTTTTAGAAGGGTTCTGGGGGGCTCTAGAAGGGTCTGGGGGCTTGTAGAAGGGTCCTGGGTGCCGCTAGAAGGGTCTGGGGGCTTTTAGAAGGGTCCTGGGGGGCTCAAGAAGGGTCTGGGGGCTTGTAGAAGGGTCCTGGGGTGCTCTAGAAGGGTCTGGGGGCTTTTAGAAGGGTCCTGGGGGGCTCTAGAAGGGTCTGGGGGCTTTTAGAAGGGTCCTGGAGGTCTCTAGAAGGGTCTGGGGGCTTTTAGAAGCGTCCTGGGTGGCTCTAGAAGGGTCTGGGGGCTTTTAGAAGGGTCCTGGGGGTCTCTAGAAGGGTCTGGGAGCTTTTAGAAGGGTCCTGGGAGGCTCTAGAAGGGTCTGGGGGCTTTTAGATCTGTCCTGGGATGCTCTAGAAGGGTCTGGGGGCTTTTAGAACTGTCCTGGGATGCTCTAGAAGGTTCTGGGGGCTTTCAGAAGGGTCCAGGGGTCCTCTAGAAGGGTCTGGAGGCTTTTAGAAGGGTCCGGGGGGGCTCTAGAAGGGTCTGGGGGCTTTTAGAAGGGTTCTGGAGTGCTCTAGAAGGGTCTGGGGGCTTTTAGAATGCTCCTGGGGATCTCTAGAAGTGTCTGGGTTCTTTTAGAAAGATCCGGGGAGTGTCTAGATGTGTCTGCGGCCTTTCAGAAGGGTCCTGGGGTTCTCTAGAAGGGTCTGGGGGCTTTTAGAAGGGTCCTGGGGGCGTCTAGAAGGGTCTGGGGGCTTTTAGAATGGTCCTGGGAGGCTCTAGAAGGGTCTGGGTGCTTTTAGAAGGGTCCTGGGGCCATCTAGAAGGGTCTGAGTGCTTTTAGAAGGGTCATGGGGGTCTCTAGAAGGGTCTGGGGGCTTTTAGAAGGGTCCTGGGGGGCTCTAGAGGGGTCTGGGGGCTTTTAGAAGGGTCCCGGGGTTCTCTAGAAGGGTCTGGGGGCATTTAGAAGTATCCTGGGGGCCTCTAGAATGGTCTGGGATCTATTAGAGTGGTCCGGTGGGGCTCTAGAAGGGTCTGGGGGTTTTTAGAAGGCTCCTGGGAGGCTCTAGAATGGTCTGGGGTCTTTTAGAATGTTCCTGGGGTTCTCTAGAAGGGTCTGGGGACTTATAGAAGGGTCCTGGGGGCCTCTAGAAGGGTCTGAGAACTATTAGAGTGGTTCGGGGGGGCTCTAGAAGGGTCTGGAGGCTTTTAGAAGGGTCTTGGGGGGCTCTAGAAGGGTCTGGGGGCTTTTAGAATAATCCGGGGAGGGTCTAGATGGGTCTGGGTTCTTTTAGAATAGTCCTGGGAGGTTTTAGAAGGGTCTGGGGTCTTTTAGAATGATCCGGGGAGGGTCTAGAAGGGTCTGGGCGCTTTTAGACGGGTCCTGGGGGGCTCTACAAGGGTCTGGAGGCTTTTAGAGGGGTTCTGGGGGGCCCTAGAAAGGTCTGGGTTCATTTAGAATGATCCGGGGAGGGTCTAGAAACGTCGGGGGGCTATTAGAAGGGTCCTGGGAGGCTCTAGAAGAATCTGGGGGCTTTTAGAATGATCCGGGGAGGGTCTAGAAGGGTCTGGGGGCCTTTAGAAGGGTCCTGGGGGGCTCTAGAATGGTCTGGGGGCTTTTAGAAGGGTCCTGGGGGCCTCTAGAAGGGTCTGGGGTCTTTTAGAATGATCCTGGGGGGCTCTAGAAGGGTCTGGGGTCTTTTCGAAGGATCCGGGGAGGGTCTAGAAGGGTCTGGGGTCTTTTAGAAGGGTCCTAGGGGCCTCTAGAAGGGTCTGGGGGCTTTTAGATGGGTCCTAGGGGGCTCTAGAAGGGTCTGGGGGCTTTTAGAGGGGTCCTGCTTGGCTCTAGAAGGGTCTGGGGGCTTTTAGAAGGGTCCTGGGGCTCTCTAGAAGGGTCTGAGGGCTTTTAGAATGATCCAGGTAGGGTCTATTAGAGTCTGGGGGCCTTTAGAATGGTCCTGGGGCTCTCTAGAAGAGTCTGGGTGCTTTTAGAAGGGTCCTGGGAGGCTCTAGAAGGGTTTGGGGGCTTTTAGAATGGTCCTGGGTGGCTCTAGAAGGTTCTGGTTGCTTTTCGAAGGGTCCTGGCTTATCTAGAAGTGTCTGGGGGCATTTAGAAGGGTCCTGGGTGTCTTTAGAAGGGTCTGGGTGCTTTTAGAATGGTCCTGGGGGGCTCTAGAAGGGTCTGGTGGCTTTTAGAAGGGTCCTGGGTGGATCTAGAAGGTTCTGGAGGCTTTCAGAAGGGTCATGGGGGTCTCTAGAATGGTCTGGGGGCTTTTAGAAGGGTCCTGGGGAGCCCTAGAAGGGTCTGGGTTCTTTTAGAAGGGTCCTGGGATGCTCTCGAAGGTTCTTGGGGCTTTCAGAAGGGTCCTGGGTGACTCTAGAATGTTTTGCTGACTTTCAGAAGGGTCCTGGGGTCCTCTAGAAGGGTCTTGGGGCTTTTAGAAGGGTCCTGGGTTGCTCTAGAAGGGTCTGGGGACTTTTAGAAGGGTCCTGGGGTGCTCTAGAATGGACGGGGTGCCTTAAGAGGGCCCTGGGGACCTCTAGATTGGTCTGGGGGCTTTTAGAAGGGTCCTGGGGGGCTCTAGAAGGGTCTGTAGGCTTTTAGAAGGGTCCTGGGGGGCTCTAGAAGTGTCTGGGGGCTTTTAGAAGGGTCCTGGTGTCCTCTAGAAGGGTCTGAGGGCTTTAGAATGGTCCCGGGAGGCTCTAGAATGGTCTGGGGTTTTTTAGAAGGATACGGGGAGGGTCTAGAAGGGTCTGGGGGCTTTTAAAAGGATCCTTGGGGGCCTAGAAGGGTCTGGGGGCATTTAGATGGGTCATAGGGGGCTCTAGAAGGGTCAGGGGGCTTTTAGAAGGGTCCTGGGGGGCTCTAGAAGTTTCTGGGGGCTTTTAGAATGATCCGGGGACGGTCTAGAAGGGTCTGGGTGCTTTTTGAAGGATCCTAGGGGGCTCTAGAAGGGTCTGAGGGCGTTTAGAAGGATCCGGGGAGTGTCTAGAAGGGTCTGGGGGCTTTTAGAAGGGTCCTGGGGGTCTCTAGAAGGGTCTGGTGGCTTTTAGAAGGGTCCTGGGAGGCTCTAGAAGGGTCTGGGTGCTTTTATAAGGGTCCGGTTAGCCTCTAGAAGGGTCTGGGTGCTTTTAGAAAGGTCCTGGGGGGCTCTAGAAGGGTCTAGAGGCTTTTAGACGAGTCCTGGGGGCCTCTAGAAGGGTCTGGGGGCTTTTAGAAGGGTCCTGGGTGGATCTAGATTGGTCTGGGGGCTTGTAGAAGGGTCCGGGGGGGCTCTAGAAGGGTCTGGGGGCTTGTAGAATGGTCCTGGGGGGGCTCTAGAAGGGTCTGGTGGCTTTTAGAAGGGTCCTGGGGGCCTCTAGAAGGGTCTGGGGGATTTTAGAAGCGTCCTTGGGGGCTCTAGAGGGTCTGGGGGCTTGTAGAAAGGACCTGGTACGCTCTAGAAGGGTCTGGGGGCTTTTAGAAGGGTCCTGGGGTGCTCTAGAATGGTCTGGGTGCTTTTAGAAGGGTCCTGGGAGGCTCTAGAAGGGTCTGGGGGCTTTTGAAGGGTCCTGGGTGGCTCTAGAATGGTCTGGGGGCTTTTAGAAGGGTCCTGGGAGGATCTAGAAGAGTCTGGGTGTTTTAGAAGGATCCTGGGAGGCTCTAGAAGGGTCTGGGGTCTTTTAGAATGGTCCTGGGATGCTCTAGAAGGGTCTGGGTGTTTTAGAAGGGTCCTGGGGGGCTCTAGAAGGTTCTGGGTGCTTTCAGAAAGGTCCAGGGGGCCTCTAGAAAGGTCTGGAGGCTTTTAGAAGGGTCCGGGGGGGCTCTAGAATGGTCTGGGGGCTTTTAGACGGGTCCTGGCGTGCTCTAGAAAGGTCTGGGGACTTTTAGAAGGGTCCTGGGGTGCTCTAGAAGGGATGGGGTGCCTTAAGAGGAGGCCTGGGGTGCTCTAGAAGGGTCTGGGGTCTTTTAGAAGGATCCGGGGAGTGTCTATAAGTGTCTGCGGCCTTTCAGAAGGGTCCTGGGGGGCTCTAGAAGGGTCTGGGGGCTTTTAGAAGGGTCCTGGGGGGGTCTAGAAGGGTCTGGGGTCTTTTAGAATGGTCCTGGGAGGCTCTAGAATGGTCTGGGTGCTTTTAGAAGGGTTCTGGGTGCCTCTTGAAGGGTCTGGGGGCATTTAGAAGGGTCCTGGGGGGCTCTAGAAAGGACTAGGGGCTTTTAGAAGGGTACTGGGGAGGCTCTAGAAGGGTCTGGGGGCTTTTAGAATGATCCTGGGGGGCTCTAGAAGGGTCTGGGGTCTTTTCGAAGGATCCGGGGAGGGTCTAGAAGGGTCTGGGGGCTTTTAGAAGTGTCCTAGGGGACTCTAGAAGGGTCTGGGGGCTTTTAGATGGGTCCTAGGGGGCTCTAGAAGGGTCTGGGGGCTTTTGGAATGATCCTGGGGGGCTCTAGAAGGGTCTGGGGGCTTTTAGAATGATCCTGGGGGTCTCTAGAAGGGTCTGGGGGCTTTTAGAATGATCCGGGGACGGTCTAGAAAGGTCTGGGTGCTTTTTGAAGGATCCTAGGTGGCTCTAGAAGGGTCTGGGGGCTTTTAGAAGGATCCGGGAAGGGTCTAGAAGGGTCTGGGGGTTTTTAGAAGGGTCCTGGGGTTCTCTAGAAGGGTCTGGTTGCTTTTAGAAGGGTACTGGGAGGCTCTAGAAGGGTCGGGGTGCTTTTAGAAAGGTCCTGGGGGGCTCTAGAAGGGTCTAGAGGCTTTTAGACGGGTCCTGGGGGCCTCTAGAAGGGTCTGGGTGCTTTTAGAAGGGTCCTGGGTGGCTCTAGAAGGGTCTGGGGGCTTGTAGAAGGGTCCTGGGGGGCTCTAGAAGGGTCTGGGGGCTTTTAGAAGGGTCCTGGGGGCATCTAGAAAGCTCTGGGAGCTTTTAGAAGGGTTCTGGGGTGCTCTAGAAGGGTCTGGGGGCTTTTAGAAGCGTCCTGGGTGGCTCTAGAAGGGTCTGGGGGCTTTTAGAAGGGTCCTGGCGGTCTCTAGAAGGGTCTGGGAGCTTTTAGAAGGGTCCTGGGAGGCTCTAGATGGGTCTGGGGGCTTTTAGAACTGTCCTGGGATGCTCTAGAAGGGTCTGGGGGCTTTTAGAACTGTCCTGGGATGCTCTAGAAGGTTCTGGGGGCTTTCAGAAGGGTCCAGGGGTCCTCTAGAAGGGTCTGGAGGCTTTTAGAAGGGTCCGGGGGTGCTCTAGAAGGGTCTGGGGGCTTTTAGAAGGGTCCTGGGAGGCTCTAGAAGGGTCTGGGTGCTTTTAGAAGGGTCCTGGGTGGCTCTAGAATGGTCTGGGGGCTTTTAGAAGGGTCCTGGGAGGATCTAGAAGAGTCTGGGGTCTTTTAGAATGGTCCTGGGATGCTCTAGAAGGGTCTGGGTGTTTTAGAAGGGTCCTGGGGGGCTCTAGAATGTTCTGGGTGCTTTCAGAATGGTCCAGGGGGCCTCTAGAAGGGTCTGGAGGCTTTTAGAAGGGTCCGGGGGGGCTCTAGAATGGTCTGGGGGCTTTTAGACGGGTCCTGGCGTGCTCTAGAAAGGTCTGGGGACTTTTAGAAGGGTCCTGGGGTGCTCTAGAAGGGATGGGGTGCCTTAAGAGGAGGCCCGGGGGCCTCTAGAAGTGTCTGGGGGCTTATTAGAAGGGTCCTGGGGTGCTCTAGAAGGGTCTGGGGTCTTTTAGAAGGATCCGGGGAGTGTCTATAAGTGTCTGCGGCCTTTCAGAAGGGTCCTGGGGGGCTCTAGAATGGTCTGGGGGCTTTTAGAAGGGTCCTGGGGGGGTCTAGAAGGGTCTGGGGTCTTTTAGAATGGTCCTGGGAGGCTCTAGAATGGTCTGGGTGCTTTTAGAAGGGTTCTGGGTGCCTCTTGAAGGGTCTGGGGGCATTTAGAAGGGTCCTGGGGGGCTCTAGAAGGGTCTGGGGTCTTTTCGAAGGATCCGGGGAGGGTCTAGAAGGGTCTGGGGGCTTTTAGAATGATCCTGGGGGGCTCTAGAAGGGTCTGGGGGCTTTTAGAATGATCCTGGGGGTCTCTAGAAGGGTCTGGGGGCTTTTAGAATGATCCGGGGACGGTCTAGAAAGGTCTGGGTGCTTTTTGAAGGATCCTAGGTGGCTCTAGAAGGGTCTGGGGCTTTTAGAAGGATCCGGGAAGGGTCTAGAAGGGTCTGGGGGCTTTAAGAAGGGTCCTGGGGTTCTCTAGAAGGGTCTGGTTGCTTTTAGAAGGGTACTGGGAGGCTCTAGAAGGGTCGGGGTGCTTTTATAAGGGTCCGGGGAACCTCTAGAAGGGTCTGGGTGCTTTTAGAAAGGTCCTGGGGGCCTCTAGAAGGGTCTGGGTGCTTTTAGAAGGGTCCTGGGTGGATCTAGAAGGGTCTGGGGGCTTGTAGAATGGTCCTGGGGGGCTCTAGAAGGGTCTGGGAGCTTTTAGAAGGGTCCTGGTGGCATCTAGAAAGCTCTGGGAGCTTTTAGAAGGGTTCTGGGGTGCTCTAGAAGGGTCTGGGGGCTTTTAGAAGCGTCCTGGGTGGCTCTAGAAGGGTCTGGGGGCTTTTAGAAGGGTCCTGGGGGTCTCTAGAATGGTCTGGGAGCTTTTAGAAGGGTCCTGGGAGGCTCTAGAAGGGTCTGGGGGCTTTTAGATGGGTCCTAGGGGGCTCTAGAAGTGTCTGGGGGCTTTTGGAACTGTCCTGGGATGCTCTAGAAGGTTCTGGGGGCTATCAGAAGTGTCCAGGGGTCCTCTAGAAGGGTCTGGAGGCTTTTAGAAGGGTCCGGGGGTGCTCTAGAAGGGTCTGGGGGCTTTTAGAAGGGTCCTGGGGTGCTCTAGAAGGGTCTGGGGACTTTAAGAAGGGTCCTGGGGTGTCCTAGAAGGGACGAGGTGCCTTAAGAGGGGCCCTGGGGGGCTCTAGAAGGGTCTGGGGGCTTTTAGAAGGGTCCTGGAGTGCTCTAGAAGGGTCTGGGGGCTTTTAGAATGCTCCTGGGGATCTCTAGAAGTGTCTGGGGTCTTTTAGAAAGATCCGGGGAGTGTCTAGATGTGTCTGCGGCCTTTCAGAAGGGTCCTGGGGGGCTCTAGAAGGGTCTGGGGTCTTTTAGAAGGGTCCTGGGGGCGTCTAGACGGGTCTGGGGGCTTTTAGAATGGTCCTGGGAGGCTCTAGAAGGGTCTGGGTGCTTTTAGAAGGGTCCTGGTGCCCTCTAGAAGGGTCTGAGTGCTTTTAGAAGGGTCATGGGGGTCTCTAGAAGGGTCTGGGGGCTTTTAAAATGATCCGGGGAGGGTCTAGAAGGTTCTGGGGGCTTTTAGAAGGGTCCTGGGGGGCTCTAGAGTGGTCTGGGGGCTTTTAGAAGGGTCCCGGGGTTCTCTAGAAGGGTCTGGGGGCATTTAGAAGTATCCTGGGGGCCTCTAGAAGGGTCTGGGATCTATTAGAGTGGTCCGGGGGGGCTCTAGAAGGGTCTGGGGGTTTTTAGAAGGCTCCTGGGAGGCTCTAGAATGGTCTGGGGTCTTTTAGAATGTTCCTGGGGTTCTCTAGAAGGGTCTGGGGGCTTTTAGAATGATCCGGGGAGGGTCTAGAAACGTCGGGGGGCTATTAGAAGGGTCCTCGGAGGCTCTACAAGGGTCTGGGGGCTTTTAGAATGATCCGGGGAGGGTCTAGAAGGGTCTGGGGGCCTTTAGAAGGGTCCTAGGGGGCTCTAGAATGGTCTGGGGTCTTTTAGAATGATCCTGGGGTGCTCTAGAAGGGTCTGGGGGCTTTTAGAATGATCCTGGGGGGCTCTAGAAGGGTCTGGGGTCTTTTCGAAGGATCCGGGGAGGGTCTAGAAGGGTCTGGGGTCTTTTAGAAAGGTCCTAGGGGCCTCTAGAAGGGTCTGGGGGCTTTTACATGGGTCCTAGGGGGCTCTAGAAGGGTCTGGGGGCTTTTAGAATAACCCTGGGGGGCTCTTGAAGGGTCTGGGGGCTTTTAGAATGATCCGGGGTGGGTCTAGAAAGGTCTGGGGGCTTTTAGAATGGTATTGGGGTGCTCTAGAAGTGTCTGGGTGCTTTTAGAAGGGTCCTGGGAGGCTCTAGAAGGGTCTGGGGGCTTTTAGAAGAGTCCTGGGTGGCTCTAAAGGGTTCTGGGGGGTTTTAGAAGGGTCCTAGGGGCCACTAGAAGGGTCTGGGGGCTTTTAGAAGGGTCCGGGGGAGCTCTAGAAGGGTCTGGGGAACTTTAGAAGGGCCCTCGGATTCTCTAGAAGGGTCTGGGGGCTCTTAGAAGGGTCCTGGAGGGCTCTAGAAGGTTCTGGGGGCTTTCAGAAGGGTCCTGGGGGGCTCTAGAAGGGTCTGGGTGCCTTTAGAATGGTCCTGGGTGACTCTAGAATGTTCTGCTGGCTTTCAGAAGGGTCCTGGGGTCCTCTAGAAGGGTCTGGGGGCTTTTAGAAGGGTCCTGGGTGGCTCTAGAAGGGTCTGGGGGCTTTTAGAAGGGTCCTGGGGTGCTCTAGAATGGTCTGGGGGCTTTTAGAAGGATCCTGGGAGGCTCTAGAAGGGTCTGGGGGCTTTTAGAAAGGTCCTGGGAGGATCTAGATGGGTCTGGGTGCTTGTAGATGGGTCCTGGGGGGCTCTAGAAGGTTCTGGGTGCTTTTAGAAGGGTCCTGGGTGGCTCTAGAAGGGTCTGGGGGCTTTTAGAAGGGTCCGGTGGGGCTCTAGAAGGGTCTGGGGGCTTTTAGAAGTGTCCTGGGGTGCTCTAGAAGTGTCTGGGGAATTTTAGAAGGGTCCTCGGATGCTCTAGAAGGGTCTGGGTGCTTTTAGAAGGGTCCTGGAGGGCTCTAGAAGGTTCTGGGGGCTTTCAGAAGGGTCCTGGGTCCCTCTAGAAGGGTCTGAGTGCTTTTAGAAGGGTCCTGGTGGGCTCTAGAAGGGTCTGGGGGCTTTTAGAATGGTCCTGGGGTACTCTAGAAGGGCCTGGGTATTTTTAGAAGGGTCCTGGGGTGCTCTAGAAGGGACGGGGTTCATTAAGAGGGGCCCTGGGTGCCTCTTGAAGGGTCTGGGGGCATTTAGAAGGGTCCTGGGGGGCTCTAGAAGGGTCTAGGGGCTTTTAGAAGGGTACTGGGGGGCTCTAGAAGGGTCTGGGGGCTTTTAGAATGATCCTAGGTGGCTCTAGAAGGGTCTGGGGTCTTTTCGAAGGATCCGGGGAGGGTCTAGAAGGGTCTGTGGGCTTTTAGAAGTGTCCTAGGGGCCTCTAGAATGGTCTGGGGGCTTTTAGATGGGTCCTAGGGGGCTCTAGAAGGGTCTGGGGGCTTTTGGAATGATATTGGGGGGCTCTAGAAGGGTCTGGGGGCTTTTAGAAGGGTCCTGGGGTTCTCTAGAAGGGTCTGGTTGCTTTTAGAAAGGTACTGGGAGCCTCTAGAAGGGTCTGGGTGCTTTTAGAAAGGTCCTGGGGGGCTCTAGAAGGGTCTAGAGGCTTTTAGACGGGTCCTGGGGTCCTCTAGAAGGGTCTGGGGGCTTTTAGAAGGGTCCTGGGGTTCTCTAGAAGGGTCTGGTTGCTTTTAGAAGGGTACTGGGAGGCTCTAGAAGGGTCGGGGTGCTTTTATAAGGGTCCGGGGAGCCTCTAGAAGGGTCTGGGTGCTTTTAGAAAGGTCCTGGGGGGCTCTAGAAGGGTCTAGAGGCTTTTAGACGTGTCCTGGGGGCCTCTAGAAGGGTCTGGGTGCTTTTAGAAGGGTCCTGGGTGGCTCTAGAAGGGTCTGGGGGCTTGTAGAAGGGTCCTGGGGGGCTCTAGAAGGGTCTGGGGGCTTTTAGAAGGGTCCTGGGGGCATCTAGAAAGCTCTGGGAGCTTTTAGAAGGGTTCTGGGGGGCTCTAGAAGGGTCTGGGGGCTTGTAGAAGGGTCCTGGGTGCCGCTAGAAGGGTCTGGGGGCTTTTAGAAGGGTCCTGGGGGGCTCAAGAAGGGTCTCGGGTCTTTTAGAAGGGTCCTGGGGTGCTCTAGAAGGGTCTGGGTGCTTTTAGAGGAGTCCTGGGTGGCTCTAGAAGGGTCTGGGGGCTTTTAGAAGGGTCCTGGGGGTCTCTAGAAGGGTCTGGGAGCTTTTAGAAGGGTCCTGGGAATCTCTAGAAGGGTCTGGGGGCTTTTAGATCTGTCCTGGGATGCTCTAGAAGGGTCTGGGTGCTTTTAGAACTGTCCTGGGATGCTCTAGAAGGTTCTGGGGGCTTTCAGAAGGGTCCAGGGGTCCTCTAGAAGGGTCTGGAGGCTTTTAGAAGGGTCCGGGGGGGCTCTAGAAGGGTCTGGGGGCTTTTAGAAGGGTCCTGGAGTGCTCTAGAAGGGTCTGGGGGCTTTTAGAAGGGTCCTGGGGGCGTCTAGAAGGGTCTGGGGGCTTTTAGAATGGTCCTGGGAGGCTCTAGAAGGGTCTGGGTGCTTTTAGAAGGGTCCTGGGGCCCTCTAGAAGGGTCTGAGTGCTTTTAGAAGGGTCATGGGGGTCTCTAGAAGGGTCTGGGGGCTTTTAGAATGATCCGGGGAGGGTCTAGAAGGTTCTGGGGGCTTTTAGAAGGGTCCTGGGGGGCTCTAGAGGGGTCTGGGGGCTTTTAGAAGGGTCCCGGGGTTCTCTAGAAGGGTCTGGGGGCTTTTGAAAGTATCCTGGTGGCCTCTAGAATGGTGTGGGATATATCAGAGGGGTCCGGGGATGATCTAGAAGGGTCTGGGGACTTTTAGAAGGGTCCGGGGGGCCTCTAGAAGGGTCTGGAGGCTTTTAGAAGGGTCCTGCGAGGCTCTAGAAGGGTCCGGGGGCTTTTAGAGGGGTCCTGCGAGGCTCTAGAAGGGTCTGGGGGCTTTTAGAATGATCCGGGGAGGGTCTAGAAGGGTCTGGGGGCCTTTAGAAGGGTCTGGGTGCCTTTAGAAGGGTCCTGGGGGTCTCTAGAAGGGTCTGAGGGCTTTTAGAATGATCCGGGGAGGGTCTAGAAGAGTCTGGGGGCCTTTAGAATGGTCCTGGGGCTCTCTAGAAGAGTCTGGGTGCTTTTAGAAGGGTCCTGGGAGGCTCTAGAAGGGTTTGGGGGCTTTTAGAATGGTCCTGGGTGGCTCTAGAAGGTTCTGGTTGCTTTTCGAAGGGTCCTGGCTTATCTAGAAGGGTCTGGGGGCATTTAGAAGGGTCCTGGGTGTCTCTAGAAGGGTCTGGGTGCTTTTAGAATGGTCCTGGGGGGCTCTAGAAGGGTCTGGTGGCTTTTAGAAGGGTCCTGGGTGGATCTAGAAGGTTCTGGTGGCTTTCAGAAGGGTCATGGGGGTCTCTAGAATGGTCTGGGGGCTTTTAGAAGGGTCCTGGGGAGCCCTAGAAGGGTCTGGGTTCTTTTAGAAGGGTCCTGGGATGCTCTAGAAGGTTCTTGGGGCTTTCAGAAGGGTCCTGGGGGCCTCTATAAGGGTCTGGGTGCTTTTAGAAGGGTCCTGGGGGGCTCTAGAAGGGTCTTGGGGCTTTTAGAAGGGTCCTGGGGTGCTCTAGAAGGTTCTGGGGACTTTTAGAAGGGTCCTGGTGTCCTCTAGAAGAGTCTGAGGGCTTTAGAAGTGTCCCGGGAGGCTCTAGAATGGTCTGGGGCTTTTTAGAAGGATCCGGGGAGGGTCTAGAAGGGTCTGGGGGCTTTTAGAAGGGTCCTGGGGGCCTCTAGAAGGGTCTGGGGGCATTTAGATGGGTCATAGGGGGCTCTAGAAGGGTCAGGGGGCTTTTAGAAGGGTCCTGGGGGGCTCTAGAAGGTTCTGGGGGCTTTTAGAATGATCCGGGGACGGTCTAGAAGGGTCTTGGTGCTTTTTGAAGGATCCTAGGGGGCTCTAGAAGGGTCTGAGGGCGTTTAGAAGGATCCGGGGAGTGTCTAGAAGGGTCTGGGGGCTTTTAGAAGGGTCCTGGGAGGCTTTAGAAGGGTCTGGGTGCTTTTATAAGGGACCGGGGAGCCTCTAGAAGGGTCTGGGTGCTTTTAGAAAGGTCCTGGGGGGCTCTAGAAGGGTCTGGGGGCTTTTAGAATGATCCGGGGTGGGTCTAGAAAGGTCTGGGGGCCTTTAGAATGGTATTGGGGTGCTCTAGAAGTGTCTGGGTGCTTTTAGAAGGGTCCTGGGAGGCTCTAGAAGGGTCTGGGGGCTTTTAGAAGAGTCCTGGGTGGCTCTAAAGGGTTCTGGGGGGTTTTAGAAGGGTCCTAGGGGCCTCTAGAAGGGTCTGGGGGCTTTTAGAAGGGTCCTCGGATGCTCTAGAAGGGTCTGGGTGCTTTTATAAGGGTCCTCGGATGCTCTAGAAGGGTCTGGGTGCTTTTAGAATGGTCCTGGGGGGCTCTAGAATGTTCTGAGGTCTTTCAGAAGGGTCCTGGGGTGCTCTAGAAGGGTCTGGGTGCTTTTAGAAAGGTCCTGGGGGGCTCTAGAATGGTCGGGGGGCTTTTAGAAGGGTCCTGGGTGGCTCTAGAAGGGTCTGGGTGCTTTTAGAAGGGTCCTGGAGGGCTCTAGAAGGTTCTGGGGGCTTTCAGAAGGGTCCTGGGAGTCTCTAGAAGGGTCTGGGCGCTTTTAGAAGGGTCCTGGGGGGCTCTAGAAGGGTCTGGGTGCCTTTAGAAGGGTCCTGGGTGACTCTAGAATGTTCTGCTGGCTTTCAGAAGGGTCCTGGGGTCCTCTGGAAGGGTCTGGGGTCTTTTAGAAGGGTCCTGGGGGGCTCTAGAAGGGTCTGGGGGCTTTTAGAAGGGTCCTGGGGTACTCTAGAAGGGCCTGGGGACTTTTAGAAGGGTCCTGGTGTGCTCTAGAAGGGACGGGGTTCATTAAGAGGGGCCCTGGGTGCCTCTTGAAGGGTCTGGGGGCATTTAGAAGGGTCCTGGGGGGCTCTAGAAGGGTCTAGGGGCTTTTAGAAGGGTACTGGGGGGCTCTAGAAGGGTCTGGGGGCTTTTAGAATGATCCTGGGGGGCTCTAGAAGGGTCTGGGGTCTTTTCGAAGGATCCGGGGAGGGTCTAGAAGGGTCTGTGGGATTTTAGAAGTGTCCTAGGGGCCTCTAGAAGGGTCTGGGGGCTTTTAGATGTGTCCTACGGGGCTCTAGAAGGGTCTGGGGGCTTTTGGAATGATATTGGGGGGCTCTAGAAGGGTCTGGGGGCTTTTAGAAGGGTCCTGGGGTTCTCTAGAAGGGTCTGGTTGCTTTTAGAAGGGTACTGGGAGCCTCTAGAAGGGTCTGGGTGCTTTTAGAAAGGTCCTGGGGGGCTCTAGAAGGGTCTAGAGGCTTTTAGACGGGTCCTGGGGTCCTCTAGAAGGGTCTGGGTGCTTTTAGAAGGGTCCTTGTTGGATCTAGAAGGGTCTGGGAGCTTGTAGAAGGGTCCGGGGGTCTCTAGAAGGGTCTGGGGGCTTTTAGAAGGGTCCTGGGGGCATCTAGATGGGTCTGGGAGCTTTTAGAAGGGTCCTTGGGGGCTCTAGAAGGGTCTGGGGGCTTGTAGAATGGTCCTGGGTGATGCTAGAAGGGTCTGGGGACTTTTAGAAGGGTCCTGGGAGGCTCAAGAAGGGTCTGGGGGCTTTTAGAAGGGTTCTGGGCTGCTCTAGAAGGGTCTGGGGCCTTTTAGAAGGGTCCTGGGGGGCTCTAGAATGTTCTGAGGGCTTTTAGATGGGTCCTGCGTCCTCTAGAAAGGTCTGGGGGCTTTTAGAATGGTCAGGGGAGGCTCTAGAAGGGTCTGGGGGCTTTTAGAAGGGTCCTGGGAGGCTCTAGAAGGGTCTGGGGGCGTTTAGAAGGGACCTGTGAGGCTCTGGAAGGGTCTGGGTGCTTTTATAAGGGTCCTGGGGGCCTCTAGAAGGGTCTGGGGGCTTTTATAAGGGTCCGAGGGGGCTCTAGAAGAATCTGGGGACTTTTAGAAGGGTCCTGGTGGCATCTAGACGTGTCTGGGGGCTATTAGAAGGGTCCTGGGAGGCTCTAGAAGGGTCTGGGATCTTTTAGAAAGGTCCTGGGAGGATCTAGATGGGTCTGGGGGCTTTTAGAAGGGTCCTGGGGGGCTCTAGAAGGGTCTGGGAGCTTTTAGAAGGGTCCTGGGGGGCTCTAGAAGGGTCTGGGTGCCGTTAGAAGGGTCCTGGGTGACTCTAGAATGTTCTGCTGGCTTTCAGAAGGGTCTTGGGTTCCTCTAGAAGGGTCTGGGGCTTTTAGAAGGGTCCTGGGGGGCTCTAGAAGGGTCTGGGGGCTTTTAGAAGGGTCCTGGGGTGCTCTAGAATGGTCTGGGGGCTTTTAGAAGGGTCCTGGGAGGCTCTAGAAGGGTCTGGGATCTTTTAGAAAGGTCCTGGGAGGATCTAGATGGGTCTGGGGGCTTTTAGAAGGGTCCTGGGATGCTCTAGAAGGGTCTGGGGGCTTTTAGAATCGTCCTAGGGGCCTCTAGAAGGGTCTGGGGGCTTTTAGATGGGTCCTAGGGGGCTCTAGAAGGGTGTGGGGGCTTTTAGAATTATCCGGGGACGGTCTAGAAAGGTCTGGGTGCTTTTTGAAGGATCCTAGGGAGCTCTAGAAGCGGTCTGGGGGCTTTTAGAAGGGTCCTGTGGGGCTCTAGATGGGTCTGGGTTCTTTTAGAAGGGTCCTGGGGGGCTCTAGAAGGGTGTGAGAGCTTTTAGAATGGTCCTGGGGGCATCTAGAAGGCTCTGGGTGCTTTTAGAAGGGTCCTGGGGGCCTCTAGAAGTGTCTGAGGAGTTGTAGAAGGGTCCGGGGAGGCTCTAGAAGGGTCTGGGTGCTTTTAGAAGGATCCGGTTATGGTCTAGAAGGGTCTGGGGCTTTTAGAAGGGTCCTGTGGAGCTCTAGAAGGGTCTGGGGTCTTTTAGACGGGTCCTGGGGGGCTCTAGAAGGCTCTGGGGCCTTTTAGAAGAGTCCTGGGAAGCTCTAGAAGGGTCTGGGTCTTTCAGAATGATCCTGGGGGTCGCTAGAAGTGTCTGGGTGTATTTGGAAGGGTCTTGGGGAGCTCTAGAAGGGTCTGGGGAGTTGTAGAAGGGTCCGGGGAGGATCTAGAAGGGTCTGGGTGCTTTTAGAAGGATCCGGTTATGGTCTAGAAGGGTCTGGGGCTTTTAGAAGGGTCCTGTGGAGCTCTAGAAGGGTCTGGGGTCTTTTAGACGGGTCCTGGGGGGCTCTAGAAGGCTCTGGGGCCTTTTAGAAGAGTCCTGGGGAGCTCTAGAAGGGTCTGGGGCTTTCAGAATGATCCTGGGGGTCGCTAGAAGTGTCTGGGTGTATTTGGAAGGGTCTTGGGGAGCTCTAGAAGGGTCTGGGGGCTTTCAGAAGGGTCTTGGGGGCATGTAGAAGGGTCTGGAGGCTTTTAGAAGGGTCCTGGAGCGCTCTAGAAGGGTCTGGGGGCATTCAGAACGGTCCTGGTGGCCTCTAGAAGGGACTGGAGGCTTTTAGAAGGGTCCTGGGGGGATCTAGATTGGTCTGGGGGCATTTAGAAGGGTCCTGGGGGGCTCTACAAATGTCTGGAGGATTTTAGAAGGGTCCAGGGGGCCTCTAGAAGGGTCTGGGGGCTTTTAGAAGAGTCCTGGGGGCCTCTAGAAGGGTCTGGCGGCTTTTAGAAGAGTCCTGGAGCCTCTAGAAGGCTCTGGGGGCTTTTAGAAGGGTCCTGGGGGGCTCTACAAATGTCTGGAGGCTTTTAGAAGGTTCCGGTGTGGCTCTAGAATGGTGTGGGGGCTTTTAGAAGGGTCCTGGGGGCATCTAGAAGGCTCTGGGGGCTTTTATAAGGGTCCTGGGGGGCTCTAGAAGGGTCTGGGTGCTTTTAGAAGGATCCGGGGAGGGTCTAGAAGGGTCTGGAGGCTTTTAGAAGGGTCCTGGGGGGCTCTAGAAGGGTCTGGGGTATATTAGAAGGGTCCTGGGATGGTCTAACAAGGGTCTGGGTTGTTTTAGAAGGGTCCTGCGGGTCTCTAGAAGGGTCTGGGGGCTTTTAGAAGGGTCCTTGGGGGCTCTAGAAGGGTCTGGGGACCATTAGAGGGGCCCTAGGGGCCTCTAGAAGGGTCTGGGGGCTTTTAGAAGGGTCTTGGTAGGCTGTAGAAGGGTCTGTGTGCATTTAGAAGGGTCCTGCGGGTCTCTAGAAGGGTCTGGGGGCTTTTAGAATGGTCCTTGGGGGCTCTAGAAGGGTCTGGGGACCACTAGAGGGGCCCTGGGTGCCTCTAGAAAGGTCTGGGGTATTTTAGAAGGGTCCTGGGGAGATCTAGAAGGGTCTGGGGGCTTTTAGAAGGGTCCTGGGAGACTCTAGAAGGGTCTGGGGGCTTTTAGAAGGGTCCTGCGTGTCTCTAGAAGGGTCTGGGGGCTTTTAGAAGGGTCCTGTGGGGCTCTAGATGGGTCTGGGTTCTTTTAGAAGGGTCCTGGGGGGCTCTAGAAGGGTGTGAGAGCTTTTAGAATGGTCCTGGGGGCATCTAGAAGGCTCTGGGTGCTTTTAGAAGGGTCCTGGGGGCCTCTAGAAGTGTCTGAGGAGTTGTAGAAGGGTCCGGGGAGGCTCTAGAAGGGTCTGGGTGCTTTTAGAAGGATCCGGTTATGGTCTAGAAGGGTCTGGGGCTTTTAGAAGGGTCCTGTGGAGCTCTAGAAGGGTCTGGGGTCTTTTAGACGGGTCCTGGGGGGCTATAGAAGGCTCTGGGGCCTTTTAGAAGAGTCCTGGGGAGCTCTAGAAGGGTCTGGGTCTTTCAGAATGATCCTGGGGGTCGCTAGAAGTGTCTGGGTGTATTTGGAAGGGTCTTGGGGAGCTCTAGAAGGGTCTGGGGGCTTTCAGAAGGGTCTTGGGGGCATGTAGAAGGGTCTGGAGGCTTTTAGAAGGGTCCTGGAGCGCTCTAGAAGGGTCTGGGGGCATTCAGAACGGTCCTGGTGGCCTCTAGAAGGGACTGGAGGCTTTTAGAAGGGTCCTGGGGGGCTCTAGATGGGTCTGGGGGCATTTAGAAGGGTCCTGGGGGGATCTAGAAGGGTCTGGGGGCTTTTAGAAGGATACGTGGAATTTCTAGAAGGGTCTGGGGGCTTTTAGAAGGGTCCTGGGTTGCTCTAGAAGGGTCTGGAGGCTTTTAGAAGGGTCCTGCGGGTCTCTAGAAGGATCTGGGGGCTTTTAGAAGGGTCCTGGGAGGGTCTAGAACGGTCTGGGTGGTTTTAGAAGGGTCCTGGGGGGTTCTAGAAGGGTCTGGGGGATTTTAGAAGGATCCTGGGGGGCTCTAGAAGGGTCTGAGGGATTTTAGAAGGGTCCTGGGGAGCTCTAGAAGGGTCTGGGTGCTTTTAGAGGTGCCCTGGACCTCTCTAGAAGGGTCTGGGGCTTTTAGAAGAGTCCTGGGGGGCTCTAGAATGGTCTGGGGTCTTTTAGAAGGGTCCTGGGCGCATCTAGAAGGGTCTGGGGGCTTTCAGAAGGGTCCTGGGAGGCTCTAGAAGGGTCTGGGGGCTTTTAGAAGGGTCCTGGGGGGCTCTAGAAGGGTCTGGGGGCTTTTAGAAGGGTCCTGCGGGTCTCTAGAAGGGTCTGGGGGCTTTTAGAAGGGTCCTTGGGGCTCTAGAAGGGTCTGGGGACCATTAGAGGGGCCCTAGGGGCCTCTAGAAGGGTCTGGGGGCTTTTAGAATGGTCCTTGGGGGCTCTAGAAGGGTCTGGGGACCACTATAGGGGCCCTGGAGGCCTCTAGAAGCGTCTGGGATATTTTAGAAGGGTCCTTGGGAGCTCTAGAAGGGTCTGGGGCTTTTAGAAGGGTCCTGGGAAACTCTAGAAGGGTCTGGGGTCATTTAGATGGGTCCTGCGGGTCTCTAGAAGGGTCTGGGAGCTTTTAGAATGGTCCTGGGGGGCTCTAGAAGGGTCTGGCGGCTTTTAGAAGGGTCCTGGTGGGCTCCAGAAGGGTGTGAGGGCTTTTAGAATGGTCCTGGGGGCATCTAGAAGTCTCTGGGGGCTTTTATAAGGGTCCTGGGGGGCTCTAGAATGGTCTGAGGGATTTTATAAGGGTCCTGGGAGGCTCTAGAAGGGTCTGGGTGCTTTTAGAAGGATCCGGGGAGGGTCTAGAAGGGTCTGGGGACTTTTAGAAGGGTCCTGGGGGGCTCTAGAAGGGTCTGGGGGCTATTAGAAGGATCCAGGGATCGTCTACAAGGGTCTGGGGTCTTTTAGAAAGGTCCTGCGGGTCTCTAGAAGGGTCTAGGTGCTTTTAGAATGGTCCTTGGGGGCTCTAGAAGGGTCTGGGGACCATTAGAGGGGCCCTAGTGGCCTCTAGAAGGGTCTGGGGGATTTTAGAAGGGTTCTGGGGAGCTCTTGAAGGGTCTGGGGGCTTTTAGAATGGTCCTTGGGGGCTCTAGAAGGGTCTGGGTCCACTAGAGGGGCCCTGGGGACCTCTAGAAGGGTCTTGGTTATTTTAGACGGGTCCTGGGGAGCTCTAGAAGGGTCTGGGGGCTTTTAGAATGGTCCTGGGGGGCTCTAGAAGGGTCTGGGGGCATTTAGAAGTGTCCTGGGGGGCTCTAGAAGGGTCTGGGGGATTTTAGAAGGATCCTGGGGGCCTCTAGAAAGGTCTGGGGGCATTTAGAAAGGTCCTGCGGGTCTCTAGAAGGGTCTGGGGGCTTTTAGAAGGGTCCTTGGGGCTCTAGAAGGGTCTGGGGACCATTAGAGGGGCCCTAGGTGGCCTCTAGAAGGGTCTGGGGGCTTTTAGAATGGTCCTTGGGGGCTCTAGAAGGGTCTGGGGACCATTAGAGGGGCCCTGGAGGCCTCTAGAAGGGTCTGGGGTCTTTTAGACGGGTCCTGGGGTGCTCTAGAAGGCTCTGGGGCCTTTTAGAAGAGTCCTGGGGAGCTCTAGAAGGGTCTGGGGCTTTCAGAATGATCCTGGGGGTCGCTAGAAGTGTCTGGGTGTATTTGGAAGGGTCTTGGGGAGCTCTAGAAGGGTCTGGGGGCTTTCAGAAGGGTCCTGGGAGGATGCTAGAAGGGTCTGGGGCTTTTAGAAGGGTCCTGGTTGCCTCTAGAAGGGTCTCGGGACTTTTAGAAGGGTCCTGGGGGGCTCTAGAAG